>CM046449.1:45674202-46274202 GCA_025506515.1 Flaveria trinervia
ATGAGTGCCTGTCACATATAAGTACTGATGAGCTCTTTTAACCTCAGTACTTTTTATAACTACTGACGGCTAAAAGTTCTCACAAGTACTGAAGTACTTCATCTGCTCTAAACTACTGAAGTAGTTACAACTACTGATGTAGTCATAACTACTGAAATCAGTAAAAAAGATAAGTACTGATGTCCTATGAAACAACTGAAATCAGCCATAAAGACTGATGAATGTGTTGAGGATAGTTTGAAACAGCTGAAAAGCTAAGAATTGACGAAAACAACTGAAGAGAACTTTCTCTCAGTCGTTTGTACCACTGCTGTTTCATTTTAAACAACTGAAGCAAAACCACGTCTTCAGCAGTTTTATAACTACTGATGACCAATACCAAGTCTTCAGTTGTTTACAACAGCTGATGACAAAACCACTGTCTTCAGTAGTTTCATAACTACTGATGACAAACACCATGTCCTCAGTTGTTTCAAACACCTGAAGTCAAAACCACGGTCTTCAGTAGTTTTCTAAACTACTGATGCCTAACACCGCGACTTCAGCTGTTTCAACGTCTGAAAGGATAATACCATGTCAACGGTCGTTTAAAACTACTGATGACTAACACCACATCCTTCAGTCGTTTCCTCACCGTACCCTATAAATACCCTTAACCTGAGCTCTCCATGCTTTATCTTCTTCAAACCTAACGTTCCTCTCCAAAACACTCCATGGCGTCTATGCAAAAAAACCGCGACACAACTGTGTTGCCTACCTCACAAAATCGCCGATCTGGACTAAGTTCGATACTGCTATCGATCTTATGGTTCAGTCCCCATACAACAAGGCATTCCTTCTGAACCCCGTTTTACATGCCGAATCCTAGAACCAATTTTGGATGAACTTACTGTTACACTGAGGAGAGCCACACACAATCCCTCCGGTCAGTCGTCAACAACAAAGAAGTAGTGATTACTCCTGCAACAATCCGTAAAATTCTTCAACTGAGTGATGCTAACTCTCCTGCTGGATATCCGAAGGGCACTATAGATCTCTCATTTGCTCAGCATGGATATCAAGGTGATCTCAGTGCCACCACCATCATGAAGAAACATTTTAATGACGCTGAGCGCCTGATCTTTCATATGGTCAATGTATGTTTGGCCCCTAAGACATCGTCTTGGGATCAAATGTCCACCAAATGGCAGCAGGTATTGTATTCTATCCTTGAGCAACAACCACTGAACTTTTCAGAATTAATATTTTCAGAGCTCAAAGATATGGCTCAAAAACAACTGCCAACCGTTGGATACTTTATCCACGGTTCATAATGGCCATTATAATAGACCAGCTTAATGCTGAGGGACTTGTTGGCTTGGGAGTCCCTGCTACGGCTGTTTGCCAGAAGTATACTCCCGGCACAACTCTGACCGGACACTCAAACTGGCTGCCAAGCTGCGAAAACCCACGCAGCTGGAACCCACAGCCACCACCTCCAAATCCAATGTCCCCACCAAACCCACCAAAAAGAAACCCAAAAAGGCTACTCAGGGAATTGAGTCCCCTGAGGATGCTCCTGCACAACAAACGCAGGATATATCCACTAGTCCAAACCCCCTAGTGGATACAATGACTCCTCCAGCCACAGCCGCTCAGGCTTCCTCTCAACAGGAGCCTGCAGCAACCAAGGGGCACCTACTTATCTGGGATCTTCCTCACTTGAGGAGATTGCCATTGAAGAGCACCATCCACCCCAGGTGCACACTGCTTCTACCCCTGTACCCCAAACAACCGCCCCTCACAGCCCAACCTAATAATTGCACAAGTGCTGACTCAATTGCACTCCTCACCCCCTCCCCAGAAACCACTTCCAACTGGAATACCTCTACAATTGAGGGGGAGGAACACAGTGCATCTGAGAACCCACAGCACAGGGGTTTCCCAATTCTATCTCCTGGTGTAGAGAAGGAGCTTAGAATATCTAGTGAGGCTGCCACCTCCTCTGACTCAGCACATGACCAGAGTGAGGCTGGTAACATTGCTAAGACCTCCCTAGAGGCAACAGCTGATGATGGACATTGTCCTGAGGCTGGAAGTCCCCAGTACCAAGCACAAGGGGCACATGCACCACCTGGTCTACACCCAGCGCATGTAAATCCTGCTCTAAGCAGGAGGTCAGGTGATTCAGTATCAACTGATGATGACCTGAGCTTCTTCTTCGATGTAGTTGCTCAAAACACCATTCTAGAGGATGAGGTTAGCAGACTCAAAGAGCTGCTGGCCAAGATGTCTCAGGATGCAAGTCCATCTGCCACCATCATACACCCACAGATGGCACCTTCCCTTGAAGGTTTCCAAACACAGAGCCACCCCAAAATCAACCACCCGCCTCTGCTTCAGGCCCTACTTCTCAGGAACAGAACCCTCCTGAGCAAATAGGTGCTATCCTCCGAAACTCCCTCCCTCTCATCTCCCCCATAATCACTGATATAGTGATCAAAGCCCTTGATGAGAGGCTTCCTCCACATTACAGCCCCTGGTTGATGCTGGTCCACAAGACTCTTTCTGCGGTACCAACCCCTTCCTCCAATGCAACCAAAAAGGGGGAGGGTACTGCAGTGAAAGATAGAAAGAGGAAGAGATCTGAGGAGAGAAGAACAAGAAAAGCAACCTCTGCTCACGTACAAAAGAAAGAGAAGTGCTGATGATCATACTGCTGAAGAAAAATCCTTGGAGGAGCTGGTCAAAGAAGCTGACACCAACACACAGCCGCTCCATGGATAAGATAATTGACCAACTATTCAGGCAGGGGTTGACACAGCTACACTGGATAGTGAGATCAGAAGGTTAGAGGTACAAGAGATACAAACCCGATGGGCAGGGTACGATGCTCTTGAGAAAGAGAGGTTGGAAATAATGATCCGCTTTATTGCCAAATACTTGGGAAGATCATTAATGGAGATCCGCGCATGGTCCAGGGACAGCATTCTGGCTATAGCCACCAGAATCTGTCTGTCTGAGCAATTCAACAAACGGATAATTGTGGAAGCCCTTGATGAGGCTGGGGCTGGCAAAAGGTTAGAGATGGCTAAACTTACAAAAGCAAAATTAACTACAAGGATGCTAGATCAACCTTCCCTTCCACCCACTCAAACAGATCCTATCCCTCAAATCTCCAACCAACCTCTAAGCCAAAATCCAAACATCCTCTCTCTTCAAAACCAATCCCTTCACCAACCCAACCATCATCCAGTGATGTACCCCGTAAAGGAGAAGGGTGCTGAGGATGGAAGAAGAAGCAGAAGAAGAGGATGAAGATGATAGTCTGCCACTCTCTGCTGTTCTAAAGCTACCAAAGCCCCAGAGTCAATCCATGATCACACCCGACTCTCAAAGGGAAATGGTCAGAGTCAAAATAGAAGAAGAAGAACAGCAGAAACAGCACGATGAGCAACTGTTGAAGATGGTTGACAAGGAATTTCCTCAGTCATCATCTATTCAAGCCATGAAAGGGCATGCTCAAAGGCTGTACACTCTCAGACACCTTTCAGTATCAGAGGGAGAGAGTGAGAGTATGGCCAGACCCCAGGGTGAGTTCTAGAATCCATAAAAGAACTATCCCACACAGATACAACGGCCAAGTACGAAAAACAATAGAATCTACCATCATTGGCCGTTGTAGTCTCACCTTGGGAAATCATTGATGAATTCAAGAAAGCTCACCAAGCAAAGAAGACACCTCAAGCCTTACTATAATCCTATACATCCGCTGCGTTTTCTGAAAAGATTAAAAGGTTATACTATGTTTTAGTGTTCTTTCAAACCCTTCAGAAAGCTCCAAATCTAAGACGAAGGCAAGTGGAAAATTGCCTTCGGAAGAAAAGTTGGTCTCGGAAGGAAGGAATACTTCCAAAGCTCTGACTTCTACTGCAGTGTCGGCATAATCTTCCGAAGGCTCAGTCATCAAAACTTCCAAAGTATCAAAAGCTTCCGAAGTATTGAAGGTCAAGTCCAAGACTCCAAAGGTGGTGTGGAAGTCTAAGAAAGACCAGGTGACTGAGAATTCTCCATCAACAATAGCTCAAGATCCTCTTAGCACAACCATAGGATCTATTACTGTTGCATTACCTTTTGTTTCTCTTAATGAGCCCAAGACAAGTAAGGCTTGGGTTTCCAGATGTAACTAATCATTTTCTTTGTGCAGGGATTGCTGAAGACAAACAAAAATGTGTGGATCATTGACAGTGGCTGTTCTAGGTAAATGACAGGCAATAGGTCACTACTCCAAAACTTTGAAAATATGATAGAGGGTCAGTTGTCTTTGGAGGAGATGAAGGTGGTTACATTTCAAGACGGGGCAAGGTCACAAATGGTAAGCTCGGGATTGAAAAGGTAAACTTTGTCAAGGAGGTTGGGTAGAATATTTTAAGCATGAGTGCATTGTTCTGGAGAAGTTTCATGCTTTCTGTCTAAAGACAATAGTGATGAGTCTTTCCTATGGCATAAAAGATTATGCCATGTAAACTTTAAGAACATGAATAAACTGATCAAGAATGATTTGGTAACTGGAATGCCAAAGAAAGAGTTTACAAGTGATAACCGTTGTGTTGCATGCCTGAAAGGGAAGCAACATAAGGTATCTCACAATCCTAAGGAAAGGAACTCCATCACTACACCCCTACACTTATTATGTATGGATCTCTTTGGTACCACCCATGTAATGAGTCTAGGAAGGACCTCTTACTGTTTAGTGATCACAGATGACTTTACAAGATTCACTTGGGTCTTTTTCCTTAGAACTAAGAATGAGACTCCTGAGTCTGAAGAGTTTCATCTTGGAAGATTGAGAATCAATCTGATCACATGGTCAAAATCATAAGACGTGATCAAGGAACTGAATTCAAGAACCAAATCCTTTATGCATTATGTGATGAAAAGGGTATTAGAAGACAATACAGTGCTCCCAGGACTCCTCAGCAAAATGGTGTGCTGAGTGGAGAAACAGGACACTAATTGAAGCTGCAAGAACCATGCTGTCTGACTCTAAGTTGCCCATCACCTTCTGGGCATAGGCAGTCAATACTGCCTGCTATATGCAGAACAAGGTTTTAGTAGTTAAGACTCATGGCAAGACTCCTTATGAACTTTGACACAAGAGGAAACCTTTCATTGGTTTTCTCAGGTCATTTGGTTGTCCTTGCACCATCTTGAATACCCAGGATCAAATCGCCAAATTTGCTGAGAAATCAGATGACGGACACTTCATTGGATACCCTTCCCAAGCTAAGGCCTACAAAGTATACAATCTCAGAACTAGAATTGTTGAGGAGTCAACAAATGTGACTTTAAATGAACACACACCCTATGTGGCTGGTTCTGGTCCTGATTGGCTCTTTGATCTTATTTAGTTACCAACTGTTTTAACCAATCTTGTGAGACTATTTCAGGATCTGCAAAAAATTCAAACACAAGTGATCCTGATCCAAGATTTGAGCTAAGAAGACCTTTAAGTAACACATCTTCATTTCCAATTGGGACTACTTTTGCGAATGAGGTTTCTATCAGCACGACAATGACAAACTCAGCTGATACATCTAGTATGCCTTTAAATTCCAGCTCAGAGGCTCCATAACCAGATAAAGATGCTTCAATTGCCGAAGACAATGATGGTAGTTGTGACAGTGATCAAGTGTTTCTTGATGCTGATAAGCACTCCATAGATGACAACATCAATGATGTCACACACTCCTTGGATCAAGTCTCTCTTGATAAGTGTGCTGATGTGGTGGGTGAAATATCTATGCCAGATCTAAATTCTCTAATTTAGATCTTTCTCAGTAACTTGCTATGATCCCTCAGCTAAGGATCCACAAGTGCCACCCCACCACAAACATCATTAGAGATGTTTTCACAGGGGTAAGAACAAGAGGACAAAGTCATGAACCAAATGTTTGTCTTCATTCTTGTTTCTTATCCCATCTAGAGCCAAGAAAGTTACTGAGGCTCTAAAGGATGGAAGTTGGGTTGAAGCTATGCAACAGGAGCTGCTTCAATTCAAACATCATAAAGTTTGGAACCTTTGTCCTCTTCCTCATAGGAAGACTACCATTGGAACCAAATGGGTGTTTAGGAACAAGAAGGATGATAGAGGCATTATCATCAAGAACAAATCTAGACTAGTTATTCAAGGGTACACACAAGAAGAAGGGATTGACTACACCGATTTCTTTGCTCTTGTAGCAAGACTAGAAGCTATTAGGATATTCCTGGCATGTGCTGCATCCAAGAACTTCATGGTCTTTCAACTTGATATGAAGTGTGCTTTCTTTATGGAGTGTTTGATGAAGAGGTGTATGTCAAACAGCCACTTGGTATTGTAGATCCTAATCATTACGATTATGTCTACAAGCTTAGCAAAGCTCTTTATGGGCTGCATCTGGCAGCCAGGAAGTGGTATGAGACACTATCTGAGTATCTTTGCAAACATAGATACAGAAGAGGTACTATAGATGAAACTCTTTTCATCAATGGACTGGGAAATGTCATATTGCTAGTTCAAGTATATGTGGATGACATCATCTTTGGTTCAACTAATCCAAAGCTCTGCAAAGACTTTGAGAAGCTGATGAAGGACAGATTTGAAATGAGTGCCATGGGGGAACTCAATTTCTTTCTGGGAATTCAAGTGAAGTAAGTTGAAGATGGCATCTTCATTAGTCAGTCAAAGTATGTTCAGGACATACTCAAGAGGTTCAACATGACTGATTGTAAGATTGCTAAGACACCCATAGCTGGAAACTACTCTCTTGGACCTGATCTTGAGGGGGAGTGTCTAGAAGGACACTTATACAGGGCTATGATTGGGTCTCTTATGTATTTTACAGCTAGCAGACCTGATATCATGTTTACTACATGTATTTGTGCAAGATATCAAGCCAACCCTAAGATGTCTCACCTTATCACTGTCAAGAGGATTCGAAGATACCTCAAAGGTGTTCCAACACTGGTCTGTGGTATCCCAAGACTTCTGAGGTGATTATGGTGGTTGCAACATGACTGCAAAGTCTACATCTAGGGGATGTCAGTTTCTTGGTGGAAGGGTTGTCTCATGGCAATGCAAGAAATAATCTTGTGTCTGTGCATCAACTGCTGAAGCTGAATACATTGGTACTGCAAGCTGTTGTGCACAAGTGCTTTGGATTTAGAATCACATGCTAGACTATGAGTTAAACTTCAACGAGACTCCCATTCACATTGACAACAATAGTACTATCTCAATCACAAAGAATCTTCTGTAGCACTCAAGGACCAAACACATAATCATGTATCATTCAATAAAAGATAATTATGAAAAAGGGTTAATTAAACTAGTCAAAGTTCACACAGATGAACAATATGTTGATCTGTTTACAAAGGCATTTGATGAATAGAGATTTAAATATCTTGTATCAGCTATTGGGATGATCAACTTTGAGTATGTTTTTCTTAAGCTAATTCTTATTATTTCTTAAAACATGTGTGTCCTAAGTTTTCTAGTTCATCACTTCATAAGCTCTTGTTTTCTTTAAATGAAAATTTGTTTGAAGAGTTTCCTTAGATTTATGCAAAATTTTGATCCTTCGTAAGTTATGTTTTTAACTTCAGAAGAAAATCATGCCTTGAAAACAAATAACTGTCTAAGAAATTTTACCTTCGGAAGAGATTTCTGAAATATCTTTCTGTAAGGCCCCGTTCCCGGGACGCTTACAGCTGGTAAATCATCGCACATAAAACATATACTTTATATTTAATCATTCATAAAACATTGCAGCGGAAACATAAAAACTAACTTTTCATAACATTACAAATGCTTTTGCACGTTAATACAGGCGTTCATTTCAAAACATTATTCGTTCGCATTACAATGAAAAAATATTAACAAAATAATGCCATTCAAAATGCCAAGTAGCTGCTCCGTGCCATCCTCAACAATCCTCACCTGCCAACTAGAAATGCTTAAAAGTCAGCGTTGCTGAGTGAGTTCTAGTTTTATAATAAAATATACTTTTCGTTGGTAAAACCATTCTTTTCTTTCTGTCAAAGTCATACTATAGTTTACATTCGTTCGGGATCATACATTGTACGTACATATAGATAATATCATTATTATCTTCTTTAATCCTTCAAGCCTCATTCTTTACTTTTCCTTTCTATCAACCATAAACATTTCCCATCTGTTCATGGTACTGGACCTAGGCCTATCATAGACCTTCTATAACGGTGCATCGCACCTCGTGGTCACAGTACCTAGGGTAAAGTTTAGGTTTACTATGCAATACCTTTTTGTTCATGGTTCTGGACCTAGGCCTATCATAGACCTTTTATAACGGTGCATCGCACCTCGTAGTCACAGTACCTAAGGTATGAGTATAGGTGTACCATTGCCATATGCAATACCTTTCTGTTCATGGTTCTGGACCTAGGCCTATCATAGACCTTTTATAACGGTGCATCACATCTCGTGGTCACAGTACCTAAGGTATGCAACAATAGTTTTATGCAAATGGTCAATCACAAAGAAAGACCCCGATGTTCATTCCATGCTTACAAGACTATCATTGCTTTCATTACTTGTTAATGCATGCATCTTACTTCATGTTCCTCTTTCGTTATCTTTCACTTTACGTGACATAATACTTTTGGTTCATTCATTAACGTAACACGTAATGCCACGGAAAGATAAGCATATGTCATAATAAAAAAACATAACATTTAGTCATCATCATCATACAGGGCATCATCATACATTCATAACATACATCATTTATAATCATACAACATCATACATCATCATTATGCATAAGCATCAATCACACATTATACATGCCCATAATACCATCTATGACCTCAAAAGTCAACCTACTTGAACCCCCGGGAACATCTCAAGTCAAAGCCTACATTACTCATTTTTCTGCAAAAAGTCATAATTTTTCTAAGTGTTCATCCACATTGACCCTATTGTTCATCCGCATTTGATTGTCTTCATCCGCATTGACATACTTCATCCGCATTTGTCATCCGCATTTGACTTACTCACCCGCATTTGACTTACTCATCAGCATTTCATATACTTAGTCAAATGCGCATCCGCATTGACCCCATCCGTATTAACTATTCATCCGCATTTACTTAATTTGCAGTTAGTACTCATTCGCATTAACTGTTCATCCACATTTCTTCCTAGTACTCATCCGCATTTCCCGTTACTTAGCTCATATTCATCCGCATTTCTCAGACTTAGTCAAATTCTCATCCGCATTGACTTCATCTGCATTGACTTTCATACACATTTGTCATACTTATTCAATGCTCATCCGCATTGACTTACTTTGCTCATCCGCATTAACATTTCCATCCGCATTGACCTTTCAACACTTATGCATATTCTAAAACTTAACATATGAGCTTTAAACATCAGATTTCAATCTCAAATCACCATTCATCATGTTCTAAGCTTACATCATACACCCTAAGTCTTAGAAACATCATCAAGCATGAACATAGTCACAGATCATAACATAGCATCATCATACACACATTCAAACTACGGGTCCAAAACCTACCCAGTTTGATGAAAACATCCATTCATGCATTTTACACCCACTTTTTAAACATTTTTTCCTTTTGGACACTTTTTACCCCAAGACTTGGGTTCTTTTCTTCCTTTTTCTTCACAATATTCTTCTTTCTTGTCTAAAAATAGCCAGGTGTTACAAGTCCACCCCCTTAAAAAGTCAGAATTTTTCTAAGTATTCATCCGCATTGACCTTATTGTTCATCCGCATTTGATTGTCTTCATCCGCATTGACATACTTCATCCGCATTTGTCATCCGCATTTGACTTACTCACCCGCATTTGACTTACTCATCCGCATTGACCCCATGCGTATTAACTGTTTATCCGCATTTACTTACTTTGTAGTTAATACTTATTTGCATTAACTGTTCATCCGCATTTCTTCCTAGTACTCATCCGCATTTCCCTTACTTAGCCCATATTCATTCGCATTTCTTAGACTTAGTCAATGCTCATCCACATTGACTTCATACACATTGACTTTCATACACATTTGTCATACTTATTCAATGCTCATCCGCATTGACTTACTTTGCTGATCCGCATTCACCTTTCCATCCGTATTGACCTTCAACACTTATGCAGATTCTAAAACTTAAAATATGAGCCTAAAACATCAGATTTCAATCTCAAATTACCATTCATCATGTTCTAAGCTTACATCATACATCCTATGTCTTAGAACATCATCAAGCATGAACATAGTCACACATCATAACTTAGCGTCATCATACACATATTCAAACATATAGGTCCAAAACCCAGTTTAAAGAGAACATACATTCACGCTTTTCCAGCCCCCAAAATCAGTTAAAACAGGTAAAAGAGGGGTCCTAGAACTCACCTTTGCAGCTCTTGAGTATGGCTTCTTCAAAACTCATTTGCAAATTGAATTCAACTGCCTAGAAACCCACTAAAAACATAACCAACACATATAAACACACATAAGCATAACCCGAGGACATAACCTGTTAAGAACACCATAAGAACATGAATTCTTACCTTGAATTTGAATCCTTTCTAGTTCTTCCTTCAAAACCAAGAATTTGCTGCTCCCATCTACTCTCTCTCTCTCTCTAAAACCCAAACATCAGTAGTGTATGTGACATATGGGCGGCCATACCACCTTGTACACCCACTTTTCAAACATTTTGTCCTTTTCGACACTTTTTACCCCTAGTCTTGGGTTTTATTTCTTTTCTTCCTTTTTCTTCACTTTATTCTTCTTTCTTGTCTAAAAATAGCCGGGTATTACACTTTCGAAGTTTAAATGGTTGTCTAAGACACTTATATGTTTTCAAGGACCTTTTTCTTCCGAAGCAAAATTAACTCTCAGGAGCTTTGTTCTTTTGTGTACAAAGCTTTCAAGTCATAATTTCTCTTTCGAAGCAATTTTCAAAACTCTCAGGGAATTCTTCCGAAGTCATTTTAGCTTCCAAAGCTTTTTCATTAAAATCTCCACAGATAATTTACCTTCGGAGCTTTTTCACTTCCAAGAAAACTACTTTTTGAGCAAAAGTAAACTACTTTTTCAGAGGTGGGACTGGCATTTGGATTTTAATGTTTATCCTCTTTCTTAAACTTTATCTGAAATCCTTTTCACATATAAACACAATGGTTTCCCCCTCTTTCTATCATCTGCTTCTTCCTCCAACCTAAAACCCTAAATTACGCTCTGAAATTTCTTTCTTCTTTCTTTCTACATCCTTAAGCTACCTCACAATGGCCAACCCCATTCACAGAAATAGCCCGAACTTTACCATGCAGCTCCACAGACAACACCACCAAGTTGATCTGTTAAGCTTTAAGAAAGATCCTCATTTCTCAGAGGTATGTCCCTGCTTAGGCTTGTCCCACTACTTCACCTCCCTAACCATTGATCCTCCATTTTATGAGGATCATCTGCTTGAATTATGGAAGACCTGGCAAGAGGTCGTAATGGATGGGGAGAAGGCACTATCTGCCACAGTGCAGGGTAGAACAGTCTTCATCACTCCAGCCATCATCAACATGCATCTTCAGCTGGATGATGAAGAAGGTGAGGTGTTCTTCACAAAGGCAGCTGTCAATTATTCTTTTTAGCAGATGGGGTATGAGGGAGATTACTCTGTCAAGACCTTCAGGAAAGGGAAGGTCTCATCCCAGTGGAGATTCCTGCTCCATGTGGTCATCCATAGCTTATCAAACAAGAATAGTGGATCGGACTAGATTCCTAAGGATCTCTCCTTCATTATCCATGGAATGATTCAGGGATCAAGTTCAGGTATTCTCAATTTTTTAACACTAATTTAGTTGCAAACTTGGACTCCTTAGAATATTACATGTTTCGTAGATATGTCCAGTACATTCTTAACTGTGCACTGGGCTCACAGTTAAGGGGAACATGTAATCTTAATTTGTTTACACTAATTTAAGGGGAACATGTAATACTCTTAAACTAGGGCAGATGAAGCTCAACATCTTTAAAATACTAAGAAAGCCCATTCTTGGCTTCTCTGGGGTAGAAACAGCCCTAGTCCCAAAAATGTTAGAGCTCATTGCTCAAGGTGATAACCTAGCAGCACCAACTAGTGTTGAACCCATAGCTGCTACATCTCAACCACCTACATAGCCCCAAATCACCATCACCTACCAAGAAAATCTAAACGAACCCCTCATCAAACTATTCAGTCTATGGAGCCCTCATACACTCACCCATACAGAAGGAAGTGGAAACTAGAGCTCCCACTTCTCCTGAGGACCAGACCACTCCCATCTCTTCAAGGATTAGTGTGAGGTTCCTCATACTCAGCTGGGTGAGCTCATTAGCCACCTCTCCCAAACCGCCTTAAGCCATCACTCTGACTCTCAACACTCAAGTGATCAACCTTTAGGGGACAGTTACCATCCCTAGCCTTTAGATCTCAATCAACCTATCCCCAACCTTGACTACTACACTGATGAAGATTTAGGTTTCAGTGAGTACCATGATTCACTCTTCTTTTCCCCTACTCAAAGAGAGATGAGTGCTCTTGAGTCTCCTACTTCTAGCCAACATCAATCACCTACAATTGTGGTGGACTTTTGAACCTGTTTAGGATGTCCATATGGAAGAGGCTCTCACTTTTGAAAGTGATTAGATCATTAAGACCTCAACCATGGCTACTCAGCCACTGCCATCTCAACTGAGACTGCCAGTGAGCAGAGGAAATCCAACAGCCAAGAACCTGAAGTTGGTGGTGAGACTGTGGACTTTGGTCCAATCATCTCATCCTCCAATGATTCTTCTAATGAAGATGGGGGGAATTTAAGACTAAAGGTGCAAAAACTGTCTAAAACATGTATCTATTTACTCTCCAAGGTTAGTCACCTTGAATCTCAATTGACTACCTCACACAACAGGGTCAATGATCAGTAACTTGAGATTTCATATCATAAGGAAAAACTAGCTGGGAGACCTTTAAGAAGAGCTCAAACAAGAGCACAAGAACCTGTGGATGTGATTGACCTAACTCTTGGTTCACCTATGCAAGTGGTGATGCTACCAAAAAGGGGAGAATGTCATTACAGCTACATAACCTGGGAGTTCTTCAGGGAGAATGGACATTGAGGACTCACCATCTTCACTTGCAATTGTGCATTCTAAGCAACCTCTTCAAATTCACATTGATATGGACTACACAGACTCCTTCATACAGAGTCTGTTTAAGGATGGGATACCAAGGGCTATGTCATCTCCACCATCTTCCAATCACATCATGGGTGGAGGTATGACAGTAACATGAAAGCCCTAATCATCATAAGAGTTCAAGGGCAGCAGGAGATCTTTAACTTTTAGACCTTGAACTTCTATGAAGGTCTGGATTTAGTCAACATGCCACTTGTCAATCCAAGCCAATCAAGACAAGCTGACATGTTGGCATAAAGAATCAAAGAAAGGATCACTACAGAGTGCAGCCTAAGAAGAAGGTTACGGCAATCAGGCAATGTCATCGATCAACTGGATGTTGAGGCAGACCCTAAGATTAGCTTCATAGGGGAAACCTTGACTGAAGGCCCATTAATAGAACCTAAGAGCCTAGTCTTATCACCAACAGTTGTTGTAGAGATCAATGCCCTTTTTAAGACACCTACTGGTGAAGGTGCTTCTTAACCTCTCTCTAGCAAGAGCTCAAAAGCTGCATCAAGCAATGAAGGCCAAAGCTCTCTCCACCCTGAGTAACAAAGGTCTGTGAGTGACAAAGGGAAAAGAAAGATGACATCTGAGGAGATTGAGGTGGAGAAAAGATAGAGGAAAAGGAAGCTAAGGGGAGAAGGTTCCTCTTCTGGGTCTACTAGACTCATGGAGACTACAATCAGGGCTGCCCCCAGACCAGATACTCAGAATGATGAGTTAAGGGCAGTCATGATAAACTATCTGGAGACAAGGAACTATGACATAGATAGTGTCATTTCTCTCCCCTTGGAATAGTTGAATGAACTGGTTGACTTGGAAAGTTCAAGGGAGAAGAAGGAGGCAGAAGATGCAGAGCTTCTAGTAAAAATCAAAGAAGAAAGAAGAAAGAAGAAGAAAGAAGAAAGAAGAAAGAAGAAAGAAGAAAGAAGAAGAAAAGATTGTACAAGCATGTGCCTACCCTCTCCCTAGTTCAACAAAGTCCTGCACAAGAGGATGTGGTTCAACAAGAACCTCAGGTATATAAAGAAGAAGAAAAGATCAAGTTGATTAACTACCTGAGTGCCACAGGCCTCTTTCAGGCAGAAGCACTTCTTCCTTATCCTTTAACTATATGGAGTTTTAGTATCTTAAACAACTTGAACTTGAGATAGTCAAGGAGAGAAAGACAACCAAAAGAAAGCTAAGGGAAGAAGCTGCTAAGTCAAGAGCCATCATCCACAAAAATATGATGAAATCTATTGACACGCAGAGGATGATGAGCTTCTTGAAGCTGTATGGATTCTCTGGAAGGAGACTTGGTCCCATGTCTTTATCCACTATGGATGACCATATCTGGATGATGAGCTTCTTGAACCTGAAGTGGTGGTTAAGGTTGAACAACCAAAGACATCACTGTTGAGTTTGTTAGAACATAAAATCAAAGTTTAACCTTTTAAACTTTCAGAAAAACGCAGCGGAAATGATTTTGAAACATGATTATAAAGCTGAAATTTCATGTTCTTATGGTGACATATATATGTATAAAACAAACCCAAAATCAAAGGATCATTATATGTGAATAAGCAAGCTATGAAACATATGTAAATGTACATAAAATCACAGCTACAATGAGCTGTTAAAAAACTACCTTTCAACAGCTTGATAGTCGACCAAAAGGGAAGATAGATGCTCAAAACTAGGCCAAGGCTCCAAGGAAAGGACCCCTCAAGCTTGTATACCCCAAGCTAACTTGCAAACACCTCTTCTTGCTAGAAATATGAACACCAAAATGACTCCAATACCTCTCAAGGACTGCTGGAACTCGAGAGTTTTGAGAGAGAGATTGGAGCTTCTAACTTGTGTTTTTGCATGTATGAAAAGGATAGATGTCTTGAGTGTTGGACTAGTAATAAAAGTTGTAGTTTACAAGAAAGTAAAAAGAACTTTCATAGGAGAAGGGGCGGCCGAAAATGGTCTCCAAATAAAAGTTTTCCCCCCAAAACCTAGTCAAACAATTTTTATAAAACTAGTCCCTTATAAGTTGTACAATTAACTTTTAATTGTATAACTTATACACTCTTTTATTATTTAATGTTATCTAACTAACTTAAATAACACTAAGTAATATTCTTGAACAAAATATCTTAATAAGTTGTTCCATCTCATATGCAACTTATTTAGAAAACCCATTTTCTAAATTTGGTGTTATTATTTAATTGCATGATCATATCATCAATTGAATAATTGTCGGTGATTGCAAAGCTTGTTATTGGGTATAACCTGACTTGGATCATGACATACTAACCGCATCAATGTTCTAGTGTCTTAGGCATATAGAATCCAACAATCACAACATGGACCTCCTGCTGAATCTCAGCAAGCTTCATCTTCTAATCCATAGCAGGTTCAGACTCGCTCTCAATCTGAACCTATGAGAGTTAAAGACCCAACTGAGTTCTTAGGGACCGTGTACTAGACAGAGTACTAACTGATTCACGTGTATACCAACTCAAATAGTGCGGAATCCTTTTTGATTGGCAATCCAATCAGTGAGAACGTTAACCCGATCGATATAAGATTAAACTAAACGTTAAGAATGAATAGGAATCAATGAAGAACGATCTATGAACTTGGAGTGGCTTTCTTGGACGTTTTGGACGGCTAGGGTACGAGTAGGAGTCGAATTCTTCAAAGTGTTACGTTTTTCCACGAATTAAGTGGTATTATAGGTTAGGGTTACTCATTCGAGTGACTGAACCATTAGCATGGTTCAGACGTGCGACTGAGTCATGCAGTTGATCCATTCGCATGACTGACTGTTCAGTCGTGCGACTGAGTCAATCTCATGTCACAATTGTGCGACGGATCTAGTCTCTTGATTCAGTCATGTGACTGGTTCATTGGCATGAAGTTGTTCATGCGTATGGTCCATTCGCATGAAGACTTTATACGACTATGTTTGAATATGTTTCCCAATCATTACTTGACTAGGATCTATTCAAACAACCACAAACCTATATAGTTGATTCAATATTCATTAATAAATAATAAAATTTAAAACATACACTAAAACATTAGACATTAAGTTCAAAAACCACATAATATGTTTCATTCAACTCATTCGTTTCATTACATTTAGGACATGACAGACATATTACATTAAGATCATAAACTAGGTACATATGGATCAACAAACTCCCCCTTGGACCTAGTTTCTATCATTGTCTGGCATGCTTCATTAGCTCGTCAAAATTCTTATGCCTCTCCTCGACTGTGACTCCATCATGTATCTCAAATGGAAAGTAGAGTCTTATCACGTTCTGAAATTGGAGGGCTTGAACAATATCCTGCGGATCATAGAATAACGGCCACCTGTATAAAGTATAAACATCACTAGCTGATAGGTTGCTTAGTCACATTGGGTCAAACACCCGGATGGTCTCCATTTGGCTCTCTTTCTGTAATACTATGACCACTTCTCCTGTTCGCCAGTCATAATACCACCACTTGAAGTGGGGAGTGAAGTCCTGTAGCATTTCCCTTAATGGGATCTTTGACATAGTACGTAGAGGTCTCCACTTCAACACCACTTTCGGTTTCCCTGTCCTTGGGTCCACCTTCAACCTTTGAATATACCTCGTAGTGTTGGACCAAAAGAACCAATGTGTCGGATCAGAAAAACCTCTATGTCCCACAAACATCACAACAACTGCTGAAGACTTGATCAGCTGTTTTATAAAGTCTGAAGAGCAACAGCTGAAGTACAAGTATTGAAGACTTCAACAGCTGAAGATCAAAGTCTGAAGATCAACAGCTGAAGAACTAAAGTACTGAAGGTCAACAACTGAAGATCAAAGTCTAAAGATCAATAACTGAAGACAACAGCTAACGACAACAGCTGAAGACAACAGCTGAAGACATCAGCTGAAGACATCAACTGATGACAACAGCTGACGTTCAAGTACAAGTACTGAAGCTTTCAGAGTTTGTTACAACAGCTGAAGAAGCATTCTTCAGTTGTTGTGATGATTTCCTTTCAGTGTTTTTCTTTTCATTTAAGTTTTTATAAAACGACTAAAGCATGTTCTTCAGTCGTTGTAGTTTCTGTAGTTTCTATTCAGTAGTTGTAATAACTAATAACACTTAGTATTTTTGTAAGAAGATGTCAGCTATTTTGACATCTTCAGTAGTTGTGTTTCAGTTGTTTGAATAATTCTGTTAGATGTCACTATCAAGTGACATCACCAGACGTCACATCTCCTATATAAGGAATGTTCCACCACGACATTCCTATATAAGGGATGATTGACCTCATTGTATGTGTGACATTTTGCCACCACGAAATCACGTCTTGAATGAAATCTTTGATTCGCAGAATTTCTTCTATAATCGTTCAGTCTTGCTTTGAATGTCTATTATTATCTTGTGAATTGGCTAAATGAATTGTTAAAATTGTGCTGCAATAATCTCTAATCAATCAAACGTAGATCGTTGATCTTAACAATTGGTATCAGAGCTAGGTTAATCATTGATCGATCTAACAATTGATCACTGAAACTGCTAACCGATATCTGCATTTGATTGAATTAGCTTATTTGCAAGAACTGGTTATAGATTATTGATTTTCTGTCGCTTTCGTTTTATTATTCTCTGTGCTCTCTTGGTTCAAATTGGTCTGTTGTGTTTTGTTCTAAACCGATCAAAACTTAATTGATTTTGGTTGATTCTGAGAATGACTACTCCTTCTAATGACCCTCACAATACCAGTTCCTCAACCAAGCCTCTGATGCTGGTTAGGACTGAGTATAACATATGGCAACAGAGAATGCTTCATCACCTGTCTGTTAACAGTTCAGGTTGTTGGACATCAGTGGTACATGGTCCACATAAGCCTATGGTGAACAATCCGGAAACCAATCAAATGGTTCCGAAGAAGAAGGAGCAAAACTCAGATGAAGGTCGGAAACTGTTTGAGATTGATGCAAAAGCCCATGGAATTCTGGCCATGGCACTGCCTAATGAAATCTATTCAGGGCTTATGCATCATGAAACTGCTCATGACCTCTGGAATGAACTGAAGGAACAATTCGGTGGACTGATGAGGTCTTAGCAAATAACAGAGAAATTCTTGCCCAACAATATGAAACATTCTCTCATAAGAAGGGTGAGACACTGACTCAACAGTTTGAGCGTTTTTCTTGTTTGATCTCCGAGCTAAAGATGGTCAAACATGAATATACCAATAGCCAGATGAATAACAGATTCCTCAGATCACTGCCTGAGAGATGGGACACATACACTATTGTTCTACGCTCCAGTGCAAATCTGGATAAACTATCTCTTACCCAACTTCATGGGAAACTGCTTACATTCGAAAGAGAGATAGAGTAGAAAAGGAAACTGTCATCATCAGGAAAGCTCACTGATGACTTTGTACCAGGGAACACTGCCTTGGTTGGTCATGAGTTAGAATATGCTGCATCTGAGAGCAATTTTGATGAGCATATCGATTTCTCTTCAAACAGTCCTCATCATGCCTTTGTTGGTATTGATAGTCATTCTGGCAGAAATAGTGACAATCTATGCTTCATCATGGATGATCTGAAGGGAATTGTTGATAATGATTTGGAAGAGATGGATATTTTGAGCCAAATGGCCTTCATTAATATTAGATCTCAGAAATTCTACAAGAGGACTGGCAGGAAATTCCCTGGACTCTCTGGCAAAACCAAAGTTGGTTTTGACAAGAGTAAGTTGAGGTGTCAGAAATGCCAAAGGCTTGGACACTTTGCAAGAGAATGCAGATCAACTGGATCTAATTCCTCTGCACCCTTTGTGACTTTTCCTAGCACTAGTCTACAAAACAGAGGGCAACATCCTCCTGGTTCTGGTCATCAATCACAACCTATATCTCCTGCATATTTTGTCCCCCAGGGTCAAATTTCATATCCTTTTCCCTGCTATTACATGCCTGAGCAAAATACTGTTCAAGTTCCAATTGCACAACAACCACATGCATTACCTGAACCTCAGCCTTCCTAATCTCATCAACAAACTCAACCTCAACAACACAGCTTTTTCACCCGAGGAATTGTTGACCGGAGCAGTTTACCAGATGATCTGTCTGGTCATGAACAACTATTCTCTGGTGCAGGTCAACATGGTGGTGAAAGTCCTTTTGGAAATCTAGCCCTCATGGCTTTGGAGTCTGCTGATACTTCATCCTCTAATGCCTCTACGCCACAGGTATCACAGGTATCCTCTGAGGCAAAAGCCAAACTATGTTCTGAAACATGTATAGCCACATTTGCATCTATTAGAGAAGCAAATGTAGCTTTAATTAACAAGAACATTGAGCTAGAACAAACAATGTTCAAAAGCAAAGCTGAATTTGAGTCTGTGATTAATGATAAGAATGATGAAATTTACAAACTTAAATGTCAAATCACTGATGTTAAGGCTAGGGAAGAGATACTTCTAGAGAAGTACAGAGACCTTAAAGAAACACTTGCAACTACCCAGGTAGAGTGTGATCGATGGGTAAATTCTTGCAAGGGTTTTGAAATGCTTCTTAGTAAGCAATCTGCTTCCAATGTGAAGTTTGGCCTTGGTTATAATCACACTGTTGACCTACAGACTTTACTCCCAGAGCAGAGGTAGAATCTGATGGTGAAAGCAATAACCAATCCTCTTCATCATGTGAACTACTTTCTGACACAGCACCATCAGAAGTAGAAGTCAGCATTAATTCCTCACATGCTGATGTTGTTGGTTCAAATGCTGACACTCACATGATCACAAAGTTGATCACTCCAGGTGATATTTCACAATGTACTGAAAGTACTAAAAAGAATGTCATAACACCTGGAGAACAAGCCCAAACCACTACATCCACTAAAGGAAAGAATACTGCAAGTAGAAAGGGTGGGAAAATTACTGAAGAAGATATCAAGAAAGCAGGTACTAAAGCAAAGAAAAGTGCTAGTACTGATAGCAAACTACTGAAGAACAAGTCTTCAGTAGTTTCATCTTCTTCAGCAGATGATCAACTTAAGATGAAGAAAAAGCCATGTGAAATATGTGGCTTATTCAATCATCTTACTAATGATTGCTGGTATAAAAAGGGCTCCAAACTCAAACACAATGAGAACATTAAAAAGAAAATGGATAAAATGCAAATTGAGTTTGAAACCAAGTTTGTACCAGCAACATCAAAACCTGTAACCCCTAAATCCAAAATGAAATCTAAAAAGGAAGGGGTTAATCAAGCAACAGCTGAGGTTGCTCAAAGGAAGATGGTACAACACAGGAATCCATCACTTCAAGCACTTATGTGTCTGATGAGCTGAAGGCTTTATCACAATATCAGACACAACTTCTTATGATGGTTCAACATCTATTGGGGAGAGTTAACCAATTAGATGCTCCTGTGCTGAAACCACAGAGAAGAAAATCCATGCCAAAGGATTCTTCTTCCTCACCATCTCCATCCCCTCAGGCTGTTCTTCATAGCAAATATGTTAGTTTACCATCTGTTGATGTGAACAGACCCAAAACCAAAAAGGTTTGGGTCTCAAAAACTAACTAAGTGTTTATGATTGCAGGGTTCTTCAACATGCCAAAGTAGCATCTGGTATGTAGACAGTGGGGGATCTATGCATATGACAGGGAACAGCTCTCTTCTTCATGACTACTCTCAAGGAAAGAAGGGGTTTGTTTCTTTTGGCAATGATGCTAAGGGTTACATCATTGGAAAAGGTTTTGTCTCCAATGGAGAAATAAAGTTTGATGATGTTAATCATGTGGAAAATCTCAAGTACAATCTCTTGAGTGTCAGTCAAATGTGTGATAAAGGACATGCTGCTCTTTTCACCAGTCAGAATTGCAGGATTCTATCATCTAAAGTTCTGAACTTGATTGATAAGGTGTTAGATGATCACACTCTCCTGAGGGCCAACAGGATAGGAAGAGTGTATGCCTTAGATCTTTCCAAGAAAATAGATCTCAGAGGCTATCCTTGCCTATTTTCCAAAGCCTCTTCTCAGGAATCTAAACTGTGGCACAGAAGGTTGGGTCATGTTAATTTCAAAAACATGAATCAGCTTATCCACAATAGGTTAGTGAGAGGCTTACCAACAAAGGAGTTCCACTGTGATGAAACCTGCACTGCTTGTTTAAAAGGAAAACAACACAAAGTCTCATTCCCTCCTATTGAAGAGCCTAAGTCCACTGCCTGCTTCCAATTACTGCATATGGATCTATTTGGTCCTGTGAGAGTGATGAGCATGGCAAAGAAGAAATACTGTCTGGTAATTGTGGATGATTACTCCAGATTTGTATGGACTTTCTTTCTGTACTCAAAGGATGAGGTTGCTCAGAAGATTATCAACTTTGTGCTGTATGTTGAGAAGCAGTATTCCCTATCAGTCAAGTGTATAAGGAGTGACAATGGTACTGAATTCGAAAACCATACACTTGATGAATTTTATCTTTCAAAAGGAATCAAAAGGCAGTTTAGCATCCCAAGAACTCCTGAGCAAAATGGAGTAGTGGAGAGAAAGAACAGGACTTTAATTGAAGCTGGAAGGTCCATGTTGGCTGATTCTGTGTTAGGATCAGTGATCTACGTTTGATTGATTAGAGAGTATAGCAGCGGAATTCTAACAATGAATTAGCCAATTCACAAGAACGAAAAGATATTCAATGAAGAACAAAAACGGTTATAGATAGAGAGAATTCTGCAAATATATTTCATTCAATATTCGCTTTCGTGGTAACGGAATGTCACACTTACAATTAGGTCGACACCTCTTATATAAGAGATGTGACGTCTGCTGATGTCACTTGATAGTGACATCTAACAGAATTATTCCAACTGAAACACAACTACTGAAGATGTCAAAACAGCTGACATCTTCTTACAAAAATACTAAGTGTTATCAGTTACTACAACTACTAAAAAACATAAAACTACTGATACTATGATGACTGAAGAACAAGCTCTTCAGTCGTTTTACAAAACTACTGAAAGTAAAAAACATAAAACTACTGATATCACAACTACTGAAGAAGTACTCTTCAGCTTTTGTGACAAACTACTGAAACTTCAGTACTTGGTCTTCAGACTCGGACTTCAGATGTTTCATCAGCTGATGACTTCAGTAGATATCATCAGCTGATGTCTTCAGTCTTTGTCTTCAGACTTTATACACGAGTTGTTGATCTCCAGCACTTGTAGACTCTTCAGCTATTGTACTTCAGTACTTTGGTCTTCAGCTTCAGCACTTGTGTTCTTTAGCTGTTCAGCTTCAGCACTTGTGTTCTTCAGCTGTTCAGCTTCAGCACTTTAGTCTTCAGCTGTTGAAGTCTTCAGCACTTGATCTTCAGCTGTTGGAGTTTACAGCACTTGTCGAACTGCTGATAAAGCCTTGAGCAGTTGTTGTGATATCATGTGGGACTTAGAGGTTTTCTGATCTTGGCTCATTGGTTCTTCTGGTCCAACAAACTCCCCCTGAACTAATGCAGCCAAAACCTCTAATTGATTTATTTTCCCACTTATTGTTGGCAAAAGGTTGGTCTTTTTCCTTCTTGATCAGTAGAGAAGATGACCCATATAAGCTCTGGCCTGGAAGAAATCTCAGAGATCTGTTTGGCAAGGTATGAATGGGAGCTCTGTTTTGGGGAACTGCACACAGAGTTGTTATCCCATTCATGAGATTACTTCCCCATTATAAGTCTGTATGACTCTCGAACATAGGCCTCAAGGAGAGCAACTTGTTCCTCCTTGGAGAGTTCTTCTACTCCTCCTTCGAAGAAGAACTCTGGACCATAGTACTCAGATAAGTACTTCACAGTCCTGCCATTTTTCAACTCCACAGTAGTTACCTCCCTATAGACAAATTCATCAGGATAAGTGCCTTCAAGGAGTAACTGGAGCTCATTCTTCTTAATGTCTTCAAGCTTCTTATATAATAACCCCTTTTTGATCATCTTGTTTTCCAGTAGAGCTTGAGGGGTCATTTTTGATTGATGAGCCTTCTTGAATTCATCGATTATTTCCCATGGTGAGACTACAATGGCCAGCATGATTGTAGAGTCTATTGTTTTTCTAACCTGGCCATTGTATCTATGCGGAATGGATCTTTTGTGGATTCTAGAACTCACCTTGGGGTCTGTCCATACTCTCACTCTCTCCTTCTGATACTGAAATGTGTGTCTGAGAGTGTACAGCCTCTGAGCATGCCTTTCATGGCTTGTATAGATGATGACTGAGGAAATTCCTTGTCAACCATCTTCAGTAGTTGCTCATCGTGCTGCTTCTGCTATTCTTCATCTTCTATCTTGACTCTAACCATTTCCCTTTGAGAGTCAGGTGTGATCATGGGTTGACTCCTGGGTTCTGGTAGCTTTAGAACAGCAGAGAGTGGCAGACTATCATCTTCATCCTCTTCTTCTTCATCTTCTTCTATCCTCAGCACCCTTCTCCTCCTTCTAGGTGCATCACTGGATGATGGTTGGGTTGGTAAAGGAATTGGTTTTGAAGATTGAGGATGTTTGGATTTGGACTTTGAGATTGGTATGGAGATTTGAGGGGTAGGTTGTTTTTGAGTGGGTGATAGGGAAGGTTGTTCAAGCATTTTGGTTGTGAGTTTGGCCTTTGTAAGTCTTGCCATTTCAAACCTTTTTCCAGCCCCAGCCTCATCAAGTGCTTCAATGATAATCCCCTTATGAAATTGCTCAGACAAACAGATTCTGGTGGCTATAGCCAGAATACTGTCTCTGGTCCATGAACGAATCTCCATCAAAGATCTTCCTAAGTATTTGGCAATGAATCGAATCATGATCTCCAATCTCTCTTTCCCCAGTACATCATACCCAGCCCATCTGGTTTGAATTTCCTCCACTTCCAACCTCCTGATCTCACTGTCTAGTGTGGCTGTGTCAAAGCCTTGCTTGAAGAGTTGCTCAATGATTTTGTCCATGGATCGGCTGTGTGTGTCATCTACATCTTTTACCAGCTCTTCCAAGGATTTTTCTTCAGCATTAGTTTGATCACCAGCACTTTTCTTTCTTTTGTAAGTGATCAGTTGTTGTTGATTTTCTTTTTCCAACTCCTGGGTTTTCTCTTGTGCCTTCTCATCCTCAGTTCTTTTTCTCTTCTTTTCTTTCACTGCAGTACTCTCCCCCTTTTTGGATGCATTGGAGACAGGGGTTTGTACCGTAGAAAGTTTCTTGTGCACAACATCATCAATGAGTGGTTGTAGACTTGAGGAAATCCTCTCATCAATGGCTTTATAAACAATTTCATTGATGATGGGAGTGATGAGAGGGAGGGATTGTTGGAATACAGCAACCATCTGCTCTGGGGGGTTCTGTCCCGGAGAGATAGTGCCAAAAGCAGAAGCTGGAGGCTCAGTGAAGTGAGAGGGTAAAGTGTTTGGGGAACCTTCAAATGAAGGTGCCATCTGCTTCCAATGTGAAGTTTGGCATCGGTTACAATCACACTGCTCCACCTACAGATTTTACTCCCATAGCAGAGGTAGAATCTGATGGTGAGAGTAATAACCAATCCATTTCATCATATGATCTACTTTCTGATACAGCACAATCAGAAGTAGAAGTCAGCACCAAGTCCTCTCAGAACCTATCGGCTAATGTTGATGGTTCCACTGCTGACACTCACATGATCAATGAGTTGATCAACTCAGGAGTTAATTCTGAAAGTCCTCAAAGGACTAGAGAGCAGGATTTAACACCTGAAGTTCAAACTCCAACTACTGCCAGTACTGAAAAGAAGAAAACTGTCAATAGATAGAGTTTGAAGACTACTAAAGAGGGAGTCAAGAAAGCAAACAATGCTTCCAAAGCACTGAAGAGCAAGTCTTCAGTTGTTTCATCCTCTTTAGTTGATGATCAACCTAAGATGAAGAAGAAACCATGTGAAGTATGTGGTTTGTTCAATCATCTTACAAATGATTGCTGGTACAAAAGAGGTTCCAAACTCAAACATAAAGAGGAAATTAAAGAGAAAATGGTTAAAATGAAAACTGAGTTTGAGACCATATTTGTATCAGCAACATCAAATCCTGTAACCCTTAAGTCCACAAAGAAATCCAAAAAGGAAGGGGTTAAACAGGAAACAGCTGAGATTGCTCAGAAGAAGAATGTGCAACATAGGAACTTATCAAACTCCACTGGCAATGTGTCTGATGAGCTGAAAGCTTTATCACAAAATCAGACACAGCTGGTTATGATGGTTCAACATCTATTGGGAAGAGTTAACCAATTAGATGCTCCTATGTTGAAACCACAGAAAAGGAGGTCCAAGCTAAAGGATTCCTCTTCTTCACCATCTTCTTCCTCTCAGGCTGTTGTTTCCAATAAACCTGTTAGTTTACCATCTGTTGATGAGACCAGGCCCAAAACCAAAAAGGTTTGGGTCTCCAAAACTAACTGATTGTTTATTATTGCACAACAAATACTGACGAGATTTCTGATTCTTCCACATCATTTGATTTGCCATCCAATACTTGGTTTCAAGAATCTGAATCAACATCTGCTGCTGCTGAACTAGCATCAAACACTTGCACTGATCTTATTGTTCACCAAGAGCTGAAGATCACCCTATATCTCAAATCATTGGTGGTATCAATGCTGGCGTCTCAACTAGAAGTAAATTTTCTAACCTGTGCTTCTAAGCTCTCTTCATCAGTCAGCAAGAACCAAAGAACTATCATGTTGCTTTGAGAGATAATGGATGGGTGGATGCTATGCAGCTTGAGCTACTTCAGTTCAAAAAGCAGCAAGTGTGGGAACTGGTTCCTCTACCCCCAGGTAAGTGTGCAATAGGCACTAAATGGGTATTTAGGAACAAAACAGATGAAAATGGGCTTATTGTTAAGAACAAGGCCAGACTGGTTGTTCAGGGGTTTTCACAAGAAGAAGGTATTGATTATGATGAGACCTTTGCCCCTGTAGCCAGACTGGAGGCAATTAGATTGTTCTTAGCCTATGCTGCATTCCACCATCTCAAAGTTTTTCAAATGGATGTCAAAAGTGCATTTTCGTATGGCAAAATAAAAGAAGAAGTTTATGTGTGTCAACCACCAGGTTTTGAGGACAATAAACATCCTGAATGGGTGTAAACTTGATAAGGCTCTTTATGGGCTCAAACAAGCTCCTAGAGCCTGGTATGAGACACTTTCTACTTTTCTTCTCAAGAATAATTTCACTAGAGGCTCCATAGATAAAACTTTGTTTATTAAAAGGGTGGATCAGCATAAGCTACTTGTTCAAATTTATGTTGATGATATTATTTTTGCATCCTCTGATCCCCAGTTGTGTGATGCTTTTACCAAATTAATGAAAAAGAGGTTTGAAATGAGTGCAATGGGAGAATTACAGTTCTTTCTAGGTTTGCAAATCAAACAAAAGGCTGATGGAACCTTATTCATCAGTCCAAATATACAAAAGATCTTTTCAATAAGTTTGATTTACAAAACTGTAAGCCCTATTCTACTCCCATGTGCAACACCACACAACTGGATGCAGATCAGAGAGGTAAAGCTGTTGATGAAACACTTTACAGATGTATGATTGGGTCCTTAATGTACTTAACAGCTTCTAGACCAGATATCATGTTTGCAACTTGTGTTTGTGCTAGATTTCAGGATGCTCCTAAAGAGTCTCATTTGATTGCAGTCAAGAGGATCTTTAGATATTTAAAAGGTACACAATCTCTAGGTTTATGGTATTCCACTGGACACTGTTGCAAATTAGTTGCTTTTTCAGACAGTGACTATGCAGGATGCAAGTTAACCAGAAAGTCAACTTCTGGTGGATGTCAATTCCTAGGCAACTATTTGATTTCTTGGCAGAGTAAGAAACAAACATCTGTTGCTACATCCACTGCTGAAGCAGACTACATTGCTGCTGCATGCTGAACTTCTTAGGTACTCTGGCTTCAGAACCAACTTTTGGATTATGGCATTGCAGAGACTAAGACTCCATTATTAATAGACAGTGCTTCAGCTCTTTGCATTGTCAAGAATCCTGTCCAGCACTCTGGGACCAAACATATAGAGATCAGACATCATTTTATTCGGGATGTTATGAAAAAGGTCTGATTGATCCTAAGTTTGTGCCTAGTGCTGATGAGCTTGCAGACATTTTTACTAAGCCTTTGGATAGTTCAACTTTCCAAAACCTGGTGTTAGGGCTTGGTATGCTGCAGCTAGATTAAGTGATAACTACTGATGATCTCAGTATAAGTACTGATGATCATTAGTAAGCATATCCCATATAAGTATTGATTCTGTTCAAACAACTGATAAAGTTACAACTACTGATGTAGTTATAACTACTGATGTTAGTAAAATCAGATAAGTACTGATGTCCTATGAAACAACTGAAAACAGCAAAAGGTCTGATGACTAAGTGGTGAGGACAGTATGAAACAGCTGGAAAGCTATGAATTGACGAAAACTACTGATGAGAATTTTCTCTTCAGTTGTTTCTAAAACTGCTGCTTCATCTTAAACAACTGATGACAAAACCATGTCTTGAGTAGTTTCACAACTACTGATGACTTTCACCACGTCGTCAGCTGTTTACAACAACTGATGACAAAACCATGTCTTCAGTAGTTTCACAACTACTGATGACTAAAACCAAGTCTTCAGTTGTTTTCAAACATCTGAAGTCAAAACCATAGTCTTCAGTAGTTTTATAACTACTGATGCCTAAAACCAAGACTTCAGCTGTTTCAACCTCTGAAGGTTTCTGCCACATCATCAATCTGTTAAAACTACTGATGACTCACATTAAACCTTTCAGTTGCTTTATAAACCGTACCCTATAAATACCCAATACCTAAGCCTTCAGCACTTCATCCTTTCCAAACCTAACGTTCAAATCTCCAAAACTTCTCTCTCACTAATGGCGACCATGCAGCTCAAACCACGACATAACTGTGTAGCCTACCTCACCAAATCGCCCTTCTAGACAAAGTTCGATAACGCCATTGATCTTATGGTCCAGTCACCCTACAAAACGGCATTTCTTCTAAATCCCATCATTCATGCCGAATCCTTTCACCAGTTTTGGACGAACATTACCATTACCACTGGGAAAAACAACACCGAGTCTCTTCGGTCGGTTGTGAACAACCTTCAAGTGGTCATCACTCCTGAAATCATTCGACAAACCCTCAACTTGGATGATGCCACTTTTCCTGCCAGATATCCAAAGGGCACAACTGATTTATCCTTTGCCAACCATGGATATCAGGGAAACCTTAGTGCCTCTACTATTCTGAAGAAACATTTCCATGATGCAGAACATCTTATCTTTCACATGGTAAATTTTTGTTTAGCTCCTAAGACATCCTCTTGGGATCAAATGTCTACCGGATGGCAGCAAGTACTATTCTCTATCCTTGAGCAACAAGACTTAAACTTTTCTGAAATCATTTTTCTTGAACTTAAGGATATATCCTCAAAATCTATTTCTAACCATTGGATATTATATCCTCGTTCATTATGGCCATAATAGAGAATCAGCTGAAAGCTGAGGGACTTGTTGGCCTTGGAGTCCCTGCAACGGCTGTATTGCCTGAAGTATACTCCAGGCACAACTCTGACCACACACTGAAACAGGCTGCCAAACTGCGAAAACCTACGCAGTTGGAACCCACAGCCACCACCTCCAGAACCAGAGTCCCCACCAAATCAAAATCCAAAAAGCCAAAAACGGCTACTCAGGGAGATGAGTCCCCTGAGGATGCACCTGTACCACAAACGCAGGAAACACATACTGGTATTAACCCCCCAGTTGTGTCAAAGACTCAACCAGCCACAGCCGCACAGGTATCCTCTCAACAGGATCCTGCTGCAACCATTATTGGGGAAACCACACTACTGGAACCTGTCTCACTTGAGAGGGTTACCATTGAAGCGCACCATTCGCCCCGGGTGCAATCTGCTTCTACCCGCTCACCACAGGCAACCGCCCCCCAAAGTCCTACATTAATTGTGGCACAAGTGCTGAGTCAGTTGCACTCCTCACCCCCTCCCCAGATACCAATTACAACTGAGCATACCTCTACTTCTACCATTGAGGGGGAGGATCAAAGTGCATCTAATAACCCACAGCATAGGGGAGACAATCCTCCATCTCTTAGTGTAGAAAAAGAGTTTGGAACTTCTGGTGAGGCTGCCACTTATCCTGCTTCAGCATATGATCAGGATGTAGTTGGTACCAGTACTAAGACCTTACCAGAGGCAACTGCTGATGAAGGACATAGTCCTGAGGTAGGAAGTCCCCAGTTCCAAGATAAAGGGACACATGCTATAACTGATCTACACTCATTGCATGTTCATCCTGATTACATCTGGAGGTCAGGTGATTCAGTAACCACTGATGATGACCTGGGCTTTTTCTACGATGTGTTAGCCAAAAACACAATCCTGGAAGAGGAGGTGAGCAGACTCAAAGAGCTGCTTGCCAAAACTTCTGAGGATCAAAGACCATCTACCTCTCAAACCTATAATAACTGACATAGTGATCAAAACCCTTGATGAGAGGCTTTCCTCAGTAATACAACCATTGATAGAGGAGGTTGTGGGCAAACAGCTTTCTGACCATCAAACCCTTGCAACCAATGCAACCAAAAAGGGGGAGATTAAGTCAGTGAAAGCAAAAAGAAAGAGGAGTGCAGAAGGGAAAGTGAAGGAAATAGAAGGAACAGTAGTGGAGAAGGAGTTGGATGTGGAGATCGAAAAAGAAAAGGCAAAAGAGAAAGCCTTGGAGCTAATGGTAAAAAAGGCTGATGCCGAACATAGCAGATCAATGGACAATATCATTGATCAGCTATTTAGGCAAGGCCATGACACAGACAAACTTGACTCTGAGATCAGAAGACTAGAGATTGAAGAAATCCAGAATAGATGGGCAAGTTATGATGTGTTAGAAAGAGAGAGGCTGGAGATCATGATCAGATTTATAGCAAAATATCTTGGAAGATCGATGATCGAAATCAAGGCTTGGTCCAGGGACCGCATCTTGGCAATAACCACCAAGATCTGTTCGTCTGAAGTATACACAAAGGACTAGTTGTTGAAGCTTTGAATGAAGCTGGTGCTGGGAGCAGGACTGAGCTAGCCAAGCAATCTAAAGCCACACTCACCTCAAAAATGCTAGAACAGCCTGTCAGCATTCCCACACCAAAACAACCACCCACTAAAACAATCCCTTTACCCAAAAAACCACCAAAAACACAACCCACCAAACCAACTCCCTCACCCTCAAAACCAACAGTCGATGATGTACGCCAGAAGAAGAAGAGAAGGGTATTGAGGCTAGAAGATGATGAAGAGATGATGATGAAGAAGAAGATATGCTGCCATCTTAGCTGTTATTCAGTTTCCGAAGGCCACAAGTCACCCTCCAACAATTACTCTTGAATCCCAGAGACAAACTGTGAAGGTGAAGCTAGAAGAAGAAGGACTTCACCAACAGCATGATGAGGAGTTGTTGAGAAGGGTTGATAAAGCTTATGCGGCCACATCATCCATCATCAACATGAAGAAACATGCACTCAGATTATACACTCTCAGGCAGACTTTTCAATATCAGAAGGAGAGAGTGAGGATTTGGCCTGATCCCAAGGTGTCTCACCGAATTCATAAGAATAACATTCCACAGAGATACATGGGCCAAGTGAAAAAGATTGTAGATGAAGTGATCTCCCTGGTCTTTGTAGTATCACCCTGGGAAATCCTGGAAGACTTCAAGAAAGCTTATAAAGCTAACCAAACCCCACAGAAGATGCTTGAAATAAATGGTGAAAAAGGGGTTAGTTATAAGAGGCTTGAAGAAGTCAGGAAAAATGAGCTCCAGTTGTTCCTTGAAGATAATCACCCTGATGAGTTGCTTATAGAATAATAACCACTGTGGAGCTAAATAATGGGAAACAGCCAAATACCTATCTGAGTACTATGGGCCGGAATTTTTATTTGAAGGAGGTGCTGAAGAGCCGACCATGGAGGAACAGATAACCTTCCTAGAGGCCTATACCAGGGAGTCATACAGACTCGTTGTTGGGAAGTAGATCTCATGAATGGGGTAACAAATCTATGTCCAGTTCCCCAAAATAGAGTTCCCATTCATACTTTGCCAATCAAATTTTTGAGACTACTTCCAGGCCGGTGCTTACAAGGGTCACTTCTGAGCTGATCTAGAAGACAAAAAGACCAATCATTCTGCCATAATAAGTGGGACATCTTCAATAAGATTAGAGGTTTTGGTTGCATTGGTTCAGGGGGAGTTTGTTGGACCAAAAGAACCAATGAGCCGGATCAGAAAAACCTCTAAGTCCCACAGACATCACAACAACTGCTGAAGACTTGATCAGCTGTTTTATAAAGTCTGAAGAGCAACAGCTGAAGTACAAGTACTGAAGACTTCAACAGCTGAAAATCAATGTCTGAAGATCACAGCTGAAGAACTAAAGTACTGAAGGTCAACAACTGAAGATCAAAGTCTGAAGATCAACAGCTGAAGACAACACTGAAGACAACAGCTGAAGACAACAGCTGAAGACAACAACTGAAGACATCACTGAAGACATCAGCTGATGACAACAGCTGACGTTGAAGTACAAGTACTGAAGCTTTCAGAGTTTGTTACAACAGCTGAAGAAGCATTCTTCAAGCATTCTTCAGTTTTGTGTGATGGTTTCCTTTTAGTAGTTTTCTTTTCGTTTAAGTTTTTATAAAACGACTGAAGAGCATGTTCTTCAGTCGTTGTAGTTTCAGTAGTTTCTTTTCAGTAGTTGTAATAACTGATAACACTTTGTATTTTTGTAAGAAGATGTCAGCTGTTTTGACATCTTCAGTAGTTGTGTTTCAGTTGTTTGAATAATTCGGTTAGATGTCACTATCAAGTGACATCAGCAGACGTCACATCTCCTATATAAGGAATGTTCCACCACGACATTCCTATATAAGGGATGATTGACCTAATTGTATGTGTGACATTTTGCCACCACGAAGCGCGTCTTGAATGAAATCTTTGATTCGCAGAATTTCTTCTATAATCGTTCACTCTTGCTTTGAATGTCTATTATTATCTTGTGAATTGGCTAAATGAATTATTAACCCCTCGTGTGTGTATTCTCTCTTCACACAGCTTCAAACCAGCCTGACAACTTCCTGGGGTTAGCATACAGTAGGTTTAGGAATGCCAAGTAGTTGAGCTCAAAACCAGGAAGAATCTACTTATCATGTGGAATCTGAAGTACCCGATTCCCTTCTCCCTATTCAATGCATATACATTCAGATCCTCAAAGTAAGCCCACACTATAATTTTGCCAGACATCTCAAGATGCTTCTTTACTTTGTAAAGCTTGGCGTAGGCACTCGGCTTTGGCGCTGTGCGTTGGGCACAGTTCTCTACAAAAAGCCACCCATTCAACCTTTTCTTTTCAACATCGGCGTCTGTGGCTGATGCTTGGGTTATGATTTCTCAGTGTCCATCACCATCATATCCAATTTAACATGCATATCACTGTCGAGTGTATCTCCAAAATCAGGGACCACATTTCCCTCTCGATCAGTATATTCTGGATAGTGTTGTGCTTTGATGTCTTCAATCTTTATCTTATCAACATCATTGAGCTCGTCATCACTAGCGATATCAATGGTAGGGGCATCCTTAACCAATTCATCCGGGTTTAACCAGAACATTTCTGCTAGTTGCTCTCCATGGAGGTTGTGAATAATTTCTCCTTCTTCGGGAATATAGCTTACTGACCTCCTGACAATCCCTTGCAGATCAAGTATCATTGTGAGTTGAGACTTGATCTACTGAAGGGAAGCAACATCGTAGTCATCTCGTTGATAATGTGGATCTGCTTGATTTAAAACATTTAACACATCATGCATCAGTAAATAATCAAGACAGTATACATTAAATATATACATAACATTCATGCACATAAGTTTAATACAATATTCAATTACACATGTTTAATTACACAAACATATATGCATTACTTTTGTCCTGAATCATGTGTTCCTCTTCTGTCGGGGCTGATGTCGAGGCACCCGGATCTTGATTCCTTTTGGTCCACCTCTCATTAGCTTCTTGGGCACCCGAAGCAGATGGATCTCCTCCTTCGTCATCATCTCCTCCATCTTCTATGTCATCCACATCCTCTTTATCATCATCCTCTTCATCATCGTAATCACCATCGCCATCATCTTCTATGATCTTCAGAGGCTCTTCTATCGATCCTTTAAGCTTGAGCATGATAGATATGTTCGATGACTCCAACTCTTCATCTTCTTTGCTGGTTCGGCTTTATGCTCTTTGAGTTGGGCAATCTCCTCTGCCTGTTGAGAGATCTGCTATGATTGTACAGCAGTAAGGTCCTCCAGCTATCGTAGCTGGGCAATCTTCTCATCATCGGTAGCTAACAGCTTCAACACCATACGGTTTAGTGACGATAGTTGTTCCTCTTACCCACTGAGAGGTAAAGGTGATCCAGTGGTGATTGTGGTATGGGATGAGGTACCGGCTTGGTGGCTAGTGGTGGTAGTGGTGGCTGTGGTGAATGTGGGTGGAGGTAGATGAGTGGGTGGCGGTGTGTATGCTGTAGTGGTGGTGGAAGTGGTGTATATAGGTGGTGGAGTGGCTGTAGTGGTGATGGTGGGTGAAGTAGTAGTAGTAGTGGGGGGTGGAATGGTGGTAGTGGTGATGGGAGGAGTGGTAGAGGTGGTGGTTGTGGTGGTGATGGTGACGAAGGTCATCCTCCTTTTCCTTGTCTTCATCCTATGGGGCTGAGCCATCCTTTTTCTCCTCATGCCCCTTGAGGTGGATGCTCCCCCTTGGATGTTGCTGGGTTGACAAGATGTGTAAATGGGGTCGGCTATAGTCTTCCCAAACTCGCTTGGGCATCCTCCAACCTTCCGAATGCCTCGGTCGGTGGGAACCACCCTACTGCCCACTGTCCTTGTTCGTAGCTCCTCATCACTCTCTTCCTCCTCATCAGGGGGACAAAAATCCTGATGGAAATTGGCGGTGGTCGCATCTCCATGAGTGGGTGGTGGAGGTGTAACATGTGCAGTGGTGGCCCTAGAAGTAGCGAGGCCAGACTCTCCACCAGCGCCACTGTCGTCATCATCAGAGTCATCAGATCGAATAGAAATTTGCTCAACATCTGAGTTACTCCCCTCGTGGCACCACTTACGCCTTGCCGGCACCACGTACTCCTCCTGGGCCAGATGCCCGAACAGTCTCTTTATAGGGGGCTTCATTTGCTTGCCCATGTAGACCTTCATCCTCCCGAGAGTGATGTTATCCATAATCTCGAGGGATACTGCATCGTGACTCTCCTTGGGTAGCAAAGGAAGCTTCTCATCAATATTCATCTGTAAGAATCTTGGGTACATACAAAAGCTTTCCTTCCTTTTGGCCTCAGGGTTCTTAATCAGGTATGAAAAATCATGTTGGACAAGCTGAAGGGGTGATTCAACACCAGTGCCATGTAGGCATTTTGGATGCGATGCACTTGAGCATGACATGTGCTAAGTACTTGAACTGGGGACACAGGTTGCTTTTGTTTAGCACACCTGTATTGATGTCCCCAGAGTACTTCATCCTGAGGAAACATCCCCTCACAGTCAGAGGGTGTAGCCTGGTTGGTGAGCAGCATCATCACCCAGGCCAGGTACGCATCTAAGATCTACGGCTGTCACCTCTATGTCATGCCCAAATATAGTACTCCTAATGCAGTAGGGTTCACGAGATCAGTTAACTGATGCACCCTCCCAGAAGGCCTGCTATATAGACCTGTAAGGAGTGCATGGTGTAGATATGGCTCCGTGTATCCGTGATCTCTTTAGAAAGGCAATGATGCCAGCAACTCGGTAGTGTTCTGAGTGGTGGCGTCCAGATGAGCACAAGTAATGTGCTTGGTGTTGATGGTCCACCGATCAGCCATAAATCTTTGACACAAGACAAATATATATTAGATCAGCATACAACAAAAAGCAATTCACTCTGAACTGTTTGAGGTCAGTCTGGTTCAATGGTGCGATTGAACCATACGATTGGGTTCAGTCGTTTGACCTAACATGCGACTGAATACAGTCGGGTGACTTATCATGCGACTGAGTTCAAATAGGTGACTGAGCCTGCGACTGGTTCAGTCGGCCGTCTGCGCGCATACGCCTTGTTCATTCGGCCGGCTGAGTCATTCATGCAGCTCAGTCATGCGATTATATTCATCATCCGTTGTCTAGTCGCATGACCTACTGTCTGTTCGATTGAAATTCAAATTTTGAGGAAATCTTAATGTTAGACATTGTGGTTTGGCTCATTAGACTCGCAACAACCCTACTAAGCACCTAATAACCTTGATTTCAACTTTTTACATAGTTTTATTAGTTTATTTGTCCAACAAATTCTTGGTTCTTTATAAGGGATTTGTGTAGATTGCATCGCATTGTACTTGTGTAAGGACCAGCAATCGTCAGAATACCAAAATTTGATGTCGAGTAAGGTCAAAAGAAAATTTGGCAGAGTAACGGCACGATATGCGATTTTAGGGCGAATGAGTAGTGATGAGCGTATGCGATCGACTATAGCCCTATTTATACTGAATCTGGTTTCAATCGGGTGACTGGATCCATTTGCTCTTTTCATTCGGCGATTGGAACTCAGTCGGGCGACTGGTTCAGTCGATCACCTTCAGTCGGGCGAGTGGTTCAGTCGATCACCTTCAGTCGGCCGACTGGGTTTCAGTCGGGGAACTGACTCGTTCGGACAACTCCATTTGGGTGACTGGCTCAATCTTGTAAGCCATTCTTGTGAATGGTTCATACTCATGCTCCATGCGGTTGTCTAGTTCATAAGTATGTTCCAATCGTATGACTGGTCCATACTCATGGTCCAGTTATGCGAATGGATCATACTCATGATTTTGACTGTTAGGAGTCTAGAAAGATTAACATGTTGTCTTTATGTGTCTTTTTGATATTAATGAAACTGTGAATTTTGTTGATATCTTGCTGGAATTTGATTACTTTGTTTGTGTTTTCTTTGAATTGTGTTTATACATCATCACAGATTAGCTCAATTGATCCTATCATTGACTTTATGTCCATTAGACATTCAACCCCTTTTAACTTTTGATTAAACAATTTGAGCATTCGATCATCTCAGACATGTTCATATTAACTTTCAAAACTTTTTATCACCTCAGTCGTGATCCTTTTAAACAAAACACATTTTGTCACCTCAGACGTGACCCATTTAACATTGAAAACACGTTTGGTCACCTCAGACGTGACCCTTTTAAGTAATTAATCCCAAATTGAATTCCTTGACATAGTCCGACATATAACTCTAAATTGACTAAATGTTAAAACAAAATAAAAGAGTTAACATTAAATGACAAACTAAAGATGTTTTCTTGATTTTGTGTGAGGTGGAAATCCTAAGGTAGAAATCTAACAGATTTATTTCTTGAACAGGTAGCTTAAAGTTATTTTGACCATAAGTGGAATGATTCATTATGGAATCATACAGGTAATCAACTCATTCAGGACGTGTTACCAAAATCATTTGATGCTAGATTCTTGTTTTCGTCGAGAGTCATCAGCAAATTAAGAAAAAACATACTAGTACTATAAGACGCACACATTGATTTAGACTTTCAAGAAATGCAACCATAATGATTGTCAGTATACTTGTCCACTTAAATCCATACATAGACTTTTGACACAGATTGGTGATTACATTTGGTTGAATTATTTAACAAGCATTTGGGGATCCCACGCTTATATGGTAATCAACATTCCTCAGGAGATTTTTGAGCGGTCCTACGGATATTTAGACACGAAGAACTATTCTTAGAGCTTTCAAGGACAAGCCAAGCCTCAGGTCAGTGTCACCGCACAGCGAGAGGCGGCAAACAACAATGAATTAGAATGTATTTGTTATGCTTATCCTCAGGTCAGTGCCACCGCACAGCAGAGAGGCACACAACCTATCTTCTTGTTTGAGCAATTTTATTGTTGTTGCACAGATTGCACCAACAACATAGGTTATCATTTTGATTGCTTTTTGCATTTTTCATCATGTGCTTTGCTTATATTTTGGTCATCACACACATTTGTGGCATTTATTTTGCTCGTCACCCTTTATTAGAACTCTATTGATTGTGTTAATCAGGGATAAGATGATGTCCTACAGCTTGTTGAATAACTTAGTTTGATCTTGAGATCACCAGCGAGGTCTACTTATCTATTGTGTTGAATATACCGACACATCATCTAGTGGTCTAGCACCCTCTAGGTCTATTTTTTCATGTTACCTTAATAGCAGCTAGTTTTACTATTATTTTTCCTTTCATATTGCTCATACTTTTCCGACTTATACTTTGAATTTCGCATCTAATTCAATTTAATCTATTAAGTTCCAAATGCTTTGTTCCTGTGTACTATCATTTTCCATAGTCATTGAATCGATATCTCATATACGATCTCATTTCTTTTAGCTTGCATGTCCTCCTCCTTCGTTTTATTTATAAAAATACTAACCTATTCTCCCCCTAAAATTCTAAAACCGTAAACGATTTACGTTTTTAGGATTTTCATAGGCGAAGAAATAAAAGAAAACCAAAATTAATTGAATAAAATAAACTAAAATAAAATAAAGAAAATGGACTTGACGCATCGAACTAAGCATGTTCATCGTCTGGAATTACATCACTTTTCTTTTTAATGCCGTTGACCTCTAACAGATATAGAAAACGTAGTTTATCAAAGGTTTTTGTGTAGAGGTCAGCGCGTTGGAAATCCGTATTTTTTTAACGACATCGATTAGATTCTTTTCAAAACAATCACGTATAAAGTGATATTTAATTCTGATGTGTTTGTCCTTAGGATGTTGGACAGGATTTTCAGTAATGGCTATTGCAACAGAATTATCAACAAATATAGGGGTGTTAGAAAATTTCAAACCGTAGTCCCGCATCTACTAGTGAATCCAGATGATTTGATAACAGCAGCTTGCCGCAGCAACATATTCAGCTTCACAAGTTGACAACGCAACTGATGTATGCTTCTTACACTGCCACGTGACTAATCTTCTCCCAAAGAATTGACAACCTACTCAGGTGGATTTGTAGTTCATCTTGCATCTGCCATAACCCGAGTCACTGTATGCTGTAAGCTCATATTGATACATATATGTACCTAGATCCTGAGCTTAATGTAATATGTCCTGAATGTCTTACACCGATGTAATATTGGGTACATAATGAAATAGAAGGTTTAGTGGTGATTTATAATGTTTAATATTTCATTAATCAGCTGTGTGACGCATATTAACTAGATTATATAGGTTTGTGATTGTTTGAATTGATATACATAATGTTATAATAATGAATACATTCAAACTTGGTTAGGTGAAGTTCTCATGCGTCCGACTGGACCATGCGCCCAAACAGTGGTCATGCATCCGAATGGCCATGCGACTGAGTGTCCATGCGCCTAAATAGTCCATACGCTTGAACACTTCATGTGACTGACTCAGTCGCACGACTGAACACTCAGTCGTGCGAATGGATCAATCGCACGAATGAACCATGCCAATGGTTCAGTCGCCCGAATGAGCAACCTAACCTATAAATACCACTTATTCATGGAAAAACGTAAGCATTGAATACATTTCGACTCCAGACGTACCCTAGCTGTCCAGAAGCCTCTAAGTTAGTACTCCAAGTTCATAGAACGCTGTTGATCGATTCCTATTGATTCTTGATTTAGTTCAATACATTATTGTGTCTACGTGCGTTCTCACTGATTGGATCGATAATCAAATAGCAATCCGCACTATTTGGTTTGGTTTAACACGTTAATCAGTTGGTGTTTCGTTCAAATACCAGATCCTAACAAGTGGTATCAAAGCTTTGGCTCTTGATTAAATGTTGATTCAATAGTTTTGATACAAAAATTGTGTTTTTTCATCAAAAACGCAATCCTTTTGTGTCTAACGGAGTCTTAGACTCATTCGTACCCTCATTTGTACGACTGAAACATCATTCGGACTGCTCAACCGCATTAGTTCATTCAAACGACTGACTCATCCGCATTTGTTCAGTCGCAAGATTGAACCATCCGCATTTGTTCAATCGCCCGAATAAGCCCAATCGCATACCTTCATTCGCATACATCAGCACTTTGTTATATAGTAAAGTTAAGTGAAATGGAGGACCAATTTTAGCTTACACAGTAAGTAGAGATACCCGTATTCAGAATCTACTACTGTTGGAGAACGAAGTGGGAATTCACAATAAACCCCCGAAGCTTATAACATTAGACGACTACCCACAATGAAAGCAACGTTTCGAAATCTACTTAAATGGAGTAGATACGAATCTGTGGGACGTAATAGAGTCGGGGTACAGCATGCCAGTAGGAGCAGATGGAGTCAAACTTACTTTAAGTGGCTGTCGATGCTCAGAAGGTAAAATACAACGCTTAGAAGAAAGTATACGCTTTGCTCACTCAGTCTATTCCGAAGGATATCTCCCATCAGTATTAGCAAAGAAACAATAGGATGGGTTGGAGAAGAGGTATGACGGAAATGCCTCACTCAAGGCCATTAAGGCCAAAGCTTTGAACAAGAAGTTTGGCAACTTTTCTTCAATGGGAAAGGAAGCCCTTGATGATGTGATCAACAGATTCTACCACTTGATAAGTGAGATGCACACTCATGGAGTAATTACGTCGATGGAGGATAAGGTATCCAACTTTGCTGATGGACTACCAGAAAATGGGCTTCCTTCATTTCAAATCTCAGACAGAATGGGATGCTCTCAAAGTAGATATAATGACGTCATTCTGAAACTAGAGAATAGGAGCTTAGGATGAAGTACAGAGCTCAAAAGGCCATCTATGACCAGAATCCTGCACTCCTCAGACCAAGGCTTCTGGAGCACCATTGCAGACTGCCTTCGTCTCAAGCTCAGCAATTCCAAAACAACCGTCTACTTTAGGGTCCAAAATGTCAGGGTCGTTGGTACCTAATATATCATACCTGAAGCTAATGCAGCCAAATTGAAAACCGATAATTTCAGTAATGTGACTGTTGAGGTGGTCAAAGAGCACATGGACCTCTTAGCTGCTGTAGTCCACTCCTATGATGGACTAGTTGCTGGAAAAGAGGGAAAATTGTCACCTGGTAGATAAGGATTATGAACAGGTGGACGAAAGGGAGTTGGAACGAATGGACATATATGTAAAAGACCGGACAAAACTTAGTTGTACCAAAGACAAAACCTTGCTTCAACAAGTCGAAAGGTCACTTTTTCAATTGTGGTGAGAAAAGGACCACTTCAAGTGGGAGTGGGTGAAAGCCAAGAAGATGGTAATGGCAATCCCTTCTCGTCTTTAATCGTAAAGACAAGGCTAAGATCTAGACAGTTCTTACTCATCAAGCAAAGGACCACAAAGCCTGAATGTAATGAGGATGAAGGACAGGACTGGAGCTTCCAGTTCGTCTCCAGGACGGAGAGTCCAAAGGAGAGGTCCAACAAATAATAGTGTGGAGGACATTGATGATGATTTTGCATAGTGAGGGAGATATGCAGTAGAGCTAGCGATGTTCAAATTATGAAGACACTGCAAATGTGGCACCAGAACCACCTGCCTGAACAAGAAAAATAGCCTCAACATCAGAATCACAGAACCAGAAACAACAGATTTGCACTCATGGTGATTCCTCCTTAACTCTCAAGTAGTACTATGACCAGCTGTTTAATATCTGCTTGGTTAGATTGTATAAAATTTAGAGAAAATATAGATTTGGAAAATTTGCTAATTTGTTTTGTAAAAAATTAGAGCATAATTGTTGGACCAAAAGAACCAATGAGCCAAGATCAGAAAACCTCTAAGTCCCACATGATATCACAACAACTGCTGAAGGCTTCATTAGCAGTTCGACAAGTGCTGAAAACTCCAACAGCTGAAGAACACAAGTGCTGAAGCTGAACAGCTGAAGAAAACAAGTGCTGAAGCTGAAGTCCAAAGTACTGAAGTACAACAGCTGAAGAGTCTACAAGTGCTGAAGATCAACAACTGGTGTACAAAGTCTGAAGACAAAGACTGAAGACATCAGCTGATGATATCTACTGAAGTCATCAGCTGATGAAACGTCTGAAGTTCAAGTCTGAAGACCAAGTACTGAAGTTTCAGTAGTTTGTCACAACAGCTGAAGAATACTTCTTTAGTAGTTGTGATATCAGTAGTTTTATGTTTTTACTTTCAGTAGTTTTGTAAAACGACTGAAGAGCTTGTTCTTCAGTCGTTGTAGTTTCAGTAGTTTTATGTTTTTAGTAGTTATAGTAACTGATAACACTTAGTATTTTTGTAAGAAGATGTCAGCTGTTTTGACATCTTCAGTAGTTGTGTTTCAGTTGGAATAATCTGTTAGATGTCACTATCAAGTGACATCAGCAGACGTCACATCTCTTATATAAGAGGTGTCGACCTAATTGTAATTGTGACATTCCGTTACCACGAAAGCGAATATTGAATGAAATATATTTGCAGAATTCTCTCTATCTATAACCGTTTTTGTTCTTCATTGAATATCGTTTCGTTCTTGTGAATTGGCTAATTCATTGTTAGAATTCCGCTGCTATACTCTCTAATCAATCAAACGTAGATCACTGATCCTAACAAGTGGTATCAGAGCAGGTTAATCATTGATCGATCTAACAATTGATCATTGAAACTGCTAATTGATATCTATGTTTGATTGAATTAGCATATTCGCAAGAACTGGTTATAGATTATTGAATTTCTGTCGCTTTCGTTCATTTATTTTGAGATCTCTCTTGGTTCAATTGGTTGTTGTTTTGTTCTAAATCTGTTTTAGCTTAATTGAATTTGATTGAATCTGAGATGACTACTCCTTCTAATGATCCTAATACGGTTCCTCAACCAAGCCTCCGATGCTGGTTAGGACCGAGTATAACATATGGCAACGAAGAATGCTTCATCACCTGTCTGTTAACAGTTCAGGTTGTTGGACATCTGTGGTACATGGACCACATAAGCCTATGGTGAACAATCGGAAACCAATCAAATGGTTCGAAGAAGAAGGAACAATACTCTGATGAAGATCGGAAACTGTTTGAGATTGATGCTAAAGCCCATGGAATTCTGGCCATGGCACTGCCTAATGAAATCTATTCAGGGCTTATGCATCATGAAACTGCTCATGATCTCTGGAATGCCCTGAAGGAACAATTCGGTGGCACAGATGAGGTCTTAGCAAACAATAGAGAAATCCTTGCCCAACAATATGAGACATTTCTCATAGAAAGGGTGAGACACTGACTCAACAGTTTGAGCGTTTTTCCTGCTTGATATCTGAGCTGAAAATGGTGAAACAGGAATACACCAATAGCCAGATGAACAACAGGTTCCTCAGATCACTGCCTGAGAGATGGGACACATACACTATTGTCCTACGCTCCAGTGCAAATCTGGATAGCCTATCTCTCACCCAACTTCATGGGAAACTGCTTACATTCGAAAGAGAGATAGAGCAGAAGAGGAAACTGTCCTCATCAGGAAAGCTCACTGATGACTTTGTACCAGGGAATACTGCCTTGGTTGGTCATGAGTCAGAATATGCTGCATCTGAAAGCAATTATGATGAGCATATTGATTTCTCTTCAAATAGTTCTGATCATGCATTTGTTGGTATTGAGAGTCATTCTGGCAGTAATAGTGACAATCTATGCTTCATCATGGATGATTGAAAGGAATAGCTGATGATGATCTAGAAGAGATGGATATTCTGAGCCAAATGGCATTGATTAATATCAGATCTCAGAAGTTCTATAAGAGAACTGGCAGGAAATTTCCTGGACTCTCTGGCAAAACCAAAGTTGGTTTTGACAAGAGTAAGTTGAGGTGTCACAAATGCCAAAGGCTGGGACACTTTGCAAGAGAGTGTAGATCAACTGGATCTAACTCTTCTGCACCCTTTGTGACTTTTCCTAGTACTAGTCCACAAAACAGAGGGCAACATCCTGCTGGTTCTGGTCATCATTCACATCCTAGATCTCCTGCATACTTTGTTCCCCAGGGTCAAATGTCATATCCTTATCCCTGCTATTATATGCCTCAACCAAATCCTGTTCAAGCTCCAATTGCACAACAACCACAAGCATTGCCTGAACCACAACCTTCCCAATCTCATCAACAAACTCAACCTCAACAACACAGCTTCTTCACCCCAGGAGTTGTTGACTGGAGCAGTTTACCAGATGACTTGTCTGGTCATGAACAACTGTTCTCAGGTGCTGGTCAACATGGTGGTGAAAGTCCCTTTGGAAATCTAGCTCTTATGGCTTTGGATTCTGCTGATACTTCATCCACTAATGCCTCTACACCAAAGGTATCACAGGTATCCTCTGAGGCAAAAGCCAAATTATGTTCTGAAACATGTATAGCAGCATTTGCATCTATTAGAGAAGCAAATGTAGCTTTAATCAACAAGAACATTGAGCTAGAACAAATAATTTCCAAAAGCAAAGCTGAATTTGAGTCTGTGCTTAATGATAAGAATGATGAGATTTACAAACTTAAATGCCAAATAACTGATGATAAGGCTAGGGAAGAGATACTTCTAGAGAAGTATAAAGATCTCAAAGAAACCCTTGCAGTCACCCAGGTAGAGTGTGATAGATGGGTACAATCATGCAAAGGTTTTGAAATGCTTCTTAGTAAGCAATCTGCTTCCAATGTGAAGTTTGGCATTGGTTACAATCACACTGCTCCACCTACAGATTTTACTCCCAGAGCAGAGGTAGAATCTGATGGTGAGAGTAATAACCAATCCATCTCATCATGTGATCTACTTTCTGATACAGCACAATCAGAAGTAGAAGTCAGCATCAAGCCCTCTCAGAACCTATCAGCTGATGTTGATGGTTCCACTGCTGACACTCACATGATCAATGAGTTGATCAACTCAGGAGTTAATTCTGAAAGTCCTGAAAGGACTAGAGAGCAGGATTTAACACCTGAAGTTCAAACTCCAACTACTGCCAGTACTGAAAAGAAGAAAACTGTCAGTAGAAAGAGTTTGAAGACTACTAAAGAGGAAGTCAAGAAAGCAAACAATGCTTCCAAAGCACTGAAGAGCAAGTCTTCAGTTGCTTCACCTCTTTAGTTGATGATCAACCTAAGATGAAGAAGAAACCATGTGAAGTATGTGGTTTGTTCAATCATCTTACAGATGATTGCTGGTACAAAAGAGGTTCCAAACTCAAACATAAGAAGAAATTAAAGAGAAAATGGTAAAAATGAAAACTGAGTTTGAGACCACATTTGTATCAGCAACATCAAATCCTGTAACCCTTAAGTCCTCAAAGAAATCCAAAAAGGAAGGGGTTAAACAGGTGACAGCTGAGAGTGCTCAGAAGAAGAAGGTGCAACATAGGAACTTATCAACTCCACTGGCAATGTGTCTGATGAGCTGAAAGCTTTATCACAAAATCAGACACAGCTGGTTATGATGGTTCAACATCTATTGGGAAGAGTTAACCAATTAGATGCTCCTATGTTGAAACCACAGAAAAGGAGATCCAAGCCAAAGGATTCCTCTTCTTCACCATCTTCTTCCTCTCAGGCTGTTGTTTCCAATAAACCTGTTAGTTTACCATCTGTTGATGAAACCAGGCCCAAAACCAAAAAGGTTTGGGTCTCCAAAACTAACTGATTGTTTATTATTGCAGGGTTCTCCAACATGCCAAAGTAGCATCTGGTATGTAGACAGTGGGGGATCTATGCACATGACTGGGAACAGCTCTCTTCTTCATGACTACTCTCAAGGAAAGAAGGGGTTTGTTTCTTTTGGCAATGATGCTAGGGGTTACATCATTGGAAATGGCTTTGTCTCCAATGGAGAAATAAAGTTTGATGATGTTAATCATGTGGAAAATCTCAAGTACAATCTCTTGAGTGTCAGTCAAATGTGTGATAAAGGCCATGTTGCTCTTTTCACCAGTCAGAACTGTAGGATTCTGTCATCCAAAGTTCTGCATTTGATTGATAAGGTGTTGGATGATCACACTCTCCTGAGAGCCAACAGGACAGGAAGAGTGTATGCCTTAGATCTTTCCAAGAAAATAGATCTCAGAGGCAATCCTTGCCTATTTTCCAAAGCCTCTTCTCAAGAATCTAAACTGTGGCACAGAAGGCTGGGTCATGTTAATTTCAAAAACATGAATCAGCTTATCCACAATAGTTTAGTCAGAGGCTTACCAATAAAGGAGTTCCACTGTGATGAAACCTGCACTGCTTGTTTAAAAGGAAAACAGCACAAAGTCTCATTCCCTCCTATTGAAGAGCCTAAGTCCACTGCCTGCTTGCAATTACTGCATATGGATCTATTTGGTCCTGTGAGAGTAATGAGCATGGCAAAGAAGAAATACTGTCTGGTAATTGTGGATGATTACTCCAGATTTGTATGGACTTTCTTTCTACATTCAAAGGATGAGGTGCTCAGAAGATTATTCACTTTGTGTTGTATATTGAGAAGCAGTATTCCCTTCCAGTCAAGTGTATTAGGAGTGACAATGGAACTGAATTCAGAAACCATACACTTGATGACTTCTATCTTTCAAAGGGAATCAAAAGGCAGTTTAGCATACCAAGGACTCCAGAACAAAATGGAGTAGTGGAGAGAAAGAACAGGACCCTAATTGAAGCTGCAAGGTCCATGCTGGCTGACTCTGGTTTGCCACTGACCTTTTGGGCTGAAGCTGTTAACACAGCTTGCTATGTGCAGAATAGAGTCTTAGTAAATCAGAGGTTGATGAAGACTCCATATGAAGTTCTCCATCACTTGGCCTCTCATTTCATTTTTCAAAGCATTTGGGTGTCCATTTTATTCTCAACACAAAGGATCAACTCCAAAATTTGATCCTAAGGTGGATGCAGGGTATTTTGTTGGTTATTCATCTACTTGCAAGGCATACAGAGTCTTCAACTGCAGAACAAAGATAGTTGAAGAGACTTTGCATGTGAAGTTTAATGAATCTCCTTTGGACAAGATTCCACAAAACCTGTGGAGTTGTTTGATTTGGACATACTGCAATATGTTCCTTATCAACCTCCAGCTGTTGCAGATCATGTGGATAAATCATCTTCTGCAGCATGTCTTCCACCTGGTGGTATTGATGATGATGATGATAATATCAATACTCACCTATTCAAGTTTAGTGACCAACTGCCTGTGTCTGCTAAATTTGATGTTCCTGTAGCTTCAGCAGTTCCATCCACAACAAATGCTGATGAGATCTCTGATTCCTCTACATCTTTTGAGTTACCATCTAATTCTTGGTTTCAAGAGTCTGCATCAACATCTGCTGCTGCTGAAGGTCCTACAAACACTTGCACAGATCTCATTGTTTATCAAGAACTGAAGAATCACCCAATGTCTCAGATTATTGGTGATATCAATGCTGGTGTTTCAACAAGAAGTCAATTGTCTAACTTCTGCTTCTATGCTCTCTTCATCAGTCAGCTAGAGCCAAAGAACTACCATGTTGCTTTGAGAGACAATGGATGGGTTGAAGCTATGCAGCTTGAGCTACTTCAGTTCAAGAAACAGCAAGTGTGGGAACTGGTTCCTCTTCCCCCAGGTAAGTGTGCAATAGGCACTAAATGGGTGTTTAGGAATAAAACTGATGAAAATGGGCTTATTGTTAAGAACAAGGCTAGACTGGTTGTACAGGGTTTTCACAAGAAGAAGGTATTGACTATGATGAAACCTTTGCCCCTGTAGCCAGACTAGAGGCAATCAGATTGTTTTTAGCCTATGCTGCATTCCACAATCTTAAAGTTTTTCAAATGGATGTCAAAAGTGCATTTTTATATGGTAAAATAAAGGAAGAAGTTTATGTGTGTCAACCACCAGGTTTTGAGGATAATAAACATCCTGAATGGGTGTATAAACTTGATAAGCTCTTTATGGGTTGAAACAAGCTCCTAGAGCCTGGTATGAGACACTTTCTACTTTTCTTCTTAAGAATAATTTCACTAGAGGCTCCATTGATAAAACTTTGTTTATTAAGAAGGTGGATCAGCATAAGCTACTTGTTCAGATTTATGTTGATGATATCATTTTTGCATCCTCTGATCCCCAGTTGTGTGATGATTTTACAACATTAATGAAAAAGAGGTTTGAAATGAGTGCAATGGGAGAATTACAGTTCTTTCTAGGCTTGCAAATTAAACAAAAGGCTGATGGAACCTTTATTCATCAGTCAAAATATACAAAGATCTTTTGAATAAGTTTGATTTACAAAACTGTAAGCCCTGTTCTACTCCCATGTGCAAACACACAACTGGATGCTGATCAGAAAGGTAAAGCTGTTGATGAAACACTTTACAGATGTATGATTGGGTCCTTGATGTATTTAACAGCTTCTAGACCAGATATTATGTTTGCTACATGTGTTTGTGCTAGATTTCAGGCTGCTCCTAAAGAGTCTCATTGATTGCAGTCAAGAGAATCTTTAGATATTTGCAAGGTACACAATCTCTGGGTTTATGGTATTCCACTGGACACTCTTGCAAATTAGTTGCTTTTTCAGATAGTGACTATGCAGGGTGCAAGTTAACTAGAAAGTCAACTTCTGGTGGTTGTCAATTCCTAGGCAACTGTTTGATTTCTTGGCAGAGTAAGAAACAAACATCTGTTGCTACATCAACTGCTGAGGCGAGTACATTGCTGCTGCAAGTTGTACTTCTCAGGTACTCTGGCTTCAGAACCAACTTCTGGATTATGGCATTACAGAGACTAAGACTCCATTATTAATGGATAGTGCTTCAGCTCTGTGTATTGTCAAAAATCCAGTCCAGCACTCTAGGACCAAACATATAGAGATCAGACATCACTTATTCGGGATTGCTTTGAAAAAGGTCTGATTGATCCTAAGTTTGTGCCTAGTGCTGATGAGCTTGCAGATATTTTTACTAAGCCTTTGGATAGTTCTACTTTCCAAAACCTGTGTTAAGGCTTGGTATGCTGCAGCTAGAATAAGTGACAACTACTGATGATTTCAGTAATAATTACTGGTGATCATTGGTAACCATGTCACATATAAGTACTGATGAGTCCTTTCACCTTCAGTAGTTTTATAACTACTGACGGCTAAATGCCTCACAAGTACTGAAGTACTTTATCTGTTCAAACTACTGATGTAGTTACAACTACTGATGTAGTTACAACTACTGAAATCAGTACAAACAGATAAGTACTGACGTCCTATGAAACACCTGAAAAGCAGATGCAAAGTCTGATGAGTAAGTGTTGAGGACAGTATGAAACAGCTGAAAGGCTATGATTGACGAAAACTACTGAAGAGAACTTTCTCTTCAGTTGTTTCTACAACTGCTGTTTCATTCTAAACAACTGAAGCAAAACCATGTCTTCAGTAGTTTTATAACTACTGATGACTAATACCAAGTCTTCAGCTGTTTACAACAACTGATGACAAAACCACTGTCTTCAGTAGTTTTCACAACTACTGATGACAAACACCAAGTCCTCAGTTGTTTCATCATCTGAAGTCAAAACCATGGCTTTCAGTAGTTTTCTAACTACTGATGCCTAAAACCACGACTTCAGCTGTTTCAACGTCTGAAAGGGTAATACCATGTCAACAGTCGTTTAAAACTACTGATGACTAACACCAAACCTTCAGTCGTTTTCTAACCGTACCCTATAAATATCCCTGACCTAATCCTTCAGAGCTTCATCTTCTTCAAACCTAACGTTCATCTCTCCAAAACTTCTCTCTCCTAAATGGCGTCCATGCAACTCAAACACGACACAACTGTGTAGCTTACCTCACCAAATCGCCATTCTGGGCTAAGTTCGATAATGCTATTGATCTTATGGTCCAGTCACCCTACAAAACGGCCTTTCTTCTCAATCCATCCTTCATGCCGAATCCCTTAACCAGTTTTGGATGAACGTCACCCTCACCACTGGGGAGAACAACACAGCGTCTCTCCGGTCGGTCATCAACAACCACGAAGTGGTCATCACTCCCGATATACTTCGTCAAACTCTACACCTGGATGATGCCACTTCTCCTGCTGGATATCCAAAGGGCACAACTGATTTATCCTTTGCCCACCATGGATATCAGGGAAACCTTAGTGCCTCCACCATACTGAAGAAACATTTCCATGATGCTGAACGTCTAATCTTTCACATGGTAAATGTCTGTTTGGCTCCTAAGACTTCGTCTTGGGATCAAATGTCTACAAAGTGGCAGCAGGTAATGTACTCCATTCTTGAGCAACAGCCTTTAAATTTTTCAGAAATACTATTTTCAGAGCTCAAGGATATGGCACAAAAACAAAACTACACGTTGGATATTATATCCGCGGTTCATAATGGCCATAATTACAAACCAGCTTCAAGCTGAGGGACTTGTTGGCCTGGGAGTCCCTGCTATGGCTGTTTTGCCTGAAGTATACTCCCGGCACAACTCTGACCAATCACTCAAAATGGCTCCAAGCTGCGCAAAACCACGCAGCTGGAACCCCAGCCACCACCTCCAAATAAAAGTCCCCACCAAACCCACTAAAAAGAAAACCAAAAAGGCTACTCAGGGAAATGAGTCCCCTGAGGATGCCCCTGCAACACAACGCAGGCTATATCCACTGTTATAACCCCCTAGTGGATATAAGGACTCTTCCAGCCATAGCCGCTCAGGATTCCTCTCAAAAGGAGCCTGCAGCAACTCACAAGGGGTACCCACAATCTGGGATCTTCCTCACTTGAGGAGATTGCCATTGAAGAGCACCATCCTCCCCAGGTGCAGACTGCTTTTACCCCATCTCCCCATGCAACCGCCCCCAAAGTCCTACATTGCTTGTTGCACAAGTGCTGACTCAGTTGCACTCCTCACCCCCTCCCCAGATACCAATTACTACTGGGAACACTTCTACCATTGAGAGGGAGGACCAAAGTGCAGCTGAGAACCCACAGCATAGGGGTTACAATGTTCCTTCTCCTAGTGTAGCAATGGAGATTGGAACTTCTGGTGAGGCTGCCACTTCTCCTGCGCAGCATATGATCAGGTTGTAGTTGGTACCATTACTAAGACCTTACCAGAGGCAACTGCTGATGATGGACACAGTCCTGAGGCAGGAAGTCCCCAGTTCCAAGACAAAGGGGCACATGCTACAACTGAGCTACACCCAGTGCATGTTCATCCTGATCCTATCAGGAGGTCAGGTGATTCAGCTCTGCTGATGATGACCTGGGCTTTTTCTATGACGTTTTAGCCCAACACCATCCTGGAGGCTGAGGTAAGCAGACTAAAGAACTGCTTGCCAAGGTCTCAGGATGAAAGTCCATCTGCCCTACCAACCCACAGATGGCACCTTCAGTTGAAGGTTCCCCAAACATTTTACCCTCTCACTTCACTGAGCCTCCAGCTTCTGCTTTTGGCACTATCTCTCCGGAACAGAAACCCCCAGAGCAGATGGTTGCTGTATTCCAACAATCCCTACCTCTTATCACTCCCATCATCAATGAAATTGTTATAAAGCCATTGATGAGAGGATTTCCTCAAGTCTACAACCACTCATTGATGATGCTGTGCACAAGAAACTTTCTGCGGTACAAACCCCTATCTCCAATGCATCCAAAAGGGGGAGAGTACTGCAGTGAAAGAAAGAAGAGAAAAAGAACTGAGGATGAGAAGGCACAAGAGAAAACCCAGGAGTTCGAAAAAGAAAATCAACAACAACTGATCACTTACAAAAGAAAGAAAAGTGCTGGTGATCAAACTATGCTGAAGAAAAATCCTTGGAAGAGCTGGTAAAAGATGTAGATGACACACACAGCCGATCCATGGACAAAATCATTGAGCAACTCTTCAAGCAAGGCTTTGACACAGCCACACTAGACAGTGAGATCAGGAGGTTGGAAGTGGAGGAAATTCAAACCAGATGGGCTGGGTATGATGTACTGGGGAAAAGAGAGATTGGAGATCATGATTCGATTCATTGCCAAATACTTAGGAAGATCTTTGATGGAGATTCGTTCATGGACCAGAGACAGTATTGTGGCTATAGCCACCAGAATCTGTTTGTCTGAGCAATTTCATAAGGGGATTATCATTGAAGCACTTGATGAGGCTGGGGCTGGAAAAAGGTTTGAAATGGCAAGACTTACAAAGGCCAAACTCACAACCAAAATGCTTGAACAACCTTCCCTATCACCCACTCAAAATAGCCTACCCCTCAAATCTCCAAACCAATCTCAAAGCCCAAATCCAAACATCCTCAATCTTTAAAACCAATCCTTTACCAACCAAACCATCATCCAGTGATGCACCTAGAAGGAGGAGAAGGGTGCTGAGGATAGAAGAAGATGAAGAAGAAGACGATGAAGATGATAGTCTGCCACCTCTACTGTTCTAAAGCTACCAGAACCCAGGAGTCAACCCATGATCACACCTGACTCTCAAAGGGAAATGGTTAGAGTCAAGATAGAAGATGAAGACAGAGGAGAGCAGCACGATGAGCAACTACTGAAGATGGTTGACAAGGAATTTCCTAAGTCATCATCTATACAAGCCATGAAAGGGCATGCTCAGAGGCTGTACACTCTCAGACACACATTTCAGTATCAGAAGGAGAGAGTGAGAGTATGGCCAGACCCCAAGGTGAGTTCTAGAATCCATAAAAGATCTATCCACACAGATACAATGGCCAGGTTAGAAAAACAATAGATTCTACCACTCATGGTTGATTCCTCTTTAACAACTCAAGTAAGTACTACTGACCAGCTGTTTAATAATCATGCTTGTTTAGATTGTAATAAATTTAGAGAAAATATAGATTTGAAATTGCTATGTATTAGATCATAATTGTTGGACCAAAAGACCAATGAGCCAAGATCAGAAAACCTCTAAGTCCCAATGATATCACAACAACTACTGAAGGCTTCATCAGTAGTTCAAAAGTGCTGAAAACTCCAACAGCTGAAGAACACAAGTACTGAAGCTGAAGTCCAAAGTACTGAAGTACAACAGCTGAAGAGTCTACAAGTACTGAAGATCAACAACTGTTGTACAAAGTCTGAAGACAAAGACTGAAGACATCAGTTGATGATATCTACTGAAGTCATCAGCTGATGAAACGTCTGAAGTTCAAGTCTGAAGACCAAGTACTGAAGTTTCAGTAGTTTGTCACAACAGCTGAAGAATACTTCTTCAGTAGTTGTGATATCAGTAGTTTTATGTTTTTACTTTCAGTAGTTTTGTAAAACGACTGAAGAGCTTGTTCTTCAGGTGTTGTAGTTTCAGTAGTTTTATGTTTTTCAGTAGTTATAGTAACTGATAACACTTAGTATTTTTGTAAGAAGATGTCAGTTGTTTGGACATCTTCAGTAGTTGTGTTTCAGTTGGAATAATTCTGTTAGATGTCACTATCAAGTGACATCAGCAGACGTCACATCTCTTATATAAGAGGTGTCGACCTAATTGTAATTGTGACATTCCGTTACCAGGAAAGCGAATATTGAATGAAATATATTTGCAGAATTCTCTCTATCTATAACCGTTTTTGTTCTTCATTGAATATTGTTTCGTTCTTGTGAATTGGCTAATTCATTGTTAGAATTCCGCTGCTATACTCTTTAATCAATCAAATGTAGATCACTGATCCTAACAATAGTGATAGCTTAGTAAAGGATCTGGAACTGTGCACTGAGGTTAATAGAGTATTACAACAAAAGGAGCACAGTTATAAGGAAAAGATAGACCTATTGAATAAATAGCTTATGGAAACAAAGGTAGTTGCCTTTAGCCAATCCAATGACATTAGGTATTATTTCAACTCTTTAGAGGACACTAGAAGCAGAAAGCAGTTTTAGAAGTAGAAGTCAACTCCTTAAAACAAAAACTGCACAGTTGGACAAGCTCATCTCATATTGTCCAACACTTAGTGAGAGAGAGAAACAATGGGGAAGGAGTAGGATACAAAGTGGTTCCCCACCACTTGAGACCTTGATGAACACCAAAAGTAAACCAATTAACAATAACCCCATCAAGGATCATGTGGTGTCAACTCCTCTTGTTTAGTGATCCAGATTCCGTATGTAAATCCAATGAATCTAACGCTAAACAAAAGGAGCCATGTCAAAGGCAAAAGGAAGATGTCTTGTGTTAACCTAGAAATTGAGTTTGACAGGGTTAATTTAAAGTCAGGGTCAAACAAAGTAAAATCAGAACCCAGCAGGACTATAAAACCTAATCAATCACAAGCATCATGTCAAAGTCTTGGTAAACAAGAAATAAAAGATGTAATACCAGGTAAAGCAATTAAGTTTGTAAAACCCGATCATACATCTAACAAAGAAGTGTCTCAATCTAAACACAATAAGCTCGACCATGTAACATCTACATCTCCACCAAAACACATAAACCGTAAAGTTGAAAGCAGATCCTACTATAATTGTGGAGAGTACGGTCACATTGCATCTCATTGTCCTTATTATCAGACACCAAGGAGGAAAGTTGAACTTGTTGCATCTAAAACTAGATCTTTTAAGAGGAACTCTGTGATGCCTCCTAAAAGGGATAGTGAATCCAAAGTTCAACCATCAGTCAGTTGTCTGTTTATCACAAACAAGCCTACACAAAGCTGTTCTATGAAAAGAAAAATCCGCCTCAGCATCTAAAAATGAGAACAAACAAAAATCTAAGCTTCCCTCAACATCATTGGTCAATGGGTTGAGTTTATGATGTGTGATGCCTCAGGAAAACCCAAGCCAGTGAAGGCTTGGGTTCCTAACATAAACTAATGTTTTCATTAAATGTGCCGGGTGTTCGCTATAGTGCTGAGACTAACACGTGGATTGTAGATAGTGGAGCATCCAGGCACATGACAGGAAAAGAGCTCTCTTATCAAACTTCAGACAAATCAAAAAAGGGCATGTTTCATTTGCCGGAAACAAAGGCGGGTACATCACAGCCCAAGGGGAAGTGGTAAATGAGAAAGTTATGTTTGATAATGTAAACTACGTCCAACAATTACAAAATAACTTTCTTTCAGTTTCTCAAATGTGATAAAGGATTCAAAGTAGTCTTTGACAACAAGAAGTGCTATGTTTTGAATACAAACTATGTGATCCCAGAGGACCAAATCCTAATGTCAGCTTCAAGATATAGTGATCTTTATGTTTTGGATCCCTCAAAGGCCTCCACCACGGATCGTGAAGTCCAATGCTTCTTGTCCAAAGCTACTGAGAATGACTCTATCTCCTGGCATAGGAGAATGGGACACATAAATCTAAGGAAAATGAATCACTTGATCTAGAATGATCTTGTGAGAGGAGTAAATGTCAAAACTTCCAACTCTCGGATTTCTATGTTGCATGCAAAAAGGGCAAACAGACTAAGAAGTCTCATAAGGAAAAGAAAGTTCATTCGATAAAACCTCCTCTTGAACTCTTTCACATGGATCTGTTAGGTCCATTCAGTACAAGAAGCATCGCATGCGACTTGTATTGCTATGTAGTTACTGATGACTACTCAAGATTTTCATGGGTAATGTTTCTGAAATCCAAATCTGAAACATTTAACTCCTTCAAGGAATTGGTAACTCACTGGAATCCCTATACAAGCTGAAGGTATGACAGGTGCGCTCAGACAACGGAACCGAGTTCAAGAATCTTTGGATGGAGGCCTATTTCAAGGAAAAGGGAATTGTGCATCAATTTACCTCTGCCTACATTCCTCAGATGAACGGGGTTGCTGAACGGAAGGATCGCAGCTTGATAGAGACGGCGCGGACTATGCTGCCACACTCGAAACTGCCTATTCAATTCTCGAATGAAGCAGTGGCAAATGCGTGTTGTACGCTTAATCGAGTTCTGGTAGTCAAATGCCATGGAAAAACGTGCTACGAGTTATTACAACGACATAAACCTAACTTAGGGTATCTCGAGCCGTTTGGCACTCCGTGCACCCTGCTGAAGAAGACTCAGGAGGGAAAATTTAGTGAGAAGGTTGATGAAGGGATCTTTCTAGGATACAACATACCAACAAGAGAGTTTACAATAGCTCAACGGGTCAAGTAGAGGTATGGTGTAATGTTGATGTTGAGGGAGCATCACGCCACCTGCTGGAAAAGGGCCTGCTTACTTCATCGACTATGATGGATTCTTCAAGTCCTTCCATATACCTCCTTCTGCTTCAGAAGATGAGTTGGCAAACAAGATGATGTATGATGTCTTGAACGCACTGTCTCAAGATTCAACACTATCCAGTTCACAAAGTCAATCATCTACCAACTCAGGGGGAGCACTTGATATGAGTGACTCTTCTGCTGATGAAGAAATTGTGGAAAATGATCTGAACAACCAGGAGGTATAGGTTTCACCTACCTCAAGTCCACAAGCATCTGACAGTGATGCTTCTGAACCTTCGGAACCTCAGACTCCTATAGCCTCAGATCCAGATCCAACTGTTCACAATATTGATTCTGAGGTAGCTATTCCAACAACTCCTGGCTCACTCTAAATGTCTATCATCCTTTGGATAATGTTATAGGAATCAGTTATACTCAACTGATTATGCCTCTGTGATGGAAAAGGGATACCTTCACGATGGTGCCTACCGCTGCTTTGTGTCTTAGTTTGAGGCAAAGTATGTTAGTGAAGTACTGAATGATGAGGCTTAGGTGAGTGCCATGCAAGAAGAACTTCTTCAGTTTAAGAGGTTAGGTGTATGGACACTAGTGGATAGACCTAAAGGTGCTAAGGTCATTGGCACCAAATGGGTCTTGAAATGCAAGAAAGATGATCAAGGAGTGATCATCAGAAACAAGGCTCGGCTAGTTGTTTAAGGTTTTCGACAAGTTGAGGGTATTAACTACAATGAAGTGTTTGCACCCGTGGCAAGGATGGAAGCCATCCGCATCTTCCTTGCCTATGCATATTATATGAAAATCAAAGTTTATCAACTAGATGTTAAGAGTGTGTTCCTTCATGGTGAGATCATAGAGACAATGTACTTGAGTCAACCTAAGGATTTGAGGATCCATATCATCATGACAGAGTTTACAAACTCGACAAGGCGTTGTATGGGCTTCATCAAGATTGAGGGCCTGGTACGAGAAACTCTCAACTCATCTTATGAAACATGGATTTCACAGGGGAGTCATTGACTGTACATTGTTTATCAAAGAAAAGGATGGAGACTTACTTGAACAAAAATGTACAATGGTACAATTATCAGCAATTTCAGAATGGTACAATGGAAACCATAAGGTGAGTTGAGAGTTTTTCATACCATCCTTTTCTTTGATGAACAGTGTACTGTCAGTTACACCTTTGCGAAATCCGTGTTTCACAAGGTGAGTTGAGAGTTTTTCATACCATGATCTCGGGGCTTGGTGAAGCCCGTAGAGAGCCTTATCCAGTTTGTAAACTCGGGGCTTGGTGATAATATGGATCCTCAAATCCTTCGGGTTGACTAACATACACTGTTTCCCAGATTTCACCATAAAGAAATGTACTCTTTACATCCAGTTGATAGACTTTAATCTTCATGTAAGAGGCATAGGCTAGGAAGATACAGATGGATTTCATTCTCACCATAGGTGCAAATACTTCATTGTAATGAATTCCCTCGACTTGCCGAAATCCTTGAACTACAAGTCGAGCCTTATTCCTGATGATGACACCTTGGTCATCTTTCTTACATTTCAATACCCACTTGGTGCCAATGACCTTAGCACCTTTAGGTCTATCTACCAGTGTCCATACACCTAACTTCTTGAACTGAAGAAGTTCTTCTTGCATGGCACTCACCCATGCCTCATCATTTAGGGCTTCACTAACGTATTTTGGCACGAACTGAGACACAAAACAACAGTATGCACCATCGTGAAGATACCTTTTTTCCATTACTGAGGCATAATCAGCTGAATACAGCTGATTTCTTATCTGAACTCCTGATCTGACATCCCCAATGACATTGTCCAGAGGATGATAGCCATTTAGGCGTGATCCAGGAGTGGTGGGAACAACTACCTCAGAATCAAGATTATGAACGTTTGGTTCCGTATCTGAGGCAGTAGGAGTGTGAGGTTCCGAAGATTCAGAAGCATCAATGTCAGATGCTTGTGGAGTTGCAGTAGTAGGAACCTGTTACTCCTGAGTGTCTTGATCATTCTCCATAGCTTCATCGTCAAAGGAAGATTCACTTACCTCGAGTGCCCCCCTGAGTGGTTAGGTGATTCACCTTGTGAACTAGATGGCGTAGAGTCCTGTGATGGTGTGTTTAAGACATCATACATCATTTTGGCTGTTAAGTTATCGTCAGAAGTGGAGAGAGGAATGTTGAATGACTTGAAGAATCCATCATAGTCGAAAAAGAATGTGGGTCCTTTTCCAGCAGGAGGGGTGGTGTATCTCTAAACATCGACGTTACACCACACCTCTACTTGACCTGTTGAGTTGTTGTAGACTCTCTTATTCAGTATGTTTTATCCTAGAAAAATTCCCTTTTCAGCCTTCTCGCTAAACATTCCTTCTTGAGTTTTCTTCAGCAACGTACATGGTGCTCCAAACGGTTCGAGGTACTCCAGATTGGTTTATGTCTTGAAGTAACTCGTAACACGTCTGCCATTACGTTTTACCACCAGAACTCGATTTAACGTGTAACATGAATTGGAAACTACCTCATTCTAAAATTGGATAGGTAGTTTCGAGTCTGCTAGCATTGTCCGTGTTGTCTCTATTAAGTTGTGATTCTTTCTCTCAGCAACACCGTTCATCTTAGGAGTGTAGGCGGAAGTGAACTGGTGCACAATTCCGTTTTCTTTGCAGAAAGCCTCCATCCATTGGTTCTTGAACTCGGTTCTATTGTCTTAGCGTACTTGTCTCACCTTCAGCTTGTAAAGAGACTCCAGTGTATTTACCAATTCTTTGAAGGACTCAAATGTTTCTGATTTTGATTTCAGAAACATCACCCAAGAGAATCTTGAGTAGTCATAGGTAACTACATATCAATACAAGTCGCCTACGATGCTTCTTGTACTAACTGGACCAAACAGATCCATATGAAGAAGTTCAAGAGGCAGTTCTACAGAATTAACTTTCTTTGCCTTATGAGACTTTTTTGTCAATTTGCCTTTCTTGCAAGCGACACACAAATCAATGGAGTTGGAAGTTCTTGACATTGACTTCTCGCACTAGATCATTATGGATCGAGTGGTTCATCTTCCGCGGATTTATGTGCCCTATTCTCCTATGCCAGGAGATAGAATCCTTCTCAATAGCTTTTGACAAGAAGCGCGGAACTTGATGATCCGTTGTGGAGTCCTTTGATAGATCCAAGACATAATGGTCGTTATATCTTGAGGCTGACATTAAGACTTGGTCCTCCGGAATCACATAGTCCTTTTTCAGGACATAGCACTTCTTATTGTCGAAAACTACTTTAAATCCCTTGTCACAAATTTGGGAAACAGAAAGTAGATTAGTTTGAAGTTGTTGAACATAATTTACCTTGTCAAACTTCACTTTCTAGTTCCCTACTTCCCCTTGAGCTGTGATGTACCCTCCTTTGTTTCCAGCAAAAGAAACATGACCTCCTTTGATTTGTTTGATGTTTGATAGGAGTGCCCGGTTTCCAGTCATGTGCCTTGATGCTCCGCTATCTACAATCCATGTGTTTATTCCAGCACTATAGCGAACACCCTGAGAGGGTGAGGTTGAATCAGCCATCAAAGCAGTGTCTGACTTTTCTAGTTTTGGTGATTCTGGATTTGTTAAACTTGTTCCTTCTTTAGGCAGGTGATCAACTACATTTGTAGTTTCTTCAACATTTGACATCGCGAGTTCCACTGCATTATCACCTTCACTTGCTGAGTCGTTATCTAGATCCTCAACACTAGCAATGTTGGATTCTCCCGGAGACACAAACCGAAAGCTCCAATCTTGTCCTTCGTCATCGTGAGCATTCAAGGCTTTAGGATCCTTGCTTGACGAAGTAGGACTTCTTGTGGGTATATCCTGACAATTGAAGGATGAAAATGGATTTCCATTTCCTATTTTCTTGGGCTTCACACACTCACGTTTGAAGTGCCCCTTTTCCCCACAGTTGAAGCAGGTAACTTTGGTCTTGTCAAAACCAAAATTTGTGTCCTTGGTAGCAATCAAATTTTGTCCGTCTTCTTGACAAACTTCTTAGCTCTCCGAACAGCACTTGCTAAGGCCCACATGATGTCCATTCTCTCTAGCTTTGTCTCGTCTACCTGCTCGTAGTCCTCATCTGCTAGATGGCAGTTCCCAATCTTCCCAGCAACTAGCCCATCATAGGAGTGAACGACCGCTGCTAAGAGATCCATGTGCTCCTTTGCTACCTCCACTATAACATTCCCGAGATTCTCAGTCTTCAGTTTTGTACCGTTGGGTTCAGGTGCTATGTATTAAGTACAAGACGACCCTGACGTGTTAGATCCTGAAGTGGTAGCTTGAGATGGACCAGCTGAACTCGACACAAATGCCATTTGAAGTGGTGCTCCAGACGTCTTGGCTTGTGGAGTTGAGTTGTACAGTGTAGGATTCTTATCATATGAAGACTTTTGGGCCATGTACTTCATCCTTAACTCTTCCTCTCTTAGCTTCAGAATGAAGTCGTTGATATCTAACTTCGCTAGCAAATCAATCTATCCGAGGTTGGATACAAAGGAAACCCACTTCTCTGGTAACCCATCTGCAAAGTTTGAAACTTTGTCTTCCATAGACGTGGTGACTCCATGAGTGTGCAGCTCACTCATTAAATGGTAGAACCGATCAGTGACGTCGTCCAAGCTCTCCTTTCCCATTGACGAGAAGTTGTCAAACTCCTTCTTCAACGTTTTAGCCTTTAGAGCTTTTAACAACACATTTACTTCATACCTCTGTTCGAATGCATCCCATAGCTTCTTAGCTTTCTTGTTCTCAGAAAATTGATGGAAGATGTCCCTAGGAATTGACTGAGTCAGCAAAGCATATACTTTCTTTTCTACATTGTACTTTACCTTTTGGCCGTCAGTCATACTGCTTAAGGTAAGTCTGACTCCATCTGCACCTACAGGCATGCTATATCCTGTCTCTATCGACTCCCACAGATTGGGATCTACTCCATTTAAGTAAATCTCAAATCTTTGCTTCCATTATGGCTACTCATCTAATGTTATAAGCTTAGGGGGCTTGTTATGATTTCCCACTTCATTTTCTAGAAGCAACAGATTTTGAATCCTAAAAGTCCCTTCCGGCGTTGAACACTAAATATTGATCCTCCATTACTAATGACTTTGGTCTTTACAACACAACTGTTTTACTTGTGCGAATGAAGGTGTGCGATTGGACAATTCGTGTGATTGACCATTGTGTATGGCTCAGACGTGCGAATGAACCAATGTGGATGGCTAACTCATGCGAATGGATAGGTGCGAGTCAACAATGCGACTAGGCAATTCAGTCGTACGTAAGGATGACCGACTAAGTCCAATCGTGTGTATGAGAGATGCGTATGGATTCAGTCGTGTAATTGAGTCAATCGTGCGACTAAAGCTGCTGAATCTTGAGAATTCGAAGGTTTAAGGTATTTTGACGCAAAAACACGAATTACTCAAGAACCCTAATTGTCGTATGCTGGAAAAACGTTAACTTTATGACCTGGGGAAGTCCAAAACAACGTTTGACATAAAAAGATTGTGTTTTTGAGTGAAAAACACTATTTTTAGATCAAAATCGATTGAATCACATGTAAATCAAGAGCCTTTGCTCTGATACCACTTCTTAGGGACCATGTACTGGACAGAGTACTAACTGATTCACGTTTATACCAACTCAAATAGTGTGGAATCCTATTTGATTGGCGATCCAATCAGTGAGAATGTTAACCCAATTGATATAAGATTAAACTAAACGTTAAGAAAGAATAGGAATCGATAAAAAATGATCTATGAACTTGGACTGGCTTTCTTGGACGTTATGGACAGCTAGGGTACGAGTAGGAGTCGAATTCTTCAAAGTGTTATGTTTTTCCACGAATTAAGTGGTATTTATAGGTTAGGGTTACTCATTCGTGCGACTGAGCCATTAGCATGGTCCAGTCGTACGACTGAGTCATGCAGTTGATCCATTCGCACGACTGAGTGTTCAGTCGTGCGACTGAGTGATTCAGTCATGCGACTAGTTCATTAGCATGAAGTTGTTCATGCGTATGGTCCATTAGCATGGTCCTTCACATGAGGACTCATACGACTATGTTTGAATATGTTTCCCAATCATTACATGACTAGGATCTATTCAAACAACCACAAACCAATATAGTTGATTCAATATGCATTAATAAATAATAAAACATTAAAACATACACTTAAACATTAGACATTGAGATCAACAAGCACATAATATGTTTCATTCAACTCATTCGCTTCATTACATTTAGGACATGACAAACATATTACATTAAGATCATAAACTAGGTACATATGTATCAACAAAGACAATGAAGATCAATCTGGTACTGCAGGCGAGTCTTCTCAGTTAAAAGTTCTAAAGAGAAAGAAAAGGATGGCTTCTAAACCAAAGCCAAAGAAGAAGAAGAAGAGTGCATCCTTTTCTAAACCTCAGGATGAGTCAGAACATCCTGAGGATGTGCAACCATAGGATGCTCCATCATCTCCTATTCCAGTAGCTCCTCTTGCATCAGAAAGTCCATCATGTCCTGGACATAGACTACAAATCCAGAAAGGTGGCATATCATCAGAGATCATGGCATTGAGAATGTCTACACATGGCAAGATATGTTTTAGTTGCCTCTGCATGATCTCTTTGATAGGAGAAGATATTTTGACAGTCTGAAGGATCCTCATCATCTCATGAAGAAAGGGCTGGTTATCATCCTGATGAGGATTGTTGATAGCTGAATTCTTCAAGAGTTTTGGTAGCATCAGCCTAGGGAGAGTTTATAGAGAATATACAGAGAGGCTAAAGCAACCAAAGTCTTTCTGCATGCATGTTGCACAAGTACTGAAGAAGAATGCTTTGGAAGTTTCACACATACAACATAAATATTCTAAGTGTGAAATCTTTCGAAGCCAAAGATGAAGTCTTCCGAAGCTTTAAAGACAAAGTCTTCCGAAGCCTCAACTCTTGAAGACAGATTTCTTCAAATGACTTTTAGTAACATGCTTTATCTGATGTACTTTTGCATGAAGCTGGACACCTTTCCGTTGCATCTCTGTAAAGTCACCAACTTATGTGAGTTGGTGAAAAGATCCATGCTTTTAGTAACTGTACATTGAGGTCTTAAGTCTGTAACTTTCTACTTCATGTACTTTATCCTTTTTGTAATAAATAAGGATGTGAGCTATGGCATGTCATAGTCACAAAGTCAAAAAGCCAATATGCCTTTTTGACTCTACAATTGATTTTGTTTCGAGTCTATTCAAATGTATCCAGCTGACTTTCATAGTATGGCCGGTTGTAGGATGTAGTATAAGTATCTCATGTTCTTGTATCTTTCCTTTATGCTTTGTAACACTTGTAATAGAATATAGAGAAAGCAATATACTACAATCTTTAAAACCATCTCACTATGTATCTTGCTCTTGTGTTCTATCTCTTAAATTACATGTGTTTTTAGTATCTTTATTTGTGGTTAATCCAGTTCACTGTTTGTTTAAGTTTAGTGAATCTCCACTTTGTGTTGTTGTGTTGTAAGTGAACCCCCTTCACCGGTCCTGCAGTAATCAACTTTCCTCAGCAGATTTTTGAGTGGTCTACGGGTATATGTCAAGAAGAAACTATTCTAAGAGCTTTCAAAGAGATGCCAAGCCTCAGGTCATTGTCATCGCACAGCAGAGAGGCAGAAAAAACAATGAATTCTAGAATACTTAGGTTATGCATATCTTCAGGTTAGTGCCACCGCACAGCAGAAAGGCATAAAACCTATCTTCTTGTTAGAGCATTTATTTTCTTTTTGCACATAATGCACCAACAACGTAAGTTATTAGCTTGATTGTATTTTTCATTTTTCCATGTGCTTTGCTCATTTTGTGGTCGTCCACACACATTTGTGGCGTTTATTTTGCTCTTCACCCCTTACTAGAACTGCGTTGATTGTGTTAACTAGGGATAAGATGGGAACCCACAACGAGTTGAACAACTTAGTTTGAATTTTAAACCACCAACGAGGTCTACTCATCTATTGTGTTGAATCTACCGAGACATCATATAATGAACTAGCAACCTTTAGGTCTACTTTCTCTATGTTACCTTAGTAGCATACTAGTTTTACTACCATTTTTCCTTCTATATTGCTTAGATTTCTCAGATGACTGATATTTCGAAGTTTGCATCTTAATCATTTAAATTCGTTTAATGTCCCAAATAATTTGTTCCGTGTGTACTATCATTTTCCATAAATGTTGAATCAGTATCACAGATTTGATTACATTCCTTTTAGCTAAGATGTCTTCCTCCCTTGTTTTTTAAGTAATTTAAATAAAACAACTAATTTAATACTAATCTAACCTATTCTCCCCCTAAAATTCTAAAACCAAAATATTTTTCTGTTTTTTGATTTTAATAAACAAGAAAATAAAATAAAAGAACCGAAAACAATATGTCCGACTATGCACTTTCTTCCTCTAAAATCACAACACTTTTCTTTTTCATGCCATTAACCTCTAAAAGATATAAAAACCTTGGTTTATCAAATGCTTTTGTGTAGAGGTCGGCGTGTTGAAAATCAAAATTAATTTTAACTACATCGATTAATTGCTTTTCAAAACAGTCATATATAAAGTGATATTAATACCGATGTGTTTAGTTTTAGGATGTTGGACCGGATTTTTTGTTACGGCTATAGCAGCAGAATTATGAACATAGATAGGAGTGTTAAAAACTTGCAAACGTAGTCGTGCATTTGCTGTTGAATCTAGATGATTTGGGAAGAGCAACTTGCAGCAACAAAGTATTCAGCTTCACATGTTGACAGAGCAAAGGAGGTCTGCTTCTTACATTACTAGGTGACTAACCGTCTACCAAAGAACTGACATCCTGCTGATGTTGACTTGTAACTCATTTTGCAACCGCCATAATCCGAGTCACTATACCCTGTAAGCTCAAAGTCATCGTCATGAGGATACCACAACCCGAGTGTTGGAGTACCCTTCAGATAACGGAAAATCCTTTTAACACCTATGAGATGGTTGACTTTTGGTTTTGCCTGATATCTGGAACAAAAGCACGTCGCGTGCATGATATCAGCACGAGACACTGTGAGATACATAAGGGATCCGATCATTCCTCTATACATTGTAGCATCAACCAGATCACCATTTCGTCGGGTGCCATAACGTGGTTCATGGCGAGTGGAGTTCCAGCAGCTAAAGCATTCTCCATGTCAAACCGACTGAGGATGTCCCCTACATATTTAGTCTGATGCAGGAAGATTCCTTTCGGTGTCTCATCCATCTGTTATCCTAGGAAGAACTTCATCTCCCCTATTGCACTCATCTCGAACTCTACTTTCATTACAGATTCAAATTCTTTACATAATTCTTCATTCTTGGAACCACAGATTATGTCGTTTACATATATCTGTACCAAAAGTATGTCACCATCTTTTTCTTTGATAAACAGTGTACAGTCATTGACTCCTCTACGAAACCCGTGTTTCACCATGTGAGTTGAGAGTTTCTCATACCATGCTCTTGGGGCTTGATGGAGCCTGTAGAGAGCCTTATCCAGCGTGTAAACTCTATCCCGATGATAAGGGTCCTCAAATCCTTCGGGTTGACTAACATACACTGTCTCATGGATTTCACCATGAAGAAACGCACTCTTGACATCTAGCTGATAAACTTTAATCTTCATGTAAGATGCATAGGCTAGGAAGATACGAATTGCTTCCATTCTAGCCACCGGTGCAAACACTTCATTGTAATCAATTTCTACGACTTGTCTAAAACCATGAACCACAAGTCGAGCCTGTTTCTGATTATGACCCTTGGTCATCTTTCTTGCACTTCAAGATCATTTAGTTTCATTTACCTTAGCACCTTTTGGTCTATGCACCAGTGTCAATACTCCTAGCTTCTTCAATTGTAGGAGTTCTTCTTGCATGGCACTAACCCATGCCTTATCATTTAAGGTTGGGTCAAATTGAGATACAAAACATTGATAAGCACCATCATGAAGATAGCCTTTTTCCATGACTAAGGTATAATCAGTTGAGTATAGTTGATTTCGTGTCTATATTCCCGATTGTACATCCCCTATGACATTGTCCAGAGGATGATATACATTTCATCGAGATCCGGGAGTGGTGGGAACACCTACTTCCTGATCTTGAGTTTGAATTCTTGGTTCGGTATCTGTAGACATTGGAGTGTGAGGTTTCGAAGTGTTAGAAGCATTAACATCTGATGGTTGTGTACTTTCAGTAGCAGGAACTTGTTCCTCCTGGTCCATCTGTTCAGTCTCAACTCTTTATCATCAAAAGAGGAGTCGCTTACATCAAGTGCTCCCCCTAAAAGACTAGAAGATTCACCTTGTGAATCTAATGTTGTCGAGTCTTGTGACGGTGTGTTTAAAACATGGTACATCATTCTAGTTGATAACTCATCATCAGGAAGGGAAGGAGGGATGTTGAAGGACTTAAAAAATCCATCATAGTCGAAGAAGAATGAGGGTACCTTTCCAGCAGGGGGGGTGGTGTATCTCTGAACACCAATGTTGCACCACACTTCTATCTGACCCGTTGAGTTGTTATAATCTCTCTTGTCCGTTATATTGTATCCTAGAAAGATTCCTTCTTTAGCCTTCTCAATGAACTTCCCTGACTGAGTTTTCTTCTGTAGTGTACATGGTGCGCCAAATGGTTTAAGGTACTACAGATTAGGTTTACGTCACTGGTGCAACTCATAACAAGTTTTAGCATGACGTTTGACCACCAAGACTCAGTTAAGTGTAACATGCATTGGCAACTGCCTAGTTCCAAAACTGGAAAAGCAGTTTCGAGTCAGCTAGCATCGTTCCTGCTGTCTCTATCAAACTTATGTTCTTTCGTTAAGCAACTCCATTCATTTATGGAGTGTAGGCAGATATGAACTGATGCACAATTCCTTTCTCTTTCAGAATGCCTCCATTCACTAGTTCTTAAACTTCGTGCCGTTGTCTGATTGAATATGTCTTACTTTCAACTTGTAGTGTGATTATAATGTAGTTACCAATTGTTTGAAAGATTCAAATGTCTCTGATTTTGATTTCAGAAACATCACCCAAGAGAATCTTGAGTAATCATCAGTGACTACGTAACAATACAAATCAACCGTGATGCTTTTGGTGCTGACAGGACCAAACAGATCCATGTGTAGAAGTTCGAGAGGCAAGTCAATGGAATTTACTTTCTTTGCCTTGTGAGACTTCTTGGTCTGTTTACCTTTCTTACACGCAACACAAAAGTCCGGAAGTTGAAAAATCTCGACATTTACTCCATTCACTAAATCATTCTGGATCAAATGATTCATCTTCTATGGATTGATGTGTCCCATTCTCCTATGCCAGGAGATTGAGTCCCTCTCTGTTGTCTTTGACAAGAAGCATTGAACTTTATGATCGGTTGTGGAGGCTTTCGATAGATGCAAGACATATAAGTCATTATATCTTGAACCTAACATTAAGATTTTGTGCTCCGGGATAATGTAATCCTTCTTTAATACGTAACACTTCTTGTTGTCAACACAACTTTGAGTCCTTTTTTACAGATCTGGGAGACTGAAAGCAACTTATTCTGTAGTTGTTGAATGTAGTTGCCCATATCAAACTTGACTTTCTGGTTTCCCACTTCGCCTTGAGCGGTGATATATACTCCTTTATTCCCAGCAAATGATACATGTCCCCTTTTAATTTGTTTGACATTTAAAAGGAGAGACAAGTTCTCGGTTATGTGCCTAGCGCCCCACTATCAACAATCCAGGTATTTGTGCTAGCACTGTAACGGACACCCTGCACATTCAAAGGAAATGATCAGTTTAGGTTTGGGACCTAAGCCTTAACTGGATTAGGTGACCAGAGGAATCACACATCATAAATTCAACCTACTGTCCATTTGAGGGTAAAGGCATATCAGTCTTTTTATTGTTCTCATTATCAAACAATGGACATGACTTTTCTTTCCATAAGCCAGTTTTGTGTAACGCCTGTTTGTGATAAACAGACGACTGGCTTACAGTTTAAACTTTAGGTTCATTAGTTCTCTTTGATGGAGTAATAGAACTCCTTTTCAAAGAACTTGGTTTTGTATCAAAAAGTTCAATTTTCTGTCTAGGAGTCTGATAATAAGGACAGTTATAAGAAATGTGTCCTCTCTTTCCACAACTGTAGCATGATCTCCTTTTTACATGTTGAGGAAACTGTTTATGTGGGGTTGAGTATGATATAGGTGTGATATGAGTCTGGTTGGATTTAGTGAATTCTCATTTAGATGTATCACCTTTATTAACTAAGTTAATTGTTTTGACGTTTTGAACATCTTCAACATTCCTTTTGTTGGACTTTGATGACTAACACGTGTGTGGTTAACTGGTTTAGTCAATTTGGGTTTTGAAATAGACTTTGGTGAACCTGGCCTTACATTAACCCTTTTAAATGCATCATTAAAATTCTAAACGGGCATCTTGCTTTTTGGTTTCAAAGTAGACTTTTTCTGGTTAGTGATAGATTTCATCGGTTTACCAGTGGAATTTGGATCACTAACCAGAGGAGTGGACACCACATGATCTTTAATTAGGTTGTTATTTATAGGGCTACATTTTGTATTTAACATGATATCATGTGGTGGTGGGACTACTTTGTAACCCAATCTTTCCCCATTATTTTCTTCTTTCACTAAGTGTTGAACTATGTGAGAAGAACTAGCCCAACTGTGTTGTTTTTGTTTTAAAGAATTGACTTCGACTTCTAAAACTGCTTTCTCTTTCTTTGTTTCTTTCAAAGAATTTAAATAAAAGTTGATATCATTAGCTTGATTAAAATCAACAACCTTGGTTTCCTTAAGTTGTTTACCTAAAAGTTCTATTTTTTCTTTATAACTGCACTCATTTTATTTTAAAATACGATTAGCTTCTGTGCACAGTTGTAAATCATTTACTAAGCTATCATTGTGGTCTAATAGCCTGGAAAATTTCAAATCAATGCTTTCTCTAAATTTGTTACATTCAATACAAGCATGTTTTTCAAAAAGTTGATCTTTCGTACTTACCTGTGAAAAATCAGTTGAATCATCCATTAATGCAGAATTTGACTCTTCGGATGCTAAAGATTCTGAACATGTCGTTCAAAGTTCTTCTTCAATCAGGTGATTTACCACATTCATAGATTCTTCGTTATCTGACATTACTTGTTCAACTGTGATTTCACCTTCACTTGCAGAGCCATCATCCAATCCCTCGACACAGGTAATGTTTGATTCACCCGGAGACACAAAACGAAAGGTCCAGTCCTGCCCTTCATCACCTTGAGCAGTCAAGGCCTTTGTCACGTAGTTCCACTACTGTCTTTGTCTTGACGGTTGAAGGTTGAGAACGGATTTTCGTTACCTGTTTTCTTGGGCTTCAAACATTCACGTTAAAAATGACCCTTTTCACCACAATTAAAGCAAGTGACTTTGGTATTGTCAAAGCCAAACGTTGTGTCCTTTGGGGTTACAAGATTCTGTCATATCCTCTTAACGAACTTTTTCGCTCGTCTAACTGCACTTGCAAGAGCCCACATGATATCCATTCTCTCTAGTTCATTTTCATCCACCTACTCGTAATCTTCATCTGCAAGATGGTAATTTCCAATCTTCCCTGCAACTAGACCATCATAGGAATGGACAACAACTGCTAGAAGATCCATGTGCTCCTTTACAACTTCCATAGTGATATTACCAAGATTCTTGGTCTTCAACTTAGTAGCATTGGCTTGAGGCCCTATATATTGGGTAGGGGATGACCTTGACGTTTCTGGTCCTGAAGCAGTGGTTTGGGAAGGAGCTGTTGAACAAGACAAAAAGGCAGTTTGAAGTGGTGCTCCTGAACTGGTTGGGGTAGGATATGAGTTATAAAGTGAAGGATTCTAGTCGTGGGACCCTTTCTTTGACATGTACTTCATCCTCAGTTCCTCCTCCCTTAATTTCAGGCTGAAGTCATTTGTGTCTAACTTTGCAAGAATATTGTTCTGCCTCAGATTAGACACAAACGAGTCCCATTTCTCCGGCAGACCATCCGCAAAACTTGACACTTTATCTCCCATAGACGTTGTTACCCCATGAGTGTGCAGCTCACTCATCAGATGGTAGAATTTGTCGATAATATCATCCAAACTTTCTTTCCCTATTGAGGAGAAGTTATCAAACACCTTCTTGAGAGCCTTTGCCTTCAATGCCTTTAACGTTGCATTCCCATCATATCTTTTCTCCAAAGCCTCCCATAGCTTTTCCGCTTGTTTGTTGTCAGAAAACTGATGAAAGATATCTTTCGGTATCGATTAAGTCAACAGGGCATACACCTTCTTTCAGCATTGTACTTAGCTTTCTGGTTTTCAGTCATACCTCCCATAGTTAGCTTAACACCATCAACACCGACTGACATACTATAACCTGTCTCAATGGATTCCTAAAGACTGGGATCAACTCTATTTAGATAGATCTCAAACCTCTATTTCAATTGTGGGTAATCATCTAACATTATAAGTTTTGGTGGTTTATTATGACTCCCAATTTCATTTTCCAGAAGCAGAAGGTTCTAGATGTGAGAGTCCATTCGGCAGTAAAAGCAAAGAACTAATCTTCCATCTCTTTAAACTTTGAACTTTAAAACTTGACTGGCTCACTCGTGCGAATGGACTATACGTATGGATCACTCGTGTGAATGAATTTAATAATGCAATTGGATTCAGTCATGCGATTGAAATGGGCGAATGGACTCAAACGACTGGATTTGTTCAGCCGTGCGGATGAGGTGTGCGACTGAAGTGTGCGAATGAATTCAATCGTGCGATGGGATTCAGTCGTACTTGTAGAGTGTGCAATTAGAGACAAGCGAATGGGTTTGTTCAGTCGTACGAATGAGTGACCGACTGAGTTCAATCGTGCAAATGGGATATGCGATTGAGTTCAGTCGTGCGATTGAGCCAATCGTGCGACTAAAGGCCGCAGTTTTTGCAAAATCGAAGGTTTTTGACACTTTGAGACAAAACATGATTTTTCAAGAACCCTAATCTGCCATATGCCAAAAAACATAAACTTTGAGACCTGGAGACATCGAAAATACTTTTTGAATCAAAAGAATGACTCTTTTGAATGAAAAACGTGAATTTTACACTGAAACTAATCGAATCACACGCAAAGATCTGATTATGCATGAAACCAGATCAAATAGTGCCGAATCTTATTTGATTGGCGATCCTATCAGTGAGAACGCAATCCCGATCAATCTAACGATTAAAGAAATGTTAAGAACGAGTAGAAACGATTAGATGCAAACTATGAACTTGGAATAGGCTTTCAGGATGCTCTGGATGGCTAGGTTATGAGTATGTGTCAAATTTTTCCACGAATTAAGTGGTATTTATAGGTTTGCAGTCTTCATTCATGCGATTGAATCAATAGTATGGTTCAGTCGTGCGACTGACCCATGCGACTGATTCATATGCATGACTGAAGTTCAGTCGTGCGACTCAGTCAATCTCATGTCTCACTCGTACGGCTAATCCAGTCATCTGGTTCAGTCGTGCAACTAGTTCATTAGCATGATGTATTCATGCGTATGGTCCATAAGTACGGTCCATTAGCATGAATCATCATATAACAACTTCAACCTATATAATAAATTTATATATATGAATCAAATATAAGTAAACATCAAAACACAAATCATATATTATTACAATGTTTCATTACGCATATGTAAGCCATGACAGACTTTTACATTCAGCATATAAATTAGGGACATATATATTAACAAATGTTTATGACCCTGCTAAATCATGGCTTTCCATATGACATGGTGGAAATGATGAGCATGAGTGAGATGAAAGATGTGCTGAAAGAGTTTGAGGTGACTAGTTTCATGATTCCAAACTACAACTATGAAACATTCATAACATTTCAATCAATTCAGAAAATCAAGAATGAGTTAGGTCACTGTGATACAGCAAAGCTCTCCAAATACAATTTGATATGCTGGTTACTGGGTCACAACTACAAAAGCTATGAACTTAAGGGAAGAACAGTTGGGGAGCTAAGAAGGATAATGGAGCATGTCATGGCTGTTGAGCTTGACAGAGGGGTGAGATTCAGAACTGAAGCTCCAAATTCATCATATGAGCAACATGTCAAACTTCCTGCTCATCCTATAACCATTATATCTAAAGATCAGCATATAAGGAAAGACAAGCTAATAAGAGAGCCTAAGGCAGTTATCTCTGGTAAAGTGTGTCCACTGGGAACAACTGTGAGAGAGATCACTGATGAAAAATCATCTCTAGTCCAGTTGTTTGATCATCTCATAACCCCTTCTACTGCTGAAGAAAACAGGATTATGGCCTAGAAATATGACTCAGAGTGAGATTGTGTTGTTATCAAAAGAGTATCTAGTAGAATTGAATACTACCACTTTCAATCTTGGAGTTGTCTAATGCTGAAATTTAAGACCTACAAAGCCTTATCATCTCCAACTACCCAATAAGCCTAAGAGGAAGAGATTTCTTTGTGATCATAGGAAAGATGAAAACTAAGTTCAAGGATGATGTTTTCAAGGAAGCAAAAACGGAAGATGTAAAGCACAAGGAAAGACTTCAAAGGAAAACAAGATCGAACACCAACTCCTCTACTCTTATTGATGATGAATTCTTGAACAGGGTTGGTTACTCTAACAGAAAATCAGCAGCTATAAAAGTCATGGAAGGGAATCAATACACTCTCCCGATAACTCAGTGGGGATATCTGGAAAAGACTAAAGAACTGGTGGTTACGAGAAATGAAGAAAAGAAGAAAGCTAAAAGCATAAGGCTGTTTAATCCAATTGAAATAAAGCTTCTGCATCCAAGCTACATTTCATATCGACATGACAAGTTCATTCTGAAACTCAATGATGATCAAGCTTAAAATGAACTCTGCCTGTATTTACATATCATACAAGTCATTGACAAACTGCATGCAAAAGCATATAAAAGAATAAGATATGAGGCTGGGATATGAAAGGAACAAATATCATGGAAGCAACTGAGCTAAGAATGTCAAAACCAGATGAGCTAGAAATAGTCAACAATCAAAGTGTTTTGGAAACTTTGACAAATGAAGAAGACATTCTAGGATTGAGCGTTGACACACTTAAGAAGATATGTAGAATTGAGATCAAGTACAAGTACGAAGATCAAAAGGATGCAGTATCATACTTTAACAAGAAGATGGTGTCAAGATTGAAGGAACTTTCAGTTTTGAAGGGCTGATTATAAGTGTCTAAGCCTAAGGGGGAGTATTGTTAGATCTAGGAACTATAGATGTAGATCATTTTGTATAGGCTTAGAACTTTAATCAATATTTGTACTTGTTGGATTAAGAAGAAGGCTAATACAACCAAAACTAGATCACTTAAGTTATTTTGGTGCTCCATGCAAACGATTCCGAAGCTTATCATGGAACTTCCGAATGTTGTGGAGTTCTTCCGAAGACAAAGGAAAAGTTCAACTTCCAAAGACAGAATTCTACTTCCGAAGACAAATGCATACTTCCAAAGTTCAAGTTAGAAGAATAAAGTAAAGACCACTTCCAAAGTATGATGAAAAGAAGAAGCCTCTAAGCCTTGGAAGAAGCAGCCTCTTCCGAAGTATAAAGTGGCTTCGGAAGTACTTACACTTCCGAAGCCATTTAACCTTGGGAAGACACTGCTATCACTAGTGGACACAAGTATGGTCTCTGACACTCCGCTGCAGACTTCTGATACAGCATGGCTTCTTCCTAAAGAACCATGTTGTTGACCATACTTTATTCCACTATTACCTTTTCATGATAGTATAGTTGCCGTCTTTAGTTGGTGACAAAAGGTAAGTCAGGGACATGTCCTGACTACCAAATCTCATATAAGACTTTATCCAAGATACCTTAACTATAGTCTTGTAGTATAGGCTTTAGCTAAAGGATCCCAGCTGGTATCAAAGTATATCCGGCTGTAGATAGTATCATATACAGGTTCTCCTTCTAACTCATAGAGGCAAGATTATCATCTGCTTGTAAGAGTCTTTGTATCATGATTTGAGAATCAATGTATAAAAGTATCTTGAAAATTATCTTTCTGTGTTCTTAGTTACGTTTCATATTGTGATCAACTCTTATTGATTCTTACCCGAGTGTGATTCTAGGTGAGTTTGAGAGAAAACCTTTGTGTTTAAGTGACAAACACCGATCCTGCAGTACTCAATAATTGTAATTCATCATTATGATGTATGCATTATATATAGGTTAACCCATATGTATATTCATCTCTATATAATTGCACATACAATATTATACTTGGTCAATTACTGATAAGTTTCTTACGTAGATTTTCTACGGATGAACAACCAGCTACGGATGAACAACCAGCTCTGAAGTTGAAGTGAACATCCCTTTGGCAGAACAAAACTCTTGCGGAAGAAGAAACATCTATGGAAGACCATATTCTTGTGGAGTCCAAACACTTGTATCTAATAATACAAGTGTTTCAAGTCAACAAGTCAACATGACAGCTGTGCAAATCCCAAGAGCTCTGGTGTTTCTTTAACAGAAACATACGTGCCAATAAATATTGATCCTAGGTTTCACATCGAGTGGCGTCAACTACCACAAGTAGCCACACGATCACAAACAACCAAACATTAAATCACACAAACACAAACCCTAGCAGCCGTCACATCAACATCATATGTTCAAACCAGTTTTCTTTCATTCATTGTTTATTCATCTGTAATCATTAACATCTTATAATGAAATACATTTGAATTAACTATTTTTATCTGATTATTAATTGTGTTCTTTTTTATTGTGTTCATCTTAATTATTAATAATTATTATTGATATTAATTTATTAAAAACAAACATTGACTTAACTCAAAAATTAACACTGATAATTCCTGATTGCGATCCTTAGATTCATAAACTCACACGGCAACACTGACTTTTATATGTTTCCAGTTGGCAGGTAATGGTTGCTGAGGATGGCACGAGGTGGCTACTTGGCCCTTTTTGGATGGCATCCATTTTGTATAATGTTTTTGTGATTTAATGCAATAAGTTATTTTCTAATCAGTAAATGATGTATTATTTTGCAAAAGCAATTATAATGAAATGAAATGGTTGTCTAAATGTTTCCGCTACAATGTTTTATTAAAGTTAATTACAAATATATGTTTTATGTGTGATGATTGACCGGTTATGAGCATCCCGGGAACAGGGTCTTACAGTCAGTTGAATTAGTTATTGTGTTATTAATAGAAACTTTATTTGTAGAGCTACTTCCAACTGGATCTCAAGTAATATTACTTGAAGGTCTTCTCATATAGGTAGAATATCTATAGATCCTAAAACATTCTCACAAGATTTGTTAAAATAGTTGGTAACTAAATCGAGATCAAATAGCCAATCAGGACAAGAGCCATTTACACTAGGTGTCTGTTCATTGAAGGTCACATTGGCTGACTCCTCAACTATCCTGATTCTAAGATTGTATACTTTATAAGCCTTAGCTTTAGAAGAGTATCCAATGAAGTGTCCATCATTTGATTTCTCAACAGATTTGGCAATTTGATCTTTGGTATTCAAGATGGTGCAAAGACATCCAAATGACTTGATAAAAACCAATGAAAGGTTTCCTCTTATGCTAAAGTTTATAAGGAGTCTTACGATGTGTCTTAACCACTAAAACTTTGTTCTGCACATAGCAAGCAGTGGTGACTGCATCTGCGCAGAAGGTGATAGGCAGCTTAGATTGAGACAACATGGTTCTTGCAGCATCAATCAGAGTCTAGTTTCTCCTCTCAACAACACTATGTTGCTGAGGAGTCTTGGGAACACTGTATTTGTCTGGTAGTACCCTTTTCATCAAAAAAATGTATCAAGCATCTGTTCTTGAATTCAGTTCCTTGATCATATCTCATGGTTTTGACCTTGTGACCAGATTTATTGTCAATCCTTATGATGAAATTCTTCAAAATCTCTAGAATGTCATTCTTAGTTCTAAGAAAGAAAACACAAGTGAATCTTGTAAAATCATATGTGATCACCAAACAATAAGAGGTCCTTTCTAGACTCATTTCACTAATGAGGCCAAAGATATCCATATGTAACAAGTGTAGGGGAGTAGTGATTGAATTTCTTTCCTTTGGATTGTGAGATACCAGAACTCTTGGCACTTGATGCTAGGATGGGATGAACATGAACCAGAACTCTTGGTACTTGATGCTAGGATGATATAAAGACTTGTTTCTGCTTAGAGTCAAAAGTGGCCTTGACCTCTTGAGCCTTTTTTTCTTTTCTCTTGCTCTTTCTGTTCAAATTCTTTCTCAATGACTTGTCATCACACTCTTCTTACTCTCCTCAGAAGGATAGTGAGCCTTCTTAGAATCCTCTTCTTCACTCTTCTTAGATGGATTCTCTAATATCACTTCTTCATCCTCTTCAATCAAAGGGTCTATGAGAGGAAGCTCATGTTCACAAGTTCCACACCTAGGAGATCTTATAGACAAAATGGTGTTCGGATGAGCTATCTCACTAGATCCCAGTCCCTACTTATTCTGATAACAAACTTTTGCATCCAATGATGAGGATATGATGTTCATCAAGGTTTCTTCTTCAAGAACACAAGCTTAGCCTGGCTATGCTGGTCACAAGATCAACCTGGCATTCAGTCAACTTGGTTATGAGATCTTTGATCTGAGTCCTGTAGTTGTTGTGTTCATGTTTAAGAACTGAAATAGTTTTCTCTAAGTCTTATATTTTCAGTTTATAATTATTTTCAAATCTTTTGAAATCGGATTTTAAGATATTCAAGGACTCTAGATCAGATCTCATCTCTAAGTTGTAGGACCTATATACATTAACTTTAACAATACATTCATGTGTAGATGTTCCAATACCTTTGCTTCATCATGGTCAGCCATTAGTGCTTGGTTTGGAGATACATCTTCCATCTGAAAACTCTAGTCAAAGCTTCATTCTTCAACAACAACTGCAGCCCACTACTTTGGCTTCTTATTATGGGTTATTTTCTTAGTGTAGTTTGGTTTGGTTTGTGCTAGGCCACCGTTTGTCCTTGGTGCCTTGCACTCCCTAGCAAAGTGGACCAACTGGCTATAGTTGTAACACTTGACTTTGCATATATCTAGCCCAAACTTTCCACTGGCTGTGTTGCTTGGAAACTTCCTTCTAGTCCTCTTGTAAAACGTCTTGGCTCTATTAGTTAGAAGAGCCATTTATTGGACTATTTCCATGTACTCCAAATCATCTAGAAGAATAAAATCCAATCTTCAAGTGTGAATAGAAAGTTGCTTAAGCTTTCATCAGAAAACACAAAGGCATGTGAAGAACTTGTCTCTTGGAATGGGCTTCCTTGAATGTAGCTTTCTCTTGGTGTCTCCAGGAAGGTGATGAAAGGACCTTTTAGTGAATTGTTAGGGTATCATACAAGGTGATGTTGAGGATCTCTGCTATCCCTTTCAGTCATATGAAGGGCTGAACTCATTTGATTGCTGGAATTACCAGATGAACCTTGCATGTTCATCTCCATCTGGTATCCACTGAGAATACCATGCTACTCAGTCAAAGTTAAAGTCTTAAGATTATCAGTTCTCTTCATAATAACACAGTAAAGTGTCCATTGCCTAGGAAGATAGGACATAAACTTCCTTACAATGTCATTATTTTCAAGAGTCACTCCAACATACATTACATTTTCCACAATCTTAACATACCTAAAGTATTTTTGAGTCATGGTTTCACCTGTTTTAAAGGTTAAATTTTCAAATTGCTACTTCAGGAGATCCTCCGTGTTCTCCTTGGCTTCAAAAGAACCCTCATACATTAGTTTCAATGCATCCCACAATGGCTTATTGTTTTGCATTTCTTGAAACCTCTGTATACAGAGTTTGGAAGTGCAGTCTTAAGGGCTGTCATGGCTTTCTGATCAATCTCTACTCTTTCTATCTTCATTAGAATAGTCAGCCACAGCCTTTGGAATCATACCACCTCTAGCAGCAGCTGAAGAGGGGCTTGGTATGTAAGGTTCTAAGACAACAGATTCCTACATCCTAGAGTCTTGTGACTTGATAAAACCTTCTATTCTTTGGCACCAAGTGTCCAAGTCTTCAGGAGTTATAAGTGGGGAGTTTGACATGGTTCTAGTTTCCATATCAGCTTTAGTAAGAGCTACCATTTGAGATGTAAGTATTTTATGTGTGTGAGGGATCTTAAGATGGTGAGATCTTACAATCAAGAGTCTAGAATGCTCTTATACCAACTTCAAGACCGTTTAAGGGGTTGGTCACTTACGACACAACACACAATGAGGAGAGTTGAGTTAAAACATTTAACATATCAAATGGGGAACTGCTAAGTAGTCACCTTGATACTAAGTAACACAAGTAATAAAGAGATAGAACAAAAATAATAATAACACAAGTGTTTGGTTTTCAAGAATGATGTATATTGATCTTAAGTTCCTTACGAGTGTTTACAAAGCATAAAACGATTATAGATTACAAAGGGACCTCAGATACTTTATACTACATCCTACAGCTAGCCATACTTAAAAGGCCAACTGGATACATAATCTTGACAACAACAATATCAATGTTGAGTCAAAAGGCAAATTGTCTTTTGACTAGTGACTATGACTTGTCATAGCTCACATACTAATATATTGCAAAAAGAATAAAAGTACATAAAGTCAAAAGTAGCAGACTCAAGACTTCAACGTACAGTTTATCCTAAGCATGGAGCTTTCACAAACTTGTGGAAGTTGGTGAGTCAAACAAAGTTGCAAGGGAAAGGTGGTCCAGCTTTATGGTAAAAGGTACATCAGATAAAGCACCAACTTATGGAAGCTGGAAGAAATCTGTCTTTTGGAGTTGGCTTCAGAAGACTTTGTCTTTAAGCTTTTGAAGACTTCATGTTTGGCTTCGGAAGATATTGGTCTTGGCTTCGGAAGATTTCACACTTAGAATGTTTTCTAAGGTAGAGTGTGAAACTTCCGAAACGTTCTACTTCAGCACTTTGTGCATGCATGTAGGATAGTCTATTTGGATGTTTTGGGTTGCATCAGTCTTATATGAGTCCTTAGATGAAGTTCTCATACTGCTGCTTCAGTAGATCCTTCTTGTTCTCCTTGGCTTTGACCCCTCATACATTAACTTCAATGCATTCCATAGTTGTTTAGTTGTTTTGGACTTCTTGAAGCCTCTTTATATGGAGTTTGGAAAAGTAGTTTGAAGGGCTGTCATGGCCTTCTGATCAATCTCAACTTTCTTCCTGTCTTAATCATAATAATAAGCCACGGCCTTTCAAATCATACAACCTCTAGAAGCAGATGAAGAGGTACTTGGTATGTAAAGTCCTGAGACAACATATTCCCACATCCTGGAGTCTTGTGACTTGATGAACCCTTCTATTTGTTGGCATCAAGTATCAAAGTCTTTAGGCGTCATTAGTGGGGACTTTGTCATGGTTTTAGTTTCCATATAAGCTTTAGTGATACCTGCCATTTGAGATGTTAAGTGTTTTGTGTGTGTGAGGGATCTTAAGATGGTGAGATCTTACAATCAAGAGTCTGGAATGCTTTTATACCAATTGCAAGACCGTTTTAGAGGGGTTTGGTAACTTATAACATAACACACAATGAGGAGAGTGATGTTTAAATCACTTAACAGATCAAATAGAGAACTGGTAACTCACAAGTATCACACATAGAACACCAATAAAGTATGAGATAGAACAAAGAACAAACACAAGTAATTGGTTGATGTATATTCCTCTCAAGTTCTTTTACAAGTGTTAAGCATATTTCTAAAGTTAAAAAAATCTAAGATACTTATACTACATCCTACTGTCAGCCAGGCTTTGATGGCTAGCTGGATGCATTTGAATTAGGCAACAAAATCAAATGTCGAGTCAAAGGGCATATTGTCTTTGACTAGTAACTATGACTTGTCATAGCTTACATCCTAATATATTACAAAAAGGATAAAAATACATAAAGTATAAAGAACAAACTCAAGACCTCAGTGTACAGTTTACCAAAAGCATGGACCTTTTCACCAACTAGTGAAAGTTGGTGAGTTAACGGAGTTGCAGCGGAAAATAATCCAGCTTTATTGTAAAGGAAATCAGATAAATGTGTGTATTCAAAAGTCTTTGAAAGATAATTTGTATTCACTTCTACACTTCGGAAGACTTTGTCTCTGAAGCTTTAGAGGACTTCACTTTAAGCTTCGAAAGATGTTGGTCTTGGCTTCGAAAGATTTTACTCTTACAATATTTTCTAGTGCATGGTGTAAAATTTACGATGCATTTCTACTTCTGCACTTCAGTGCATTCATGCACGAAGACTTTGAATATTTTAGGTGTATCAGTCTTTATATAAATTTTAGAAAATGTTATATGATGCAGAATATAACAAACTAACCAAAATAATATGAAAAATAACTTCATATTATGTTGGTTTACAACTAACATCATTTAATTAAATTTAAGGCAATCCACTAACGGAATTTTCGTAAACAGAACTTTCCTTTTAAGTGGTGCCCTGTATGGTTTTCATTGTTCATCTATGCTTATTGATCTTTCAACAAACCATTTTGAAAGGAAAAAACACAAATCTTTTAAAGTAAGCTCTCTTCAAACATTACATATGCACGACTACAATCAAAAAAGTATCTACAATTAGGTTAAATTAAATCCTTCCGTGCATAAGAACATATACAAGAGATCGTAAAACCGAAATTCAAGATCCCAAGGAACAGAACACAGTAACATATACTTCAAATCTCCCAAAGAGCAAAACATAAGGGAAAATCAAAGGCGAATGATGTGAATCAATATGAATAATCTGTTATGGATTCATGTGTTGATCAACACACAAACACAATCAAAACTACGAGAGAAAATAAAACGAAGACGAACATGCGAGAATTACGTGGTTCGGTGGATGAGTCCTACATCCGCACGAGCTGCAACCAGGATAATATTTTTATTGTTTTCTGCCTCACGCGTAATTAATTACACGTACAATCATAATATAAATAAGAAAATTTAGGATTTACAACTTAATCCCCAAAAAAACCTTAATATAGAACATTAGGTTGTAACATTCCTACAATAACTCTTCAGACATTATATTTTTTAGTACGGCAAATATAGGACCCTGCTTCGTATGTTAGGTGTTATTTTAATTTTGTCTACTCTTCAGACATTATTAGATGTTGGTTTATTGAGATTCTTTGAGTAGAACACTTTTCTAGTCGTTAATACTAAATTGACGCATTACAAAAATAAATCAAATCATTGTGATTTCTTATAACTGAAATTGAGAAAGGAACATAGCATTCGATACTAATTAAAACAGATATAATGCAATAAAAATCCTTCCTAGAAACCGTATCTGGTAACAAGAATGATAACTAAAGATTAAAAATTGTGATTATTAATGGTATGGGGATGGAGATGGAGAGACTTGATCAAGTTGCCCGTAGTCACTCGTTGGCGGACATAGGTAATAGCAATGGCAAAAGTTTGGATTTTTACACTCTCCCCCAGCAAACGATCCATACATCGATTGGCATCGAGCTGCACATGGACCATTTGTACATCCACGAAAAACGTAATTTTTTTCACAAACTTCTTGGCTCATAACCAGCTCTATACCTGCATGCTTATATAGTTACTTTCATATTCTACAGATATTGCAAAATTTTCAAACTGTAAATGATAAAGGTATATATATATATCCCATTACAAAAAAAAATGTATAAATTCTACGTACTGTTACGAAATAGTGTTTTTGCAAATAAAATACTCAAATAGTCGTTATTGTAGTAGCGTACTCTTGCTAGGAAATTATGAAGAAGAAAACATTTAATCAATAAGATTAAGGAGATTGGCAATTACCGGCAGTCATGAGAGCAATAAGACATATGGTGAGAATCGATGACTTCATGTATATGATTATTGATATTAATATTGATGTTTGTTCTTTTTAGAGTTGATAGGTGACGCGGTAAGCATACTTTATATAGGAAGGCTATCGAAGTTAATTATGGACGACTAATATACGTATTAAAGAGCATTAATATTATCAATTGAATACACCATTCAACGCAAAATTAATATCGTATATTCGTTTCAAAATATTCAACCTAATTTGAATTTAAATTTATTTAAAGCAAACGTTGATTAGAAATTTACGATGATTGTTAAGGTAATTTCATTATTAATCGCCCCTTTATTAGCGTTTTTTAATATACGTATATAGAATATTCATTTATCAAAATAGATGTTTTGTTGAAAACTTATGTTTTTTACTAATACTCTTATCTGAAAAAAAGAATGTTTATATAAATAATATTTTCAAAAAACAAGGATGTTTTGTTCGACTGCAACATTCATAAAAGCCTTTTTATTGTTTCATAATTTTTTTCTTAACGTTTTCTATACCTTTTTGTTAAGTGTGTTTTAAATTGAAATTTTTTTAATGTTTCATAAATTTATCTGAGTAAATTTTCATTTTGGCCGTAGTGTTATGGTGAAAATCACCACATTCATTCAATAGTTTGTTTTCTTGTATTTGGGTCATTGTCGTTTACATGTCTTGTCATTTTCATCGAATCCATTAACACCATCTAAAATTATATCCATTCAAAGATACGTATATTGGTCATTGGTCATTTTACCTATATCTGTTATTTTTCCTTTTTTGAAACTCCATTTAATCTATCTCATTCGGGTATACTAGTATTTTGGTCCCATCAACACCTGTCACAAGACACCACATCACCATCAACATGTCACATGAACACCTAACCACCACCATGTCACATAACCACCACACTACCACCCTATCACAAGAGCCACCAAACCACCACCATCAACCTATCACATAACCACCAACACCACAAGAGATTGCCACCAGTACCACACACACTAGATTGCCGCCTCCTTGTAAACCTTAAAATTCAATCAATAAGCTTGAACTTGTAACACGCCTTTTCGAAAACACATATTGAATCATTTGAAAATGAGTATTGTGGAGGTATTTAGATATTAGTAGGGTTCTATATATGTTTTCGAAGTAGCATCGTACAAGTTCAATATTGATTATCGATTTCTAAGGTTTACATGGTGGTAGTGATCTAGTGTGTATGGTGGTGGTGACGTTTTGGGTGTGGTGTTGGTGTTTCTGTGATGTAGTGGTGGTGGTGGTTCTTGTGATGGAATGGTGGAGGAAGGATGTAATCGCTCGGTCCTAAAAGCACGATTGACGTATGACAATGATAGGGATAGAGGTTTAGGTTGGTGAAGGAGTGATGGTAACATTCGAAATTTCCAAGTATCGGACACAAGGGGCCATGGCAAACCGTTACGAAAGTATTGGAGAGCAGGAGCCATGGCAAACTGTTATGAAAACTGAAGCGAAATGAAGTGAAAAGTTGTTTGGAAGTGACCCAACTTTGATTAAGCATATTCAAGATAAAAATAACACTTTCTTGGCGCCTGATAAATACTATACAAAGCCTTGTCAAGCTTGTATACCCTGTGTGGGTAACTAGGATCCGCAAAGCCTAGAGGTTGAGAAACATAGACTTCATCATTAATTTTACCATATAAGAAGACACATTTTGCTTCAATTTGGTAAACTATGAACTTCTTAGGTGAAGCATAGGCTAGGAAAACTCTGATGAATTCAATCCTTGTAACAATTGTATTTCTTTGTTTCTAACTATGATGCCTCTATCATCTAGTTGAACTTCTTAGGTGAAGCATAGGCTAGGAAAGCATAGGATAGTTTATTTCTTCTTCTTCCGTATAATCTAATGCTATTAGCTTTTCTTTGTTTCTAACTATGACGCCTCTATCATCTAGTTTGTTCTTGAACAACCACCATGTACCAGTTGGATATTAGCCTTTAGGTAGATCAACAAGATTCCAAAATGAGAGTTTTGTTTCTTCTTTCAGCAACTCCATTTTGTTATGGAGTTCTTGGAGCACTGAATTGTGTTGTTATGCCTTTGTCCTTGCAAAAGGACGCAACAACATGATTAAGAAATTCATAACCATTATCACTTCTTAAGATTTTGACTTTTAAATCTAGTTGATTTTCAATCCTAGTGATAAACTCCATTAATGTTTTTGATGTTTCACTTTTGTATTTTAAGAAAAATAATGTGACTCTTGTGAAGTCATCAACACTCACCAAACAATATTGTCTCTTACAATGCTCATCACATTGGTTGGACCAAAAAGATCCATGTGAAGCATTTTGAGTGGTGTTGTATTTGTGTTGATAATTTTGGATTTATGACACACTTTATGTTGTTTGACTTTATAACATGATGAATAACAATTAGAACAATAGAATTCTTTTTTGGGTAACCTAATGACTAAGTCCTTTTTTACAAGTTTGTTCATGTTCTTCATGATTGAATGAACAAGCCTTCTATGCCATAGTTGAGCTTCATATTCTGAGGACTTAGAAAGCAGGCACATTTCATTACTTGTGATAGAGGTGTTGTTCATATCCAAAACATATGTGTTTTCTTTTCTTTATGCTTTAAAAAGTATCCAATATTCTAGAATGGGAAACGTTGGCTTAAGAATGTAATAGTTAGTGTTATCAAATAAAGTGGTATAATTTTGATTAAAAATTTGAGACACACTAAGTAAATTGTATTGTAAATTTTTAACAATAGTATACTTTCTCAAACTTGAGTACACCATTTATTACCATTCCTTTACCAATAATTTTTCTCCCTTCTAATCCCCACCAAAACCCACATATGAAGCATTTTTATGTTTAAAATCATGCAGTAGAGAATAGTTTCCTTTCGTATGCTTGGAACTACCACTATCAACATACCACTTGTTGTCAGTCCTCCATGTTTGTTCCTACATGCATAATGAAATCAGTTAGAATATGAAGCCCAAGGCTTAGTGATCTTGGGCTTACCACCAATGTCTAATATTGTTACTCCCTCATAAATGAATCTTGATATTTCATTGTTTATTTTAGACTAAATTGATTCATTAAATTTTTGTTTGAGGTGAGGATGATTATGTTGAAGATTGGGTTTTACTACTTTGTTCTTGTTTCATAATCACTTCTTCTTTCATATTCTCTTTATGTTTATTTTGCTTTGAGTTTGATGTGAACCTTGATTGAAGAAAGTTTTACCATCCTTTGATTTTGAGTGTGGTATTTGAGTACCCTTCTCAAAAATATCAAAGTATGTTTCATTAGTATTTCTTATATTCTCTTTCAGTTCTACCATCTTGTGAGGTGTTTTAAGTTGAGGATGTTATTTTTCCTTCTTCTTCATTGGTTTATCATTAGCAGATGGTTGTTTCTTTACTTTGGACACCCTTTTCATTTGGTGCTTCTTTTTGGGCTTTAAATCTTCTTGATAGTCACTTGATTGTGACTCTGATTCATCCTTATCAGATTATTGCTTCTTTATGCTCTTTGTTATGTTCTTTTTGTTGAAATAACATTCTTGAGTAGAATGGTTATGTTTGTTACAAATAGCACAATGTTTGTTGAAATAACAATCAACAGTCATATGATTGTTCATATTGCATATGAAGCAATGGTTGCTGAAGTAGCATTCATTAGTGTTGTGATTATGAATATCACACCACTTGCAACATTTCTTCTATGATTCACTTTCAAACCCAACACCATTCTTCTTCTTTAGCTGCTTATAAGCCTTCAACTCCTTTTCAAATTTTGCTGCTTATGAATCCTTGTCATTCCCAAACATGATGTCAAAAGGTTCTTGTTTAGCAGCATATGATTTTTGTTGCTTATGACTCAATGCCTTTTGTTGCTTGACTTTCTTCATGTTGTTTGATTCAATTGATGTTTGCTTTTGTATATTCACTACGGATTCAACATATTTTTGCTTCTTTAGATCTATTACGGATGTTGATTGATCAACATGTTTCTCTTTCTATGGAAGTTCTACTAATGATGCTTTCTTTCCTTTTTTGCTGAAGTGATTTTAACTTCTTCTGTAGATTTGATATCTGCTCCAACATCAGCTGTTTTTTATGATGACTTTTGTTGTTTGTTAAGTTCATGAAGACCTTCATTCAGCTAAGCTATCCCCATGTAAATTGTATTCAACATGTTTCTTTCTTTTGGAGGATAAGGTAGGTTGATCTCTTCAAGAACTTTAGGCATGATGGGTTCAAAGGATGCATTATTTCCTTACCCAAACCATCATCATGTTGCTCATCATGTTCATCAGAATCATCCAAGTCATCACACTTATCATAGTCAATTTTGAGTCATTTTGATTTAAAAGTTCTGATTCAGAAGACTCAGTTTCAGTCATCTCAATATCACTACCATTTGTCATTGATTAGTTCTAGAATTTAATTCTTTTATAGAGCTTGGCACAAAATGGTTTGATAAGTTGTTAGTCATAGAATAAGGTAAAGGTGTATAGTTATCAATCAAAGGAGGTGTAACAACATTAAATCCCGACCCATACCTGTTCTTTGATTCAATATGAGAAATTTAACAGTTTCTCATATTGTGAGATGATTATTGAGACTTCTAAAGTTTCACTTCAGTTGATGCATCATCATGCATGGATTTTCTTAAGGTGGTGATTAGATGCTCAACTTGGGCTTTTCGATTATAATTTTTAGAGTCAAGTTTATCTAAATCTTTTTACAAAGAGGTGATTTTTATCTGACTGGGTGTGAGATTGATATTCTCATAAAAACTGAATATGATGATTGGGTAAATGATTATATGATGGAATCAAACAATCAAGGAACATTGAGTGCTAGAAATACTCATAAATGTTGTTTGTATTAATGAAGATGATCGGTTACAATGAATGCTACGGTTTGAGCATTAATCAGTAACTATTCACATTACGAACATAAGACTAAACAAAATATTCTGATTGTCTATAATGTCTATCAACAGTCACCTCACATACGAGGTTTCTATTCTATTTATAGGCTGACAAGATGCCTTTCATAAAATGACTAAACTACCATTGACCTATAAATCAGAGAACTAGTCTAAGTCTTTATCATCATTTCTTTTGTTCATCCGCATTGACTAATGTGGATATGTTGATCTTGATCAACGGTTCTTCTTTGTCTTCAACATTAGTGTTTGGTCATTAGCATTGACAAATGTGGATGAAAAAACATATATGCGCATTTGTTGCTGGGCATCCGATTAGTTAATGCGGACGTATAAGTACTTGTCAGAATTTGTTTCCGGCTATGAGCATTTGTTAATACGGAAGAACAAATACTTGTTAGCACTTGTTGTATGTCTTCCACATATACAAATGCGGTTAGCCAACACTTGTCTTCATTGCATATTCTTCATCTGCACTAATACTTGGGCTCGTGGGATTCTAGCAGATGAACCATCAACCCACCACTTGAGTTGGCATGTATGATCCTTTTAGGATCCAACAATACCCCCCTACAGATTATACAACCTATGTTCTTCAAGGGTTTGATGGTGGTTGAGGTTGGGAAGATTCTGCTGGGTCTTGTCGAGGAATATGAGGTTATGCCTGAGATGGATCCAAAATGGCCTTTATCATGTTGACAAAGTCATCTGCATCATACATTTTCACTCTGTTTAGCACATGGATCTTCATTTGGGTCATAGTGTAGATGGCTTCTAAGGGCACCTTCTTTAGATAAATGGGTTCCCATATTGACACAATGGACAACCCATCTCTATGAATCAAGAGAGCTCCTTCCACATCTAACTCTAACTTCACAATATTTCCTAGCTGCAGAGGAGTTTACTTCTTCTTCCTCTGTTCTCTATTGGCACTGATTTGATCATAGGCCATTTTCAGAATCTTAATCCACTTTAAGAAGAAGTGCATGTCTTCTTCTCCCAGCTTATTGGTTATCTCTCTAAAGTGTGTGGTGTATATATAGTGTATATAGGATTCATCTAACAATCTCCCCTCATATCCACTGACCAATGTAATCTCAGTACCTTCCTTTCCTCCCCATCTTCTTTCAATTACCTACTCATATGTCTTTTCATCATAATATACATTGGAGATAGGTTTGGAGGAATGAGTTCCAACCACCATCTTTCTTTTTCAATGATTCAGTTGGTTTCAGCTTAAGCTCAAGAAAACAACTTCTTTAGCTGGCTTTGTTATTTCTTCTTAAGGGGGTTGATAAAGGATCTATCTTTCCTCAGCAGATAGCCTTGAGAGATTGAAGTTGTCTGTTCTTCTAAACAGTATTAGAACATCTTCAAACTCATATCCCCTCAACATAGCCTTATGTTTAATCAGCTCTAGATTGGCTAGTTCTTTCACATAATGAAATTCTAGGGAGTTCACAAGAGCAGAGTACTCTATGAAGAAATGCACTAACCCTGAAATCCTTTTCACCATGAACATGTTCCAATCACTATCATACTTCCAAGCAATAATCTTCTGATCAGTCTTTCCTTTAGGAGTAGACACACCTATAATCATCTCTACAGTGGTTATCCCTTGTTGAAGTTTCAACTGTGAAGGCTCTGCAAACGACTCAGGATATTTGTGCAGAACATGTGCCAAAGAGTCATGGTCTCTATGGGTGAGCTGCATGTCTTGTGCTCATACTCAGGTCCTTGGCATTTTACTCGTAATCTCCTCTTCTAGTTTCTTCAGCCTCTCTTTCTTTTCATTATTCAACTTAAAGTTGGAAGCCTTTAGGGAATTAGTCTTCATATTGCCCAACTTTCTTTTTGTAAATCCTTGACCAGACTGATAGTCCATTTCCCTGTCAGTCATAGTATAAGGATCAGGGTATAGTGGCTGAGGAGTGGAAGTCTCCTTTCTCTTGGAGAATGACTTGAACATTGGAGCTTTAGGAGAAAGAGATTTTTTATACTCAGTCTCATATGTAAGGTCAAGCAGTTTGTTTAACTTTTTTTCCTCTTCCTTCATTCCCTCATAAGTCATTATGAACACCTCATCAGCTTCATACACATGATTGATAAAAAAACAGAGCTTTCACCATCATGTCATCACTTTGGGTTTTCTCTACCATCTCCTATACTGATACCTCCTCCTTCACAGGGATTTTTGAGCTACTGGTTCATCAACCACATAGCCACCCTCTATATCTTATTCTTCTACATCAACAAGTTCAGCCTTCTTTTACAATTGGGCTTCAGCCTTTTCATACTCTTCTAGAAATTCAGTAATGGCTGCAAGGCTTCTAGGGTCATCTTTTTGTGGATTCTTGATTGGTTCTTCTTCTGCCATTGGTCTCTTCCCCTTGCCTTATCAGTTAAATATTTCCTCCTTCTCGTATAGGTTTGCTTTCTTGAACTACAAGAGGTTGTAACTATTTTAGCTTCTTGAGGTACCCTTTCAGCCTCTAATTTGTCTATTTCACCAATAGCAACAGTTGATTCTTCTCTCTTTTGTTGTTCTTCACATAATCTTCTAATAAGCTCTTTTTGTTCAACAGTCGGTGATACAACAGCCACTATTTGCATACTCAATTCCTTCTCAAGTGGGATTAGAGATTGAGGAATAACCACTATTGGTTTTTAGTTTTGCCCTTGGTCACCAATAACTCCCAAACATCATCATCTATGATAAACTCTTCTGCACTGAAGGAGTCAAGAGCTTTAATCATATCACTAAATTTGGCTTCTCTTGTGTGACTTTCATCTGGTTTCGTTGTATAAATCCCCATCTCCATGCTTGATTCATCATGTTTTGATTCACTTGTTTCTTCCACTTTCTCAGCCTAAGAGAATCTCATCTTGTTAGCAGGAGGAGAGTCATTAATACTTTCTCCTGATGAACATTCATCATTACGTTCTTTATCACTTTCCGTTTTTCTTTTCTCTTCTCTTTTCTCAACCATATCATCTTTCTCAATTTCAGCTTCAGCTTTTCTTATGATCATAATAAGTAGTTCTAATTCAGATACTCTCTTGTTTAGACTTTCTATCTAGTTCTGGAAGTCTATGATGCAAGACAGTTGAAAGGTATAAGCTTACAACACAACAACACAAAAAAGAGAGTGTGCAACAACACATAACAGATCAAATAGGGAACTGGAAACCAGTTTCTGTGAGAGCTAAGAAACACAAGTATTCAAGAGACAGAACAAGAACAACATAGTAGTTGGGTTTCAAGGTTGATGTATATTGCTCCCTAGTTCCTTAAAATGTTTATAAAGCAGTGGTATAAGATACAAAGGATCAAAGACACTTATACTACAACCTACAGCCGACCATACATTGTAGGCCAGTTGGATACTTGATCTAGACAACAACAAAATCAATGTAGAGTCAAAAGGTAGATTGCCTTTTACAAGTGACTATGGCTTGCCATAGCTCACATCCTAATATATTATAAAAAGGATAAAGTACATAAAGTAGAAAGGTACAGACTCAATACCTCAATGTACAGTTACCAAAAGCATGGACCTTTCACCAACTTATCTAAAGTTGGTGTCTTATCAGAGTTGCAATGAAAAGGGGTCCAGCTTTATGGAAAAAGTACATAAGATAAAACATGTGTTCAAAAGTCTTTGGAAGAAATCTTTCTTCGAGTGTTGACTTCAGAAGACTTTGTCTCTGAAGCTTTGGAAAACTTCATGTTTAGCTTCAGAAGATATTGGTCTTGGGTTCGGAAGATTTCACACTTACAATATTTTCTGATGCTAGGTGTGAAACTTCCGAAGCATTCCACTTCAGTACACTTGTGCATGCATGCAGGAGATACTTTGGGTGTTTGGGTTGCATCAACCTTATATTAAACCTTACAAACTCCCCTAGGCTGATGCTACCAAACTACTTGAAGACTTTAGATATTTATAGTCCTTGTCATGATGATAACCATCCATTTCTTCATAAGATGATTAGGATCACTCAACTCTCAAAGTGTCTTCTCATGTCAAAGAGATCATGTATAGGCATATTGAACATGTCTTGCCATGTGTAGACATTTTCAATAGCTTGATCTCTGATGACATGCCATCTTTCTGGATTTGTAGTGTATGTCCAGGACAAGATGAGTCTTCCTAATGCTAGAGGAGCAATTTGAGTTAGAGTTGATAGAGCATCCTCGAGTTGCATATCCTTAGGATATTCTGACTCATCCAGAGGTTTGGAGATGGATGCTTCTTTCTTCTTCTTCTTTGGCTTTGGTTTGGAAGCCATCCTTTTTCTCCTCTTTGAACCTTTTAACTGAGAATACTGGTCTGCAACACCTGATTGATCTTCTTTTTCTTTCTCAGTTGGGTCTTTCTCTCTCATAACTTCAGATTGAGAGGGGACATAACCCTACTATGGATCAAAAGTAGAAGTTTGCTGAGGCTTAACATGAGATTCAAGTTGTGTTGTATCGAATGGTTCAACCTTAATCTCCACTTCCTGAGCGACCTGACTTGGTGGGGAGTGTAAGTCAACAAGTTCACCTCTTTGAATCTTTTGCTTGATCGCCCTGATGTGCTAATCGATGGTGGACAGAGACATAGGACCAAGTCTCCTTCCAGAGAATCCATATAGCTTCAAGAAGCTCATCATCCTCTGCCTATCAGCAGACTTCTTCATGGTTTTGTAGATGTTGGCTCTTGATTTTGTAGCTTCTTCCCTTAACTTCCTCTTAGTGATCTTTCTTTCTTTGACTATCTTAAGTTTAAGTTGTTTGAGGTACTCAAACTCGATGTAATCAATGGGTAAGGGAAGAAGAGCATCAGCCTGATAGAGGCCTGTGGCACTCAGGTAGTTTATCATGTTCATCCTATCTTTTTCTTTGTCTACCTGAGGTACTTGTGGAACCACATCCTCTTGTACATGACTTTCTTGAATGGGGAGTGTTAGGATCTAGTATTTGACCAAACACCAACTGATTAACGTGTTAAACCAAACCAAATAGTGCGGAATCCTATTTGATTGGCGATCCAATCAGTGAGAACGCACTTAGACACAATAATGTATTGAATCTAATGTCAAGAATCGTTTAGGAATCGATCTACAGTGTTCTATGAACTTGGAGTATGAACTTAGAGGCTTCTGGACGGCTAGGGTACGTGTGAAGTCGAAGTGGATTGAATGCTTATGTTTTTCCATGAATTAGGTGGTATTTATAGGTTAGGGTTGCTCATTCGGGCGACTGAACCATTAGCATGGTTCATTCGTGCGATTAAGCCACGCGGTTGATCCATTCGTACAACTAAGTGTTCAGTCATGCGACTGAGTCAGACGCATGAAGTTGTTCAGGTGTATGAACTATTTAGGCGCATGGACCCTTAGTCGCATGGCCATTCGGACGCATGACCACTGTTGGGGCGCATGGTCCAGTCGGACGCATGAGAACTTCACTTCACCAAGTTTGAATGTATTCAATATTATAACATTATGCATAACACTTCAAACAATCACAAACCTATATAATCAAGTCAATATGCGTTAAACAACTCATTAATGAAATATTAAACATTATAGATACAACCAAACATTTTGTATTTCATTAAGTACCCAATAATTACATAAGTGTAAGACATATTACATTCAGATCAGGATCTAGGTACATATATGTATCAACAAACTCCCCCTTGGACCTAGATCTATCTATTGTCTAACATCTTTCATGATTTCCTCAAACTTCTTGTACTTAGCTTCTTTGGTGACTCCTGTGTTTATCTCAAAAACAAAACATACTCTTATCACTTTCTGGAACTGTAAAGCTTGTACAATATCCTGTGAGTTGTAGAACAATGGCCACTTGTACAAAGTATAAACATCTTGTGCTGACAAGTTGGTGAGCCACATCGGGTCAAACACCCTTATGGTTTCCATTGTGTCATTCCTGTTCAAGACTATGACGGCCTCTCCCGTTCTCCAACCGTAGTACCACCATTTGAAATGTGGAGTGAAGTCCTGTGGCATCTCATGTAGTGGGATCTTAGACATTGTACGTGGTGGACTCCACTTCAGCACTACTCTAGGTTTACTAGTTATGGCATCAACTTCAGATCTTCTGATGTACCTCGTTGGTTGTTGAGGTTTGAAGTCGACCCATCTGTTATGGTACCCCCTATTTAGAGCAGCTTCAAACCAGCTCAACATCTTACGAGTGTCAGCATATAGCAAGTTTAACTTTGCTAACTGGTTGAGCTCAAAACCTGGAAGAGTCTTCAGATCGTGAGGAACTCTGAAGTACTCTATTCCCTTCTCACGTTTAACTACGTAAACGTTGAGGTCTGCAAAATGTGCCCACGCTATGATCCTGTCTGACACCTTTTGATGTTTCTTGATCTTATACAGTTTGGTGTAGACAGTTGATGTTGTAGTTGTACGTTGGGCTCTGATTTCTTCAAATCATGTTGCCCATTTAGCCTTTTTGATGTGGACTTCGGCGTCTAAGGCTTGGGCCTTCTCTTTACCCTTTCCTGACTCTTGCTCCATTTTATCCAGAGTCTCAAAAGTGTCATTAACAAGAGTTTCTCCCAGATTAGCAATGACATTTCCCTCATTGTCAGTGTACTCTGGATAGGGTTGTGCAGGGACATCTTCAATCTCGACCTCATCGACATCCTGTAGCTCATCGTCACTCTCCTTTTGCATAGTTGGAGCATCTTTCACAATCTCATCAGGATTGAGTCGGAATATGTTGGACCAAAAGAACCAATGAGCCTGATCAAAAAAACCTCTAAGTCCCACAGACATCACAACAACTGCTGAAGACTTGATCAGCTGTTTGACAAAGTCTAAAGAGCAACAACTGAAGAACAAAGTACTGAAGACTTCAACAGCTGAAGACCAAAGTCTAAAGATCAACAGCTGAAGACTAAAGTACTGAAGACTTCAACAGCTGGAGACCAAAGTCTGAAGATCAACAACCGAAGACTAAAGTACTGAAGACTTCAAAAGCTGAAGACTAAGTACTGAAGACTTCAACAGCTGAAGACCAAAGTCTAAAGATCAACAGCTGAAGACTAAAGTACTAAAGATCAATAGCTGAAGTACAAAGACTGAAGACAACAGCTGAAGACATCAGCTGATGAAAACAGCTGAAGTTCAAGTACAAGTACTGAAGCCTTCAGAGTTTGTTACAACAGCTGAAGAAGCATTCTTCAGTTGTTGTGATGGTTTCCTTTTAGTAGTTTTCTTTTCTATTTCAGTACTTGTAAAACGACTGAAGAGCATGTTCTTAAGTCGTTGTAGTTTCAGTAGTTTCTTTTCAATAGTTGTAGTGATAGTTAACACTTAGTAATTTTGTAAAAAGATGTCAGCTGTTTGACATCTTCATTAGTTTGTTAACTATCAGTAGTTTGAATAATTCTGTTAGATGTCACTATCAAGTGACATCAGCAGACGTCACATCTCCTATATAAGAGATGTTGACCTAATTGTACGCGTGACATTCTGTTACCACGAAAGCGCATATTGAATGAAATATCTTTCGCAAATTCTCTCTCTCTATAACCGTTTACTCTTATATTGAATATCAATTGTGTTCTTGTGAATTGTCTAATTCATTGTTTGATTTCCGCTGCAATACTCTCTAATCAATCAAACATAGATCACTGATCCTAACAAGTGGTATCAGAGCTGGTTAATCATTGATCGATCTAACTATTGATCATTGAAACTGCTATTCGATATCTATGTTTGATTGAATTAGCACATTTGCAAGAATTGGTTATAGATTATTGAATTTCTGCTGCTTTCGTTTATTCACTTTGAGCTCTCTCTTGGTTCAATTTGGTTTGTTGTGTTTTGTTCTAAATCTGCTAAAGTTTAATTGAATTTGATTGATTTGAAGAATGACTACTCCTTCTAATGACCCTCACAATATCGGTTCCTCAACCAAGCCTCCGATGCTGGTTAGGACTGAGTATAACATATGGCAACGAAGGATCTTCATCACCTGTCTGTTAACAGTTCAGGTTGTTGGACATCTGTGGTACATGGTCCACACAAGCCTATGGTGAACAATCCGGAAACCAACCAAATGGTTCCGAAGAAGAAGGAACAATACTCAGATGAGGATCGGAAACTGTTTGAGATTGATGCTAAAGCGCATGGTATTCTGGCCATGGCTTTGCCTAATGAAATCTATTTAGGGCTTATGCATCATGAAACTACTCATGACCTCTTGAATGCACTGAAGGAACATTCGGTGGAACAGATGAGGTTTTAGCAAACAACAGAGAAATCCTTGCCCAACAATATGAGACATTCTCTCATAGAAAGGGTGAGACACTGACTAACAGTTTGAGCGTTTTTCTTGTTTGATCTCTGAGCTGAAAATGGTCAAACAGGAATACACCATAGCCAGATGAATAACAGATTCCTCAGATCACTGCCTGGGAGATGGGACACATACACTATTGTCTTACGCTCCAGTGCAAATCTGGATAGCCTATCTCTCACCCACTTCATGGGAAACTTCTTACATTCGAGAGAGAGATAGAGCAGAAAAGGAAACTGGCATCATCAGGAAAGCTCACTGATGACTTTGTACCGGGAACACTGCCTTGGTTGGTCATGAGTCAGAATATGCTGCATCTGAAAGCAATTATGATGAGCATATAGATTTCTCTTCAAACAGTTCTGATCATGCGTTTGTTGGTGTTGATAGTCAATCAAGCTGTAATAGTGACAATTTATGCTTCATCATGGATGATCTGAAGGGTATTGCTGATGATGATTTAGAAGAGATGGATATTCTAAGCCAAATGGCCTTAGTTAATATTAGATCTCAAAAGTTCTACAAGAGAACTAGCAGGAAATTTCCTGGACTCTCTGGCAAAACCAAAGTTGGTTTTGACAAGAGTAAGTTGAGTGTCACAAATGCCAAAGGCTTGAACACTTTGCAAGAGAGTGTAGATCAACTGGATCTAACTCGTCTGCACCCTTTGTGACTTTTCCAAGCACTAGTCCATAAAACAGAGGGCAACATCCTGCGAGTTCTGGACATCATTCACACCCTATATCTCCTGCATAGTTTGTCCCTCAAGGTCCAATGTCATATCCTTATCCCTGCTATTACATGCCTCAGCCAAATTCGGTTCAAGCTCCTATTGCACAACAACCACAAGCATTACCCGGACCTCTACCTTCCCAATCTCATCAACAATCTCAACCTTAAAACACTCTTTTTCACCCCAGGAGTTATTGACTGGAGCAATTTACCAGATGATATGTCTGTCATGAATAACTGTTCTCTGGTGCTGGTCAACATGGTGGTGACAGTCCTTTTGAAAACTTGGTCTTATGGCTCTGGAGTCTGCTGATACCTCATCCTCTATGCCTCCACACCACTGGTATCACTGGTATCCTCTGAGGCCAAAGCCAAGCTATGTTTTGAAACATGCATAGCTGCATTTGCATCTATTAGAGAAGCAAATGTAGCTTTAATTAACAAGAACATTGAGCTAGAACAAATAATTCCAAAAGAAAAGCTGAATTTGAGTCTGTGCTTAATGATAAGAATGAGATTTACAAACTTAAATGCCAAATCACTGATGATAAGGCTAGGGAAGAGGTACTTCTAGAGAAGTACAGAGACCTCAAAGAAACACTTGCAACTACCCAGGTAGAGTGTGATCAATGGTACATTCTTGCAAGGGTTTTGAAATGCTTCTTAGTAAGCAGTTTGCTTCCAATGTGAAGTTTGGCATTGGTTATAATCATACTGCTCCTCCTACAGATTTTACTCCCAGAGCAGAGGTAAAATCTGATGGAGAAAGCAATAACCAATCCTTTTCATCATGTGATCTACTATCTGACACACCATCAGAGGTTGAAGTCAGCATTAATTCCTCTCAGAACATATCAGCTGATGTTGATGGTCAAATGCTGACACACTCACATGATCAAAAAGTTGATCACTCCAGGTGGTATTTCACAAAGTACTGAAAGTACTAAAGAGCATGTCATAACACCTGAGAACAAACCACAAACTACTGCATGTACTAAAGAGGAAGAAAACTACAGTAGAAAGGGTGGGAAAACTACTGAAGAAGATAAGAAGAAAGAAGCATGTACTAAAAAAAAAAAAAAACTGCTACTAAAGCAACTGCTGAAGAATAAGTCTTCATAGTTTCATCTTCTTTAGCAGATGATCAACTTAAGATGAAGAAAAAGCCATGTGAAATATGTGGCTTATCAATCATCTTACTGATGATTGCTGGTATAAAAAGGGCTCCAAACTCAAAAATAATGAGAACATTAAAAAAAGCAAATGGATAAAATGAAAACTGAGTTTGAAACCAAATTTGTACCAGCAACATCAAAACCTATGACCCCAAAATCCAAAAAGAAATCCAAAAAGCAAGGTTAATCAGGCAACAGCTGAGGTTGCTCAAAGGGAGATGGTACAACATAGGAATCCATCAATCTCAAGCACAAATGTGTCTGATGAGCTGAAGGCTTTATCATCAAGAATCAGACACAACTTGTTATGATGGTTCAATATCTATTGGGGAGAGTCAACCAATTAGATGCTCCTATGCTGAAACCACAGAGAAGAAAATCCATGCCAAAGGATTCTTCTTCTTCACCATCACCATCCCCTCAGGCTGTTATTCATAGAAAATCTATTAGTTACCATCTGTTGATGTGAATAGACCCAAAACAAAAAGGTCTGGTCTCAAAAACTAACTAATTGTGTTGATTGCAGGGTTTTCAGCATGCCAAATAGCATCTGTTATGTAGACAGTGGAGGATCTATGCATATGACAGGGAACAGCTCTCTTCTTCATGACTACTCTCAAGGAAAGAAGGGGTTTGTTTCTTTTGGCAATGATGCTAAGGGTTACATCATTGGCAAAGGCTTTGTATCTCCAATGGAGAAATAAAGTTTGATGATGTTAATCATGTGAAAATATCAAATACAATCTCTTGAGTGTCAGTCAATGTGTGATAAAGGTCATGTTGCTCTTTTCACCAGTCAGAACTGGAGGATTCTGTCATCCAAAGTTCTGAATTTGATTGATAAGGTGTTTGATGATCACACTTTCCTGAGGGCCAACAGGACAGGAAGAGTGTATGACCTTAGATCTTTCCAAGAAAATAGCTCTCAAAGGCCATCCTTGCCTATTTTCCAAAGCCTCTCCTCAGGAATCTAAACTGTGGCACAGAAGGCTGGGTCATGTTAATATCAAAAACATGAATCAGCTGATCCACAATAGTTTAGTGAGAGGTTTACCAATAAAGGAGTTCCACTGTGATGAAACCTGCACTGCTTGTTTAAAAGGAAAACATCACAAAGTCTCATTCCCTCCTATTGAAGAACCTAAGTCCACTGCCTGCTTGCAGTTACTGCATATGGATCTATTTGGTCCTGTGAGAGTGATGAGCATGGCAAAGAAGAAATACTGTCTGGTAATTATGGATGATTACTCCAGATTTGTATGGACTTTCTTTCTGCATTCAAAGGATGAGGTTGCTCAGAAGATTATAAACTTTGTGTTGTATGTTGAGAAGCAGTATTCCCTATCAGTCAAGTGTATAAGGAGTGACAATGGAACTGAATTCAGAAACCATACACTTGATGATTTTTATCTTTCAAAGGGAATCAAAAGGCAGTTTAGCATCCCAAGAACTCCAGAACAAAATGGAGTAGTGGAGAGAAAGAACTGGACCCTAATTGAAGCTGCAAGGTCTATGTTGGCTGACTCTGGTTTGCCACTGACCTTTTGGGCTGAAGCTGTTAACAAGGTGCTATATGCAGAATAGAGCCTTAGTAAATTAGAGGTTGATGAAGACTCCATATGAAGTTCTACAACACTTGGCTCCTCTAATTTCATTTTTCAGAGCCTTTGGGTGTCCCTGTTTCATTCTCAACACAAAGGATCAACTCCACAAATTTGATCCTAAGGTGGATGCAGGGTATTTTGTTGGTTATTCATCTACTTGCAAGGCATACAGAGTCTTCAACTGCAGAACAAAGATAGTTGAAGAGACTCTCATGTGAAGTTTAATGAATCTCCAAAGGACAAGATTCCACAAAACCCTGTGGAGTTGTTTGATCTGGACATACTGCAATATGTTCCTTATCAACCTCCAGCTGTTGCAGATCATGTGGATAAATCATCTTCTGCAGCATGTCTTCCACCTGGTGGTATTGATGATGATGATAATATCAATACTCCCTATTCAAGTTTAGTGATCAACTGCCTGAGTCTGCTAAACTTGATGTTCCTGTAGCTTCAGCAGTTCCATCCACAACAAATGCTGATTAGATATCTGATTCCTCTACATCTTTTGATTTACCATCTAATTCTTGGTTTCAAGAGTCTGCATCACACATCTACTGCTGCTGAAGGTTCTACAAACACTTGCACAGATCTCATTGTTTATCAAGAGCTGAAGAATCACCCATGTCTCAAATTATTGGTGATATCAATGTTGGAGTTTCAACAAGAAGTTAATTGTCTAACTTCTGTTTCTATGCTCTCTTCATCAGTTAGCTAGAGCCAAAGAACTATCATGTTGCTTTGAGAGACAATTGATGGGTTGAAGCCATGCAGCTTGAGCTACTTCAGTTCAAGAAACAGCAAGTGTGGGAATTGGTTCCTCTACCCCCAGGTAAGTGTGCAATAGGCACTAAATGGGTGTTTAGGAATAAAACTGATGAAAATGGGCTTATTGTTAAGAACAAGACTAGACTGGTTGTACAAGGGTTTTCACAAGAAGAAGGTATTGATTATGATGAAACCTTTGCCCCTGTAGCCAGACTAGAGGCAATTAGATTGTTCTTAGCCTATGCTGCATTCCACAATCTTAAAGTTTTTCAAATGGATGTTAAAAGTGCATTTTTATATGGTAAAATAAAAGAAGAGGTCTATGTGTGTCAACCACCAGGTTTTGAGGATATAAACATCTGATTGGGTGTATAACTTGATAAGGCTCTTATGGGTTGAAGCAAGCTCCTAGCCTGGTATGAAACACTTTCCAATTTTCTTCTTAAAATAATTTCACTAGAGGCTCCATAGATAAAACTTGTGTTATTAAGAAGGTGGATCAGCATAAGCTACTTGTTCAAATTTATGTTGATGATATTATTTTTGCATCCTCTGATCCCCAGTTGTGTGATGATTTTACATGTTTAATGAAACAAAGGTTTGAAATGAGTGCAATGGGAGAATTACAGTTCTTTCTAGGCTTGCAAATCAAACAAAAGGCTGATGAACCTTTATTCATCAGTCAAAATATATAAAAGATCTTTTGAATAAGTTTGATTTACAAAATTGTAAGCCCTGTTCTACTCCATGTGCAACACCACCACAAGATGCGGATCAGAAAGGTAAAGCTGTTGAAAAACACTTTACAGATGTATGTTGGGTCCTTGATGTACCTAACAACTTTATAGACCAGATATCATGTTTGCAACTTGTGTTTGTGCTAGATTTCAGGCTGCTCCTAAAGAGTCTCATTGATTGCAGTCAAGAGGATCTTTAGATATTTGCAAGGTACACAATCTCTAGGTTTATGGTATTCCACTGGACACTCATGCAAATTAGTTGCTTTCTCTGATAGTGACTATGCAGGTGTAAGTTAACCAGAAAGTCAACTTCTGGTGGATGTCAATTCCTAGGCAACTGTTTGATTTCTTGGCAGAGTAAGAAACAAACATCTGTTGCTACATCCACTGCTGAAGCAGAGTACATTGCAGCTGCAAGTTGTACTTCTCAGGTACTCTGGCTTCAGAACCAACTTTTGGATTATGGCATTACAGAGACTAAGACTCCATTATTAATGGATAGTGCTTCAGCTCTGTGCATTGTCAAAAATCCAGTCCAGCACTCTAGGACCAAACATATAGAGATCAGACATCATTTTATTAGGGACTGTTTTGAAAAAGGTCTGATTGATCCAAAGTTTGTGCCTAGTGCTGATGAGCTTGCAGACATTTTACTAAGCCTTTGGATAGTTCAACTTTCCAAAACCTAGTGTTAAGGCTTGGTATGCTGCAGCTAGAATAAGTGATAACTACTGATGATCTCAGTAAATAAGTACTGATGATCATTAGTAATCATATCACATATAGTACTGATTCTGTTAAAACAACGTACAAGTTACAACTACTGATATCAGTAAAAACATCAAGTACTGATGTCCTATGAAACAACTGAAAACAGCAAAAAGACTGATGAGTAAGTGTTGAGGACAGTATGAAACAACTGAAAGGCTAAGAATTGACGAAAACTACTGATGAGAATTTTCTCTTCAGTTGTTTCTACAACTGCTTTTCACCCTAAATAGCTGATGACAAAACCATGTCCTCAGTAGTTTCACAACTACTGATGACTAACACCAAGTCCTCAGCTTTATAACAACTGATGACAAAACCATGTCTTAAGTAGTTTTACAACTACTGATGACTAAAACCAAGTTATCAGTGTTTACAACACCTGAAGACAAAACCAAGGTTTTCAGTAGTTTCACAACTACTGATGACTAAACCAAGTCTTCAGTTGTTTTCAAACATCTGAAGCCAAAACCATGGTTTTCAGTAGTTTTATAACTGCTGATGCCTAAACCCAAGACTTCAGTTGTTTCAACCTCTGAAAGGGTAATACCATGTCATCAGTCGTTTAAAACTACTGATATTAACACCAAACCCTTCAGTTGTTTTCTAACCCTTACCCTATAAATACCTAATCTTACAGAGCTTCATTATCTCCAAACCTAACGTTCAAAACCTCAAATCTTCTCTCACATTAATGGCGACCATGAAGCTTAAACCACGACAAACTGTGTTGCCTACCTTACCAAATCACCATTGGGACAAAGTTTGATAATGCCATTGATCTAATGGTCCATTCTCCCTACAAAACGGCCTTCCTTCTAAATCCTACCATTCATGCCGACTCCCTAAATCAGTTCTGGACGAACGTCACCCTTATCACTGGGGAAATGCACCGACTCTCTCCAGTCGTTTGTCAACAACCGTCAGGTGGTCATCACTCCGGCAATTCTTTGCCAAACCCTACAACTTGATGATGCCACTTTCCCCGCTGGGTATCCAAAGGGCACCACTGATCTATCCTTTGCCCACCATGGATACCAGGGTAACCTCAGCGCCTCTACCATCCTGAAGAAGCATTTCCATGATGCAGAACGCCTTATTTTTCATATGGTGAATGTATGCTTAGCTCCTAAGACTTCTTCTTGGGATCAAATGTCGACCAGGTGGCAGTAGGTATTCTTCTCTATCCTTGAGCACAAAACTTAAATTTTTCTGAATAATTTTCTTGAACTTAAGGATATGGCCTCAAAACCTATTGCTAACCGATGGATATTATATCCTCGGTTCATCATGGCCATTATAGAGAACCAGCTGAAAGCTGAGGGACTTGTTGGCCTTGGAGTCCCTGCCATGGCTGTATTGCCTGAGGTATACTCCAGGCACAACTCAGACCAATCACTCAAACAGGCTGCCAAGCTGCGAAACCCACGCAGCTGGAACCCACAGCCACCACCTCCAAATCCAAAGTCCCCACCAACCCAAATCCAAAAGCCAAAAAAGGCTACTCAGGGAGATGAGTCCCCTGAGGATGCCCCTGTACCACAACACAGGACACACATACTGGTTTTAACCCCCCAGTTATGTCAAAGACTCAACCTGCCAAAGCCGCACAGGTATCCTCTCAAAGATCCTGTTGCAACCAAATTGGGGATCCCACATTGCTGGAACCTATCTCAATTGAGAGGGTTACCATTGAAGCGCACCACTCACCCCGGGTGCAATCTTCTACCCAATCTCCACATGCAACCGCCCCTCAAAGTCCTACACTTATTGTTGCACAAGTGCTGAGTCAGTTGCACTCCTCCTCCCCCTCCCCAGAAACCAATTCCAACTGGGCATACCTCAACCATTGAGGGGGAGGACCAAAGTGCTTCTGATAACCCACAGCACAAGGGTTACAATGTTCCATCTCCAGTGTAGAAAAGGAGATTGGAACTTCTGGTGAGGCTGCCACTTCTCCTGCTTCAGCATATGATCAGGATGAAGTTGGTAACATTCATAAGACCTCACCAGAGGCAACTGCTGATGAAGGACATAGTCCTGAGGCAGGAAGTCCCCAGTACCAAGACCAAGGGGCACATGCTACTACTGATCTACACTCAGAGCATGTTCATCCTGATTCTATCAGGAGGTCAGGTGATTCAGTAAACACTGATGATGACCTGGGCTTCTTTTATGATGTTTTAGCCCAAAACACCATCCTCGAGGATGAGGTGAGCAGACTCAAAGAGCTGCTTGCCAAAATTTCTCAGGATCAAAGACCATCTACCCCTCAAACCCCACAGATGGCACCTTCCTCTGAAGGTCTCCCATACACAGAGCCACTCCAAAACACTCAGCCACCTGCCTCTGCTTCTGGCACTATTTCTCAGGGACAGAACCCCCCTGAGCAAATAGCTGCTATCTTTCAAAATTCCTTACCTCTCATCACACCAATTATCACTGATATAGTGATTAAAACCCTTGATGAGAGGCTTCCCTCAGTTATACAACCCTTGATAGAGGATGTTGTGAGCAAAAGGCTTTCTGACAATCAAACCCTTGCAACCAATGCAACCAAAAAGGGGGAGATTCAGTCAGTGAAAGCAAAAAGAAAGAGGATTGCAGATAGGAAAGAGACTGAGAAGGAGAAGGAGAAGGAAGCTGACATGGAGAAAGTGACTGAAAGTACTAAAGACTTTCATGTCACATACAAGAAAAGGAAGAATGAAAAGGAGACTGACTTGGAGATAATGGTGAAGGAGGCTGATGCCGAACACAGCCATCAATGGATAACATCATTGATCAGTTGTTTAGGCAAGGTCATGACACTGAAAAACTTGACTCAGAAATCAGAAGATGGAGATTGAAGAAATCCAAGCTAGATGGGCAAGTTATGATGTGTTGGAAAGGGAAAGGCTGGAAATCATGATCAGGTTCATAGCTAATATCTTGGTAGATCATTGATTGAAATCAAGGCATGGTCCAGGGACAGCATCTTGGCAATAACCACCAAGATCTGTTCGTCTGAAGTATATACCAAAGGATTGGTTATTGAAGCCTTAAATGAAGCTGGTGCTGGGAGCAGGACTGAACTAGTCAAGCAATCTAAAGCCGCACTCACATCCAAAATGCTAGAACAGCCTGTCAAAATTCCCACACCAACCCACCACAACCACAACCCACCAAACCAATTCCCTTACCCTCAAACCAATAGCCGATGATGTACCCCAGAAGAGAAGAGAAGGGTACTGAGGCTAGAAGAAGATGAAGAAGATAATGATGAAGATGAAGATAGGCTGCCAATCTCAGCTGTTATACAGTTGCCTAAGGCCACAAGTCACCCTCCAACAGTTACTCCTGAGTCTCAAAGGCAAACTGTGAAAGTGAAGTTAGAAAAAGAAGAGCTTCACAAACAACATGATGAGGAACTGTTGAGAAGAGTTGACAAAGCATATGCTGCCACATCTTCAATCATCAACATGAAGAAGCATGCTCTCAGGTTATACACTCTCAAAGACCTTTCAATATCAAAAGGAGAGAGTGAGGATTTGGCCTGATCCCAGGGTGTCTCATAGGATTCAAAAGAAAAACATTCCACAAAGATACATTGGCCAAGTAAAGAAGATTGTAGATGAAGTGATCTCACTGGTCTTTGTAGTATCACCCTGGGAAATCCTAGATGACTTCAAGAAAGCCTATAAAGCTAAACTGACCCCACAAAAGATGCTGGAGAATAAAATGGTGAAAAAGGGGGTTAGTGTATAGGAGGCTTGAGGAAGTTAGAAAGAATGAGCTCTAGTTGTTCTTAGAGGGTAATCACCCAGATGAATTTGCTTATAGAGTAATAACAACTGTGCTAAAAAATGGGAAGCAGGTCAAATACCTATCTGAGTATTATAGGCCAGAATCACTTTTTGAAGGAGGAGCAGAAGAGCTTACCATGGAGGAACAAGTAACCTTCCTTGAGGCCTATACAAGGGAGTCATACAGACTCATAGTTAGGAAGTAGATCTCATGGATGGGGTAACAGCTCTGTGTCTAGTTCCCCAAGACAGAGTTACCATTCATCCTTTGCCAAACAGATCATTGAGACATCTTCCCAGGCCTGTGCTTACAAGGGTCACTTCTGAGCTGATCTAGAAGACAAAAAGACCAATCTTTCTGCCATAATAAGTGGGACATCTTCAATAAGTTTAGAGGTTTTGGCTGCATTGGTTCAGGGGGAGTTGTTGGACCAAAAGAACCAATGAGCCTGATCAGAAAAACCTCTAAGTCCCACAGACATCACAACAACTGCTGAAGACTTGATCAGCTGTTTGACAAAGTCTGAAGAGCAACAGCTGAAGAACAAAGTACTAAGACTTCAATAGCTGAAGACCAAAGTCTGAAGATCAATAGCTGAAGACTAAAGTACTAAGACTTCAAAACTGAAGACTAAGTACTGAAGACTTCAACAGCTGAAGACCAAAGTCTGAAGATCAACATATGAAGACTAAAGTACTGAAGAGCAATAGCTGAAGTACAAAGACTGAAGACAACAGCTGAAGACATCAGCTGATGACAACAGCTGAAGTTCAAGTACAAGTACTGAAGCCTTCAGAGTTTGTTACAACAGCTGAAGAAGCGTTCTTCAGTTGTTGTGATGGTTTCCTTTCAGTAGTTTTCTTTTCTATTTCAGTACTTGTAAAATGGCTGAAGAGCATGTTCTTCAGTCGTTGTAGTTTTAGTAGTTTCTTTTCAATAGTTGTAGTGATAGTTAACACTTAGTATTTTTGTAAGAAGATGTCAGCTGTTTGACATCTTCATTATTGTGTTAACTATCAGTAGTTTGAATATTCTGTTAGATGTCACTATCAAGTGACATCAGCAGATGTCATATCTCCTATATAAGAGATGTTGACCTAATTGTACGTGTGACATTCTGTTACCACGAAAGCGCATATTGAATGAAATATCTTTCGTAGAATTCTCTCTCTCTAATATCGTTTACTATTATATAAATATCAATTGTGTTCTTGTGAATTGTCTAATTCATTGTTTGATTTCAGCTGCAATACTCTCTAATCAATCAAACGTAGATCACCGATCCTAACAGAACATTCAGCCGTTGCTCGTCGGTAGATCATGAATTATTTTCTCCTTCTTCAGGAGTGTCTTCACTGATCTCCTGACAATCCCATGCAGATCAAGAATCAATGTGAGTTGAAGTTTTGATCTATTGGAGTGGAAGCAACATCATAGTCATCTCCTTGAAAATATGATCTGCTTGATTTAAAACATGTAAACACATTAATCTTTAGTCAACAAGCAAACATAAACTTATAATGACCATAAACATTATTACATTTATTAGATACAATATTCAAATGCACATAATTTAAATAACATAAACAGCTATGAATTACACTTGTCTTGAATAGCTGGTGTGTCAATAGATCAACAGAGATGAATGGGGCTCATTGGTCTTGATTTTTCTTTGTGCGCCTCTCTTGACCTTGAGCTGATGTAGATGCAGCTGCATTTCCTTCATCACATCATCATCATGATCAACATTATCACCTGTATCAGTGTATCCCCTTGATCATCACAGTCATCATCTTCATCATCATCACTGTCATCGTCATCACCATTATCTCCATCTCCTTCTCGGATCTTTAGGGGTTCATCTTTGGATCCCTTCAGCCTCAACAGAAGCTTCTTGTTCTGGGCCTCTAAATTTTGTATCCTCTGTATTAAGGATGTATGCATCTCTCTCAGCTCAGTAATCTCTTGGCTCTGGGCCTCTATCCTTTGGGCTTCGGATGCATTAAGCTCCATCAGCTGATTAAGCTGAGAGGCTCGCTATTCATCCGTCACCAGCAGCTTTAGCACTAACCTGTTAAGGTTAGCCAACTGCTCCTCCAACCGACAGATGGGTAAGCGATCCAAAAACAGGTAGGACCTGTGAGGAGGTCCCAACTCCATGGGCTGTGGTGGTGGTAGTGGATATAGAGAAGATTGGTGTTGGTATCGATGTGGATGGCTGTGGATGAGCTGTAGTGGTGGTAGATGGGATGTGTGTATCTGGTGGAGATGGTGTGGAAGTGGAGTATGAACTGGTGGTAGTGGTGGGTGGAATGGTAGGAGTGGTGGTAGGTGGAATGGTGTTAGCTGTGGTGGTGGCTATGGTGGTGATAAAGGTGATTCTACGTTTCTTTCTTTTCAAGCCATGGGTCTGAGCCATCCTCTTCTTCCTCGATCCAGTCAAGGAGGATGCCCCCTAGAGCGCGGCTTGGCAAATCAGGAGTATAAGTAGGATCATCAGTACTTTCCCAATCCGCCTGGGCATTCACAACCGCCCGGAGCCCTCATTCTGTGGGAACGACTTTACTTCCCACAGTCCGAGTCAGTGGCTCCTCATCTGACTCCTCCTCTTCTCACCAGGCATGAAATCCTAGTGGAACCTAGCAGTCTTTGCTCCGTCTCCAGTGGGGGCAGATGCTGGAGATGGAATATCAGCAGTGGGGCCCCTTTGTTGAGTGAGTCCTACATCTCCTTCATCCCTGCTATCATTGTCATCAGAGTCATGCTCTGGGAGCAGTAGCTGCTTGTGGTCGGAGTCGCTATCTGTGTGACGCCACTTACGTCTCCCTGGTGCCACATAACTCTCATTGGCCAGATGGCCTATCAGTCTCTTCGCTTGGGGCTTTACTTGCTTACCCCTGTAAACTCTCATACGACCCAGGGTCGCATCATCCATGATCTCTAAAACCCACAACATCGTGGCTTTCCTTGGAAGGGATGGAAGCTTCTCATTGAAAATCAGCTGCAAGAATCTGGGGTACATGCCAAAACCCTCCTTACCGTTTGCCTCCAGATTCTCCACAAGGGAAGAGAAGATCATGCTCGAGAAGCTAAAAGGATATTTCAGCACCAGTGCCACATAAGCATTTTGGATTTGGTCTGAAAGATCATCAAACCCACCACTTCTGGAAGCGATGCACTTCAATATGACATGTGCTAAGTACTTGTACTGGGGACACAGGTTGCTTTAATTGAGCACACCTGAGTAGATGTCCCCAGCATACTTAATCCCCAGAAAGCATCCTCTTACTGTCAGTGGATGTAGCTTGGTGGGATGATCAGAATTGTCCGCCAGCTCAAGTACTCTCTGGATATCAGCAGCAGTGATCTCGATAGCCATCCCACAGATAGAGCTTCGTATGCTATACGGCTCTTGGGATCAATCAACAGAAGCATTATCCCAAAGTTCCTGGTGTAAAGACCTGTAGGGAGTGCAAGGAGTAGAAATGGCCTTGTGGATCCTTGATCGCCTAAGAAATGCGATGATCTCTGTAACTCGGCGCCATTCCGAGTAGTATGATCTAGATAAGCACATATGTTGTGCTTAGGGTTGATTGACCATCTAGCAACCATCAATCTGAAACACAAGACACATAATCATTAGATACTCACATAACACAAATAAGTTCTAAGTATCTTGTGTGAATTCATTCTGATTCATTCATGTGAATGAATCATGCGACCGTGGTCAGTCGGTTATCCTATCATGCGACTGGACTCATTCGGGTGAATGAACATGCGACTGAGTTCAATCAGTTGGCTGATCCTGCGATTGATTTAGTCGGCCGACTGAGCTCATTCGCATGTCCAATTTGGCCAATTGAGCTATTCTTCCGGCTCAATCGTGCGATTGGAATTCATCGATCTGACCAGTCGTATGACTTACTGTTTGGTTGACTTAGGTTCGAGTCTTGACAAAATCATGAAATTAAACATTGTGAAACAGTTCGTTAGACTCGCAATCACTTAACTAATAACCTAATAACCTTTGTTTTAACATTTTACATGGTTTCAGTGGGTTATTAGGCCATTGAGTGGTCTGTTTTTGTTTCAATCGCGAATCACTAATTAGGGCACCAATTTCTTCTGATTTCGATGTGATTTCATCACATTTTACCTGTAAGAAGGCAGACACACTTCAAAATATCAAGAAGGAGGATTAATTGAAGTCTAAAGAGATTTGGGCAGAGTAACGGTATGATGTGCGATTTAAGGGCGATTGGGAATGGTGAGAAGAATGCGATCGACTGTGGCCCTTTATATACTGAATCGGAGTTCAATCAGCCCACTGGACTCATTCGCTCAATTCATTCGGGCGAATGAAGCTCAGTCGGGCGATTGACTCAGTCGATCACCTTCAGTCGGCCGACTGAAACTCAGTCGGTCGACTGACTCAGTCGCACGCTCCCAATCGGACGAATGGCACATTCTGATAATCCATTCGAGTGAATGGCTTATACTCGTGTCCACTCGGCTGTTTAATGCATGAGTATGGTCCATTCGCCTGATTGGTCCATACTCATGGTCCAGTCGTGCGAATGGGTCATACTCTTTAAATTTTTCTAACTTCATGACCATTTGACTTTTAGACGCATTTAAACTGTTGATTTAACATTATGAACACATGATCATCTCAGACATGATCATTTTAACTTAAAACTTTTAATCACCTTTGAAGTGATCCTTTTAAGATGATAAGGTCCCTTATCAACTTCCATGACTTAGTCCGATACTAACATACTGAGTTTGACAAACTTTTACAGAAACAAAGAAATAATACTGAAAACTTAAACAAACTAAGACATATTTTTTTGTGTTTTTGTGAGAGTTAATTCCTAAGATGTAGTTCTAAGGAATAATTATTCTGGGAGAGCAGCCTCAATCATTTAAACCATACATGTATCAATTTAGGTTGGAATCATACATGATATTCAAATCATTCAGGACAAGTTATTAAAAAAAACTTTGATGCTCTTTCCTTGTTTTTCATCTAGAGTCATTTAGCCAATTTAGCAAATCATACTAGTACTCTTAGGTCCCCACACTGATTTGAACTTTCAATAATTGTAGCCCCAGCGATTGTCAGTATACTCGTCCTCTTAAATCCATACATATACTTTCAACACAGTTTGGTGATCGTTTCAAGGTTTGTTTATTTCAACAAGCTTTTGTGGATCCCACACTCATATGGTAATCAACATTCCTTAGGAGATTTTTGAGCGGTCTTAGGGTAGTGTTCAAGAAGCGACTATTCATAGAATTTTCAAAGAGAAGCCAATCCTCAGGTCAGTGCCATCGCACAGTAGAGAGGCGGAAAACAACAATGAGTTCTAGAATATATAGGTTATGCTTATCCTCAGGTCAGTGCCACCACACAGTAGAGAGGCACATAATCTATCTTCTTGTTTGAGCAATTTTTCTTCTTTTAGCACAAATCTCACCAACAACCTAGGTTATCAGTTTGATTGTATTTTCATTTTTCATGTGCTTTCGCTCATGCTTTGGTCTTACGCAACTTTGTGGCGTTTATTTTCCTCGTCACCCCTTATTGGAATCTTGTTGATTGTAATAACCAGGGATAAGGTGTTACCCACAGCTATTCAAACATTTTAGTTAATCTTGAGATCACCAAAAGGTCTAGTCATCTATTTTGTTAAATCTACCGACATATCAACTGTGGTCTATCAACCTCTAGGTGTACTTTCTTTGTGTTACCTTAGTAGTAACTAGCTTAACTATCATATTTTCTTTTATATTGCTCACACTACATAGACTTAAACATTGCATCTTTTTCAATTTTGATTTTTAAAGTCCCAAATGGTTTGTACCTATGTACTATCATATTTCACACATTAAATCTGTATCACACGTACGATCTTATTTATACCGGCTTGCATCGCCTTTTTCCCTCGTTTTTTTATATATACCTATTTACCTATTCTCCCCCTAAAATACTGAAACCTCTAAGGATTTTCGTTTTAGGATTTTAATGGGCAAGAAAAGACACTAAGTGGAATTAACAAACTAACATTTAATAATTAACAAGAGAATTAAACTTAAATAACACTAAAATTTAAAAAACATTAAAAGAAACTAGACGCGACGCATCGGACTATACATGGTCATCGTCAGGAATGAACTCACTTCTCTTTTTAACGCCATTGACCTCTAACAGATATAGAAAACGTGGTTTGTCAAAAGCCTTTGTATAAAGGTCAGCACGTTGAAAATCAGTATTTATTTTTATCACATCAATTAGATTCTTTTCAAAACAGTCACGTATGAAGTGAAATTTGATTCCGATGTGTTTGGTCTTAGGATGTTGGATCGGGTTCTTAGTGACTGCAATCACAGCAGAGTTATCAACAAATATAGGAGTGGAAGTGAAATGCAAACCATAATCCCGCATTTGCTGTTGAATCCATATGATTTGGGAACAGCAGCTTGCAGCGGCAACGTATTCTGCTTCACAGGTTGACAAAGAAATTGAGGTCTGCTTCTTACACTGCCAAGTTACTAATCTTCTCCCAAAGAATTGACACCCTGCTGATGTAGACTTGTAGTTCATCTTGCAGCCGCCGTAATCCGAGTCACTATACGCTGTAGGTTCAAAGTCATCGTCATGAGGATACCACAACCCAAGTGTGGGTGTGCCCTTCAGATAACGAAATATCCTTTTAACCCCAATTAAATGATTCACCTTAGGCTTTGCCTGATATCGCGAGCATAAACATGTCACATACATGATATCTGGTCTTGAGGCAGTGAGATACATGAGAGACCCAATCATCCCTCGATACATAGTGGAATCTACCAGATCACCATTCTCATCGGGTGCTACATCATGGTTTGTAGCTAGTGGAGTGCCAGCTGTGGAGGCATTCTCCATGTCAAATCGACTAAGAATATCCCCTACATACTTGGTCTGATGTAAGAAGATTCCATTTGGTGTCTGATCCACCTGTAACCCGAGAAAGAACTTCATCTCCCCCATGGCACTCATCTCAAACTCCGCCTTCATATCTGCATCGAATTATTTGCATAACTCTTCGTTCTTTGAACTGAAGATTATGTCATCTATATAGATCTGTACTAGCCGTAAGTCTCCATCTTTTTCTTTGATAAACAATGTGCAGTCAATGACTCCCCTGTGAAATCCGTGTTTCACAAGATGAGTTGAAAGTTTCTCATACCAAGCCCTTGGAGCTTGATGAAGCCTGTAGAGAGTCTTGTCGAGTTTGTAGACTCTATCCCGATGATATGGATCCTCAAATCCCTCGGGTTGACTGACATACACTGTTTCTCTGATCTCACCATGAAGGAATGCACTTTTCACATCAAGTTGATAAACTTTGATTTTCATATACGATGCATAGGCAAGAAAGATGCGGATGGCTTCCATCCTTGCCATTGGTGCAAATACTTCGTTGTAGTCAATACCTTCAACTTGTCGAAAACCCTGAACAACAAGCCGAGCCTTGTTTCTAATGATCACCCCTTGATCATCTTTCTTGCATTTCAAGACCTATTTTGGGCCAATGACTTTAGCACCTTTAGGTCTATCGACTAATGTCCATACACTTAACTTCTTAAACTAAAGAAGTTCTTCTTGCATGGAACTAACCCAAGCCTCATCATTTAGTGCTTCACTAACATACTTTGGCTCAAACTGAGACACAAAGTAGCGGTATGCACCGTCATAAAGGTATCATTTTTCCATCACGAAGGCATAATCAGCTGAGTATAGCTAATTTCTAGTCTGAACCCCTGATCTCACATCTCTTATAATGTTATCCAATGGATGACAGACATTTAAACATGATCCAAGAGTTGTTGGAACAACCACCTCAGAGTCAAGATGATGTGTATTTGGTTCTAGGTCGGAGGCAGTAGGAGTCTGAGGTTCTGATGATTCTGAAGTATCACTTGCTGGTGCTGGTGAACTTATGTATGTTGGAACCTGCACATCCTGGTTGATCTGCTCATTTTCTTCACTGTCTTCATCAGAGGAAGAATCACTCGCATCATCTGCTCCCCCTGAGTTGGTAGTATCATGACTTGTTGAATCTTGAGATGGTGTGTTCAATACATCGTACATCATCTTGTTTTCCAACTCGTCTTCTAAAGCGGGAACAGGTATGTGGAAGGTCTTGAAGAATCCATCATAGTTGAAGAAGTAGGCAGGCCCTTTTCCAGCAGGTGGTGTGATATATCTCTGAACATCAACATTGCACAACACCTCTACTTGGCCTGTTGAGTTGTTGTAAACTCTCTTGTTCGGTATGTTTTATCCTCGAAAGATCCCTTCATCAACCTTCTCACTAAATTTTCCCTCCTGAGTCTTCTTTAGCAGGGTGCACGAAGCGCCAAACGGCTCGAGATATTCCAAGTTATGTTTACGTCGCTGTAATAACTCGTAACATGTTTTTTCATGGCATTTAACTACCAGCACTCGATAAAGAGTATAACATGCATTTGCCACTGATTCATTCCAAAATTGGATAGGCAGTTTCGAGTCTGGCAGCATTGTCCGTGCCGTCTCTATCAAGCTGCGGTTCTTTCGTTCAGCAACGCCGTTCATCTGAGGGGTATAGGCTGAGGTAAATTGATGCACAATTCCCTTTTCCTTGCAATAGGCCTCCATCCTCTGATTCTTAAACTTGGTTCCGTTGCCTGAGCGCACCTGTCGTACCTTCAGCTTGTATAGGGATTCCAGTGTAGTTACTAATTCCTTGAAGGTTTCAAATGTTTCAGATTTGGATTTAAGAAACATTTCCCAAGAGAACCTTGAGTAGTCATTAGTAACTACATAGCAATACAAGTCGCCAGCGATGCTTCTTGTACTGACTGGACCAAACAGATCCATGTGAAGAAGCTCAAGAGGAAGGTCTATAGAATGAACTTTCTTCTCCTTATGAGAATTCTTTGTTTGTTTACCCTTTTTGCATGCAACACAGAAATCTGGGAGTTGGAATTTTTTGACATTTACTCCCCTCACAAGATCATTCTGGATCAAGTGATTCATTTTTCTCGGGTTTATGTGACCCATTCTCCTATGGCAGGAGATGGAGCCCTTCGCAGTAGCTTTGGACAAGAAACATTGGACTTCACTATCCAAGACATAAAGATCGTTATATCTTGAAGCTGACATAAGGATCTGGTCCTCCGGGATCATGTATTCCTTCTTTAGTACGTAACACTTTTGGTTGTCAAAAACTACTTTGAATCCTTTATCACAGATTTGAGAGACAGAAAGCAGGTTATTTTGTAATTGTTGGACAAAGTTTACCTTATCAAACTTAATCTTCTCATTTCCCACTTCTCCTTGGGCTGTGATATACCCACCTTTACTTCCAGCAAATGAAACATGCCCTCCTTTAATTTGTCTGACATTTGATAAGAGAGCTTTGTTCCCTGTCATGTGCCTGGATGCTCCGCTATCAACAATCCACGTGTTAGTCTCAGAACTATAGCGAACACCCTGCACATTCAATGAAAACATTTGTTCATGTTAGGAACCCAAGCCTTAACTAGCTTGGGTTTCCCTGAGGCATCACATATCACAAACTCAATCCACTGACCCTTTAAGGTTAAGGATTGATCAGAATTCTGTGTGTTCTTATTTTCAAGCACTGAGGAGGTTTTTTCTTTCCATAATCCAGATTTGGGTAAGGCCTGTTTGTGATAAACAGACGACTGGCTGATGGGTTGAACTTTGGGTTGACAATCCCTTTTAGGAGGCGTCACTGAGTTCCTCTTAAAAGATCTAGATGTAGATGCAGAAAGTTCAATTTCTTCCTCGGTGTCTGGTAATAAGGACAGTGAGACGCTATGTGACCATACTCTCCACAATTATAGAAGGATCTGCTTTCAACTTTACGGTTTATTTGTTTTTGTGGAGATATACTTGTCACACGGTCAACCTTATTGTGTTTGGACTGAGACACTACTTTGTTATATGTATGAGTTGGTTTTACAAAATTAATTGCTTTACCTGGTTTTACATCTTTAATCTCTTGTTTCCCTGGACTGTGACATGATGCACATGATTGATTAGATTTTATAGTCTTTTAGGTTCTTGTTTGACTTTGTTTGACCTTGACTTTAAACTAACCCTTTCAAATTCTTTTTCCAGGTTAACACAAGGCATATTTCCTATTGCCTTTGAAGTGGCCTCCTTTTGTTTAGGGTTGGATTCACTTGATTTACTTACGGAATCCGGATCATTAACAAGAGGAGTAGACACCACGTGATCCTTGATGGGGTTATTGTTAATTGGGTTACATTTGGTGTTCATCAAGGTCTCAGGTGGTGGTGGAACCACTTTGTATCCCAGTCCCTCCCCATTATTTCTCTCTCTTACTAAGTATTGGACAATGTGTAATGAGCTTGTCCAACTATGCAGTTTTTGTTTTAATGAATTGACTTCTACTTCTAAAACTGCTTTTTGCTTCTTAGTGTCCTCAAGAGAGTTCAGATAGTACCTAATGTCATTTGCTTGGTTAAAGGCAACTACCTCAGTTTCCCTAAGCTGTTTATTTAATAGGTCTATCTTTTCCTTGTAACTATGCTCGTTTTGTTTCAATACTCTATTTGCTTCTATGCACAGTTCCAGTTCTTTAACTAAGCTATCATTATGATCTAATAACCTCGCAAATTTTGAATCTATAACTTCTCTAAATTTATTACATTCTAAGCAAGCATGATTATTAAACAGTTGGTCAGTAGTACTTACTTGGGATGTTGAAGAAGAATTAGCGATGAGTGCTGGCTCAGTTGTCTCTGGTTCTGGTGATTCAGATGATGATGCAGATTTTTCTTCTTCAGGCAGGTAGTTGACCACATTTGCAGTATCTTCAGAATTTCACATTGCGAGCTCTACTGTTATATCTCCTTCACTTGTAGAATCGTCATCAATATCCTCCACACTAGCTAATTTGGACTCTCCTGGTTAGACGAACCGAAAGCTCCAGTACTGTCCTTCATCTTTATTAGCAGTTAAGGCTTTTGGATCCTTACTTGATGAGTCAGCATTACTAGCTGTGGCCTTGTCTTGATGGTTAAATGACGAGAAGGGATTTCCATTACCTGTCTTCTTTCGTTTTATACACTCCTGTTGATACATGTATGTCCCTAGATCATGATATGTGATGTAATAGATCTTGTTTGGTATGATTAATGAAATGATATTGATAGTTTGTTAGTTATAATGTTTAATGTTTCATTAATGTGTCGATATTGAATTGGTTAATTAGGTTAGTGATTGCTTGAATGATTACACATAATGTTTATAATTAATACACAATACATTCAAACTTAACATAATAAAGTTCTCATGCGAATGGATCATGCGAATGAACCATACGCATGAATAACTTCACACGATTGACTCAGTCGCACGACTGAACCAGGAGACTGGATCAGTAGTATGATTGTAACATAAGATTGGCTCAGTCGCACGACTGAACACTCAGTCGTACGAATGATTCAACCGCATGCTTCAATAGCACGACTGAACCAGACTAATGGTTCAGTCGCACGATTGAATAATACCACCTATAAATACAACTCAATTCGTGAAAAAGAAGGACTCTCAATCAATTACGATTCCAGACGTACCCTAGCCATCCAGAAACCTCCCAATTCGTTCTCCAAGTTCATAGAACACATTAGATCGATTCTCAATCGATTTCTAACGTTAGTTTCAATTCTTGATTGATTCTTCGTGTGTTCTCACTGATTGGATCGCCAATCAAATAGAATTCCGCACTATTTGATCTGGTTTACACGTTAATCTCTAGGTATTTCGGTCAAATACCAGGTCCTAACAAGTGGTATCAGAGCTATTGGCTCTTGATTACGTGTGATTCAATCAAGATTGATAAAAAGTTTGTGTTTTTGCACTAAAAACGCAATCTTTTGTGTCAAAAGTGATCTTGGACGTTCCCTGCTCATCAAAGTTTGGTTTCTACGGACTTAGGCAATTCAACTTTGCGAAAGTTCGAATTTTTACGGCTAAAACACGTTTAACCTAGAAATTTTCGCATAACAGCAGCTTCAGTCGCATGAGTGAGCCATTCGCACGACTGGACTCATTCGCATTGCTCAGTCGCACGATTGGACATAGTCGTATCTCCATTCGTACGATTGAACCGTTCGGTCGCACGGTTCATACGCATCAGATTCATTCGCACGACTGAGCTAATCACTTAGTTCAGCCGCACGATTGAACCAGTCGTAGAGTTCATAGGCACGACTGAGTGTTCATACGCACGCCTAGTCCATTCGCACCCTTCAGTCGGCCGACTCAAAATTGCTTATTAGACTTAAAGTTATTTACAATGGAAGATCAATTGTCAGCCTTTACTGCTGGGAAGGACTCTAGGATCCAGAACCTGCTGCTACTTGAGAGTGAGGTGGGTAATCATAATAAACCACCAAAGCTTTTAACGTTAGAAACAACGTTTTGAGATCTACCTCAATGGAGTGGATCCGAATCTATGGGAGGCCATCGAGATTGGATATAGTACACGGTGGGAGCCGGTGGAGTAAAGTTAACCTTAGGAGGGATGACAGACGCGCAGAAAGTCAAATATAATGCAGAGAAGAGGGTCTATGCATTGATTACACAGTCTATCCCTAAAGAGATATTCCACCAGTACTCAGAAAATAAGCAGTCCAAGAAACTATGGGATGAGCTAGAGAAAAGGTACGACGGGAATGCCTCGTTGAAGGCAATCAAGGCTAAGGAGTTAAAGAAGGAATTCGACAACTTCTCGTCGATGGGAAACGAGAGTTTGGATGATGTTATAGATAGATTCTACCATCTGATGAGTGAACTGCATACACATGGGTGGCTACTACCATGGAAGAGAAAGTTAATAATTTTGCAGACGGATTGCCTGAAAAATGGGTTTCATTTGTGTCTAATCTTTGACAGAAAGGAATGCTGTCAAAACTGGATATTAATGACTTCATTCTTAAGTTACGAGAAGAATCACTTAGAATGAAGTACAGAGCTCAGAAGTCTACTTACAATCAAAATCCAGCTTTATACAATGCCACTCCTCAAGCTAAGACATCTGGAGCACCCCTCCAGACTGCATTTGTGTCTAGCTCATCGAGTCCTACACATGCACCTTCTTCAGGTTCAGAAATGTCAGGGTCTTCTTCTACCCCATACATTGGATCTGAAGCAAATGCTACTAGACTGAAGACCAAGAACCTCGGTAATGTGACTGTGGAAGTAGCTCGAGAACACATGGATCTATTAGCAGCAATGGTCCATTCCTATGATGAACTTGTTGCTGGAAAGATTGGAAACTGCCATCTGGCAAACGAGGACTACGAGCAGGTGGACGAAATGGAGATTGAGAGAATGGAAATAATGTTGGCCTTAGTAAGTGCTGTCCGGAGGGCGAAGAAGTTTGTGAAAAAAACTAGGCAAAACTTGGTTGCTACTAAGGATACCACATTTGGCTTCGACAAGAGTAAAGTGACATGCTTTAACTGTGGTGAAAAGGGGTACTTCAAGAGAGAATGTGTGAAGCCAAAGAAGACTGGGAATGGGAACCCGTTCTCATCCTTCACTCGTCTAGACAAGCAAACTACCAGTTCTACTTCCTCAAACAAGGACTCAAAAGCCTTGACTGCTCATGATGATGAAGGACAGGATTGGAGTTTTAGGTTTGTCTCACCAGGGGAATCAAACATTGCAAATGTAGAAGATATTGACAGTGATTCCGCTAGTGAAGTAGATTTAGCAGTTGAGATAGCAATGTCACATAGTGAAGAAGCAACTGCAACCGAGGTCAGTTACAAGCCAGAAGTGGAGACTACCATGTCAGAGACAGAAAAGACAGAAGCAAAAGAATCAGAATTATCTGATACTGCATTGATGGCAAACGCTTCTGAATCTGCTCAGGTTGTTCAATACAGTGCTGAAACTAACACGTGGATAGTAGACAGTGGAGCATCCAGGCACATGATAGGAAACAGAGCTCTTTTATCAAATGTCAAACAAATAAAAGGAGGGCATGTTTCGTTTGCTGGAAACAAGGGAGGATATATCACAGCTCAGGGAGAAGTTGGAAATCAGAAAGTTAAGTTTGATAGGGTGAACTATGTTCAGCAACTTCAAAACAACTTACTCTCTGTTTCTCAAATATGTGATAAGGAATTAAAGTCATCTTCGACAACAAGAGGTGTTACGTACTGAAGAAAGACTACGTGATCCCAAAGGACCAAGTTTTGATGACTACTTCAAGATATAAAGATCTTTATGTCTTAGATCTGTCAACAGCTTCTACAATGGATCATGAGGTTTAGTGTTTTCTATCCAAAGCTACTGAAAAAGACTCCATCTCCTGGCATAGGAGAATAGGACACATCAGTCAAAGGAAGATGAATCACTTGATTCAGAAGGATCTGGTGAGAGGTGTAAATGTCAAGAACTTTCAGCTTCCTGATTTCTGTATAGCTTGCAAAAAAGGTAAACAGACAAAGAAGTCTCATAAGGAAAAGAAAGTTAATTCAATAGAACTTCCTCTTGAACTTCTACACATGGATCTGTTCGGTCCAGTCAGTACAAAGAGCATTGCAGGCGACCTGTACTGTTTTGTGGTCACCGATGACTACTCAAGGTTCACTTGGGTAATGTTTTTGAAATCCAAATCAGAAACATTTGAATCATTCAAGGAGTTGGTAACCACACTGGAATCTCTCTACAAGCTGAAAGTTAGACAAGTACGCTCAGACAACGGAACAGAATTCAAGAACCATTGGATGGAGGAATACTGCAAGGAAAATGGGATTGTGCATCAATTCACTTCTGCTTACACACCTCAGATGAATGGCGTTGCTGAGAGAAAGACCAGGAGCTTGATAGAGACAGCACGGACTATGCTGGCAGACTCGAAACTGCCTATCCAATTCTGGAATGAGGCAGTGGCAAATGCATGTTATACACTGAATCGAGTCCTGATAGTCAAGCGCCACAGAAAAACATGTTACGAGCTACTACAAAGACGCAAACCGAACTTGGAGTATCTCGAACCATTTGGGGCGCCGTGCACACTTCTGAAGAAGACACAAGAGGGTAAATTCAGCGAGAAGGCAGATGTAGGCATCTTTCTAGGATACAACATACCTAACAAGCGAGTTTACAATAACTCAACAGGTCTAGTAGAAGTTTGGTGTAATGTTGATGTTCAGCGATTCACCACACCGCCTACTGGCAAAGGACCCGCCTACTTCTTTGACTATGATGGATTCTTCAAGTCCTTCACCATTCCTCTCTCTCCCTCGGATGACGAATTAGCTACACGAATGATGTATGATAGCTTGAATCCACCAACATCTAGCTCACAGGGAGAATCATCTACTCATTCAAGGGGAGTAATCAACGGCAGTGACACCTCCTCTGAAAATGAAGCTGAAGAAGATACCCAGAATAGTCAGGAGGAACAGGTTCCAGATCCTGAAAGTCCACAAGCATCTACCAGTGGTGCACCTTCGACGTCAGAGCCTCAAACTCCAACTACCTCAGATGAAGAACCAAATGTTCATCATCTTGGCTCTGAGGTAGCTGTTCCTACTACTCCAGGATCACGTCTAAACGTTGATATGTCGGTAGATTCAACACAATAGATAATTAGACCAGATTGGTGATCTCAAGATCAAACTAAGTTGTTCAACTGACTGTGGGCTTCCATCTTATCACTGGTTAACACAATCAATAATATTCCAATAAGGGGTAATGAGCATGTAAACGCCACAAATGTGTGCGGATGACCATAAATAGAGAAAAGCACGAAAAAAAATGAAAGAAAAATGAAAATGACCTATGTTGTTGGTGCATTTGGTGCAAAATAAAAGCTACTCTAACAAGGAGATAGGTTGTGTGCCTCTCTGTTGTGCGATGGCACTGAGCTGAGGATAAGCATAACCTAGATATTCTAGAATTCATTGTTGTTTGCCACCTCTTTGCTGTGCGATGGCACTGACCTGAGGACCGGTTTCTCTATGAAAGTTCTAAGAATAGTCTCTTCTTGTAACAATACCCGTAGACCGCTCAAAAGCTCCTGAGGGATGTTGATTACCATATAAGTATGGGATCCACAAATGTTCGTTGAATTAAATAAACCAAAAATAATCACCGGTTTGAGTCAAGAGTCTGTGTATGGATTTAAGTGGACAAACATATTGACAATCATTATGGCTGCAATTCTTGAAAGTTCAAATCAATGTGGTAATCTAAGAGTTCCAGTATGATTCCCTAAAGCTGCTGATGACTCTGGATGAACACCAAGAATTGAGCAACAAAAGAGTTTGATAACAAGTCCCAAATGATTTGATGTTCCTGTATGATTTCAAAATTGAACTGGTCCAGGTGTGGTCACTCTAAGTTGAAGCTTTCGATTCCGAAACAAATCCCATAGATTTCCATCTTAGGGTTTTATCCCTCACAAAAGGTTCAAAAACAAATTTTATTTGTGTATTTAGTTTAAGTTTCTAGGTTAATCTTTTAGTGTGTGTGTCTGTCAGACTCCATCAGGAGAATCAGAATGGAATTAACTCACCTAAAAGGGTCATGTCTGAGATGGCCACATGTTTTTCAAAGTTTAAAGAGTCACGTCAGAGGTGACAACGTGTTTTTAAAGAGTCACGTCTGAGGTGACTGATTTGGTTAAGAGCTTATAATGTTATTGTCAAAAGTTAAAAGGGTCTTAAAAGTAAAATGTTAAAATGACGGTAAACTCACTAAGTGTGACCCATTCGCATGATTGGATCATGATTATGGACCAACTATGCGAATGGCTCCCAATCGGCCGAATGGGCATGAGAATGATCCATTCGACCGAATAGAAGGGGGAGAATGAAGCAGTCGACCGACTGAGGCTCAGTCGGTCAACTGAAGATGCGAATGAAAGAGACCAAATGAGGCAGTCGACCGACTGAGACTCAGTCGGCCGACTGAATGCGATTGACTAGGCCAATCGTACGACTGAGACTCAGTCGCCCGAATGAACTGAGCGAATGAGGCCAGTCGGCCGATTGAACTTAAAGTCAGTATTTAAGGGCCTCAGTCGATCGCATGTTCCTCATCACACCAAAATCGCACTCAAATCGGTTTCTTCCCGTTACTCTGCCAAAAATTGCTACAGATCCTGATTTACATTGTTGTTGAGTTTCTTACATTCGAGTGACGATTTTACAGGTACATTACTCTTGAATCTTACCAAAATAAGAAGATTAAAGAACCTACATAAGAGACACTCGATTGAATCAAGAACCAAACTGTGAAATGACCTAATCACCTCCGTAAACTAAGCAAAGTGTTAAAATTAAGTTTAATAGGTTATTAGTGACAAGTAGGCGAGTCTAACGGACCATTAAACACTGTTAAATGACATAAATTGGTCAAGATTCGACCCACAGGCGATCGAACAGTGGGGCAAGCGACTGGTCGTTCGAATGAACTCCAATCGCACGATTGAACCTTGCGATTGGGTCATTCGGCCGAATGAACCACCCGAATGAGTTCAGTCGGCCGACTGAACCAATCGAAGACTCAGTCGGCAGATTGAACTCAATCGCATGTCTTAATCAACCGAATGAACTCAGTCGTACTTAAGAACAACCGAATGACTCCAGTCGCATGATTCATTCGCATGAATGAATCAGAATGGAAGTGAAACACTACACTTAGAACTGAATTCTTATGTATTATGTACTAATGATCATGTGTTTTGTGTTTCAGGAAAAATGGCTGACACATGGTCTCTTAATCCAAGCACAACATATGTGCCCATTTGGACCACACAACTCGGAACGGGCCAAGTTCTCCGAGATTATAGCCTTCCTCAAATGCTCACGGATACATAAGGCTATACCTACACCGTGCACGCCTTACAAATCACTACACCAGGCATTCTGGGAGAATGCCTCAGTGGATCGCTCTCGTGAGCCATACAGCATCCAAAGCACCATTTTGGGTCAAGCTATCGACATTACCGCTACTGACATCCAGAGAATCCTTGAGTTTGGGGATGACTCCACTCACCCCACTAAGTTACATCCTTTGACAGTGAGAGGGTGTTTCCTCCGAATCAAGTATGCGGGGGACATTAACTCGGGGGTGCTAAATAAGAGCAACTTGTGCCCACAATACAAATATCTGGCACATGTGATTCATAAGTGCATTGCTTTGAGAAGGGGTGGTTTCGATGACCTATCAGATCAGATACAAAATGCCTTCGTGGCTCTGGTGCTGAACCACCCTTTCAGCTTCTCTAATATGATCTTTGCTTATTTGGTAGAGAACATTGAAACAAAAGGTAAAGAAGGTTTTTGTATGTATCCAAGATTTCTTCAGATGATATTCAATGAGAAGCTGCCTCTGCTCCCCAAGGAAAGTCATGATGCAGTGACTTTGGAACTTATGGATGACACTACTTTGGGTAGGATGGTGGTGTACCGGGGCAAGCAAGTGAAGCCCCAGGCAAAGAGGCTGATTGGCCATTTAGCAGATGAAAGTTATGTGGCACCGGGGAGACGCCAATAGCGTCACGAGGACAGTGACTCCGTCGTGGAGCCAATTGTCCTACCCACTGATGATTCAGATGATGATGATAGTGGGGGTGCCGGAGACAATATTCCTGTTCCACAGAGAGGCACTACGTCTGATGTCGTGCCTCCAGCATCCGCCCCGGCTGCAGAAGTTACCGAGTCAGCTGGGTTTCATCATGATTTTGTCCTTGAAACAGAAGTAGAAGAAGAAGAGTCTGATGAGGAGCCTCCCACAGTACATGGGCTTCGGGTGGTTGGTGAGCACCCAAGAGACTCTGGAGAGACAGAGACCGACCCGACCTATGTTCCAGGGTCAATCGGCAGGGTAGGAGGGGGAGCATCCACCTCGAAGGGAACAAGGAGAAAACGGATGGCTCAACCCCATGGGCAGAAACCAAAGAAGAAGCGCCGTTTGACGTTCATCACTACTACCTCAGCCACTACAGCCACTACCACCACCACTACCACCTCTTCATACACACCATCCACCACCATAGCCACCACAGCACCCCACAGCAACCACAGACACCACCAAACCGACCACCACAATACAGATCCCAGCCACACTACATAATTCACCCCTCACTCACCACCATTATCATCCCGACCTGACCCGATATTCACCACAGCCACCACCACCACCACTAGCCACCAAACCGAGCCCTTAGCCTATCCCTCATTCACTTACAGATCACCTCTACCTACAGCTACGGTAGAAGAACAGTTGTCGGCACTAAACAGAATGGTAATGCGTTTGCTGGCTGCCGATGAGGAAAAGGCCTCCCAAATCCGCCAGCTTACTGACCTGACTGCTGCACAAACTCACCAAATCGCAAAGCAGGCTCAAGTGATAGAAAGGCAGGCCCGACAGATGACTGCCCAGAGCAACGAGATAGCCCTTCTCCAAGCTCAAAGCGTCACCTCAGGGAAGAGAATAGAGGAGCTGGAAAAGCTAAAAAGACCATTTTGCTAAAGCGGAAAGGATCGAAGGAGGAGCCATTAAAGATAAGGGATGGGGATAGAAATGATGATGATGATGAAGACAATGATGATGATGATGAGAGTGAAACTGTCGAAGAGAAAACTGAAGAATGGCACGAAGATGATGATACTGACGTAGGAGAAGCAGCTGAATCTGTCTCAGCTCCAGGGCAAGAGAAAAGATCAAAGAACAGACAAGATCTGCCAGCTTCTGCTTCTGCACCTCCATGTGATGAGCCGAGTATTCAGGATAAAAGTAAATAGTAGATGTTTATGTATTTATTACTTTTGTATTCTGTATTGAAAAACCATGTATTAAATGTTTATATTAAGTTAATGCATTTCGTTTGATAAATTACTAATGATTTGAGTGTGAAATGTGTAAATTAAACAGATCCAAATTACAAAAGAGATGAGTTTGATATTGCTCCCCTTCAGCAGGTCAAGTCTCAACTTACAATGGTTCTTGATCTGCAAGGGATTGTCAGAAGGTCAGTGAGTTATACCCCTGAAGAAGGGGAAATAATTCACGATCTATCAAACGAGCAACTGGCAGAAATTTTAAAGCTCAATCCTGATGAATAGTGAAAGATGCTCCAACATGTAATGCTACCTGTGATGACGAGCTAAATGACGTTGATGAAATAGAGATAGAAGATATCACTGCAGAGCACTATCCTCAGTATGCTGACAATGAGGGCAATGTGGTTCCCAATCTGGGTGAATCCCTTGTCGGTGATACATTTGAGGTGTTAGACAAAATGGAGCAAGAGTCAGAGAAGACAGAGGGAATGGCCTAAGCCTCAAAGGATGATGTTGATATCCGTAAGGCTGAATGGGCTGCATGTTTTAAAGAAGTTAGAGCCCAACGTGCCGCACCGAAGAGGGATGCCTACACCAAGCTCTACAGAGTCAAGAAACATCTTAAGGTGTCAGGCAGGATTATAGCATGGGCATATTTTGATGATCTTAATGTTTATGCCGTTAAGAGGGAGAAGGGCATAGAGTACTTTAGATTTCCACATGATCTAAAGACTCTACCAGGATTTGAGCTCAACCAGCTAGCCAAATTAAAGCTGTTGTATGCTGACCCGAGAAAGATGTCAGGCTGGTTTGAGGCTGCCCTAAAGAAAGAGTACCACACCAGGTGGATTAACTTCAGACCTCAACAACCTACAAGGTATATTAGAAGGTTTGAGATGGATGCCATTACTGGAAAACCAAAGATAGTGTTGAAGTGGAATCCTCCACGCACAATGTCAAGAATCCCACTTCGGGAAATGACAAAGGATTTCACACCACACTTTAAGTGGTGGTACTACGATTGGAGAACACCAGAAGCGGTCATAGTCCTAAATAAAGAGGGCCAAATGGATGCAATCAGAGTATTCGTCCGATGTGGCTTACCAACTTGTCGGAAAATGATGTCTATACACTTTACAAGTGGTCACTGTTCTATGATACGCAAGATATTGTACAGGCCCTCCAGTTCCAAAATGTCATAAGACTTTGCTTCGCGTTTGATATTCATGCGGGAGTCACAAAAGAGGACAAGTACAAGAAATATTAGGAGGTAATGAAGAAAACAAGATATTAGAGAGATCTAGGTCCAAGGGGGAGTATGTTGGTACATGTATGTCCCTAGATCATGATATGTGATGTAATAGATCTTGTTTGGTATGATTAATGAATGATATTGATAGTTTGTTAGTTATAATGTTTAATGTTTCATTAATGTGTCGACATTGAATTGGTTAATTAGATTAGTGATTGCTTGAATGATTACACATAATGTTTATTAATTAATACACAATACATTCAAACTTAACATAATAAAGTTCTCATGCGAATGGCTCATGCGAATGAACCATACGCATGAATAACTTCACACGATTGACTCAGTCACACGACTGAACCAGGAGACTGGATCAGTCGTACGATTATAACGTAAGATTGGCTCAGTCGCACGACTGAACACTCAGTCGTACGAATGATTCAACCGCATGGTTCAATAGCACGACTGAACCAGACTAATAGTTCAGTCGCACGATTGAATAATACCAACCTATAAATACAACTCAATTCGTGAAAAAGAAGGACTCTCAATCATTACGATTCCAGACGTACCCTAGCCGTCCAGAAACCTCCCAATTCGTTCTCCAAGTTCATAGAACACATTAGATCGATTCTCAATCGATTTCTAACGTTAGTTTCAATTCTTGATTGATTCTTCGTGTGTTCTCACTGATTGGATCGCCAATCAAATAGGATTCCGCACTATTTGATCTGGTTTACACGTTAATCTCTAGGTATTTCGGTCAAATACCAGGTCCTAACAACTCCCTCTTGAAGTGTCCCTTCTCACCGCAGTTGAAACATGTAACCTTTGACTTATCAAACCCAAAGGTTGTGTCTTTTGTTGCAACCAGGTTCTGTCCAGTCTTTTTGACAAACTTTTTAGCTCGTCAGACAGCACTTGCCAGAGCGCACATTATGTCCATACGTTCCAACTCCATTTTATCCACCTGCTCATAATTTTCATCTGCCAGGTGGCAATTACCTATCTTTCTAGCAATTAATCCATCGTAGGATTGAACCACCACAGCTAAAAGGTCCATATGTTCTCTAGCCACCTCCACAATTACAATCCCGAGGTTATCGTTTAAGCTTACCGCATTAGCTTCAGGTATCATATATTGGCTGCTAGAAGACCCTGACATTTCGGATCCTGAAGTTGAGGGTTGTGCTGGAACTCCTGCGCTTGAGATCAAGGTGGTTTGCAGTGGTGCTCCAGATGTCTTGACTGAAGGAGTAGCATTGTAGAGTGCAGGATTCTAATCGTAGTTTGACTTTTGAGCTCGATACTTCATCCTAAGCTCCTCTTCTCTCAGTTTTAGAATGAAGTCATTTATGTCTAACTTCGAGAGCATTCCATTCTATCTGAGATTTGAAACAAACGAACCCCATTTTTCTGGTAATCCATCAGCAAAGTTGAATACCTTATCTTCCATCGAAGTAACCACTCCATGAGTGTGCATCTCACTCATCAAGTGGTAGAATCTATCGATCACATCATCAAGGCCTTCTTTTCCTATTGAAGAGAAGTTGTCAAACTCCTTCTTCAAGGCTTTTGCCTTGATAGCCTTCAGAGAGGCATTTCCGTCATACCTCTTCTCCAACATATCCCAAAGTTTCTTGGCTTGAGTATACTCCGAATACTGATGGAAAATATCCTTCGGAATAGACTGAGTAAGCAAGGCGTAGACTTTCTTCTCAGCGTTGTGTTTTACCTTCTGTGCATCTGACATGCCACTTAGAGTAAGTTTTACTCTGTCAGCTCCAACTGGCATGCTGTACCCCGACTCTATTGCCTCCCACAAATTTGTATCCACTCCATTTAAGTAGATTTCGAAACATTGCTTCCATTGTGGGTAGTCGTCTAACGTAATAAGTTTTGGGGGTTTATTGTGAATCTCCACTTTATTCTCCAACAGCAGTAGATTCTGAATACGTGTATCACTACTTGCTGTGTATGCTGAAAACTGATCCTCCATTTCACTTAACTTTACTATTTAACAAGTTGCTGATGAATGCGAATGAAGGTATGCGATTGGGCTTATTCGGGCGATTGAACAAGCGCGGATGGTTTAATCGTGCGACTAAAAAATACAGATGAGTCAGTCGTCCAAATAAACTAATGCGGTTGAGCAGTCTGAATGAAGATCTCAGTCGCACGAATGAGGGTACGAATGAGTTCAATCGTGCGGTTGAAGAATGCGAGTGAACTCAGTCGTGTGATTGAGCCAATCATGCGACTAAACCTGCTGAACTTTGATAAATCGTAGGTTAAACTTGTTTTGGCCGTAAAAACTCGAATTTTACCAAACCCTAATAGCCGTATGCAGGAAAACCTACACTTTTCGATCAGGAAATGTCCAAGACTCCGTTAGACACAAAAAGATTGCGTTTCTGATGCAAAAACACAATTTTGTATCAAAATGATTGAATCAACACGTAATCAAGAGCCAATAGCTCTGATACCACTTGTTAGGATCTGGTATTTGACCAAACACCAACTGATTAACGTGTTAAACCAAACCAAATGGTGCGGAATCCTATTTGATTGGCGATCCAATCAGTGAGAACGCACTTAGACAAAATAATGTATTGAATCTAATGTCAAGAATCGATTAGGAATCGATCTATAGTGTTCTATGAACATGGAGTACGAACATAGAGGCTTCTGGACGGCTAGGGTGCGTCTGAAGTCGAAGTGGATTGAATGCTTACATTTTTCCATGAATTTGGTGGTATTTATAGGTTAGGGTTGCTCATTCGGGCGACTGAACCATTAGCATGGTTCATTCGTGCGATTGAGCCACGCGGTTGATCCATTCGCACAACTGAGTGTTCAGTCATGCGACTGAGTCAGACGCATGAAGTTGTTCAGGCGTATGAACTATTTAGGCGCATGGACCCTCAGTCGCATGGCCATGAGGACGCATGACCACTGTTGGGGCGCATGGTCTAGTCGGACGCATGAGAACTTCACTTCACCAAGTTTGAATGTATTCAATATTATAACATTATGCATAACACTTCAAACAATCACAAACCTATATAATCAAGTCAATATGCGTTAAACAACTCATTAATGAAATATTAAACATTATAGATACAACCAAACATTTTGTATTTCATTAAGTACCCAATAATTACATAAGTGTAAGACATATTACATTCAGATGAGGATCTAGGTACATATATGTATCACAGGGAAAGAGTAGGCACATGCTTGTAGAGTCTTTTCTGTGTTCTTTCTTCTTTGATTTTAAGAAGTAATTTTGCATCCTCTGCCTCTTTTCTTTCCTTTGACAATTTCATGTCAGACAGTTCATTTAATTCATCTAAGGGAGGGAGATGATATTATCAATGTCATAGTTCCTTGTCTGCAAGTAGTTGATCCTGAGTGCCCTCAACTCATCATCCTGAGTGTTTGGCCTATGGGTAGTCCTGATAGCAGCTTCCATTATTCTTGCAGACCCAGTAGAGGAACCTTCTCCCCTTAGCTTCCTTTTCCTTTCTCTATCCTCCTCCTCAAAAGTCATTTTTCTTTTCCCTTTGTCACTCGCAGACCTTTGTGACTTAGGGTGGAGAGAGCTTTGGCCTTTATTGCTTGGTGTATTGAAAGCTCTGGCTAGAGAGAGGTTGGGATGCACCTTCACCAGCGAGTGTCTCATCAAGGGAATGAACCTTTGTAGTTGTTGATGGTGAGACAGGGCTCTCTGGTTCTACCACTGGGCCTTCAGTCAAGGTTTACCCTATGAATCTAATCTTATCGTCTGCCTCAACATCTAGTTGACCAATGATATTGCCTAATTGCCTTAGTCTCCTTCAGAAGCTAAATTCTGCAATGATCCTGTCTTGAATCCTTTGAGCCAACCTATCAGCTTGTCTAGATTGGCTTTGGTTGACAAGTGGCATGCTGACAAGGGCCAGACTTTCATAGTTGTTTAGTGTCTAAAAGTTGAAGACTTCTTGCTACCCTTGAACTCTTTGAATGATAAGGGCTCATTTATTTTCATGATACATCCACCCTATAATGTGATGTGAAGTTGGTGGAGATGACATTGCCCTTTGTATTCCTTCGTCAAAAAGAATTTAAATGAAAGAGTCTATAGAGTCCACATTAATGTGAACTTGAGGAAGTTGTTGAGTATGGACAGTTGGAAATGAAGATGGTGAGTCTTCAATGTCCATGTTCCGTGAAGAACTCCCAAGTTCTATGTTTGTGATGACTTTCTCTCCTTTTTGGTAGCATCATCCACCTGCATAGATGAGCTTGAGGTTAGGTCAACCACATTCATAGGTTCTTGTGTTCATAGTTTAGCTCTTCTAAATGGTCTCCCAACTAGTTTTTCCCTAAGATAAGAAATCTTAATTTGCTGATCATTGACCTTGTTTTGCAGGGTAGTCACCTGAGATTCAAGGTGACTAACCTTTGAGACCAAGTAGGTGCATGATTTTGACAGTTTGTGCACTTTTAGCATCAGATTCCCCTCTTCTTCATTAGAAAAATCATTAGGGGATGAGAAAATAGGACATAAATCTTCTCTCTCACCACCAGCATAGAGTTCTTGGCTACTAGATTTCCTAAACTCATAGACAACTTCAGTTGAAGTGTTAATGGGCTGAGTTGCCATGGTTGAGGTCTGAATGATGTAATCACTTGCTGAAGTGAGAGCCTCTTACATATGGATCTCTTGAACAAGTTCAGAAGGACCATCTCAGTGATTGGTGACTGATTTGGGCTCAAATCAGGTGAGTCAGGAGCACTCATCTCTCTTTGAGTAGGGAAGGAAAATAGTGACTCATGATACTCATTGAAAACTAAGTCCTCATCAGTATAGAAGTCAAGGTGGGAATAGGTTGGTTTAAGTCTAAAGGCTACGGATGGTAGTTATCCCCTGAATGTTGTTCACTTTAGTGTTGAGACTCAGAGTGAAGGCTTAAGGCAGTTGGGCTTATGAGCTCATCAGGCTGAGCATAAGGAACCTCAACACTTATCTTTGAAGTAATGGGAGTGGTTTGCTCCTCAGGAGAAGTGGGAGCTCCAGTATCCACATCTCCTGTAGGGTGAGTATATGAGGACCTGCACAGACTTAATAGTTTAGCAAGGGTTCGTTTGGATTTTTCTTTTGTAGGTGAGGGTGATTTATGACTGTTTTGGTGGTTGGGATGTTGAAGGTGTGGGTTCAACATTAGCTGTGTTGCTAGGTCGTCACCTTGAGCAATAAGCTCTAACATTTTGGGACAAGGGCTATTTCTACCCCTGAGAAGCCAATAGTTGCTTCTTAAAAAATTAATGGTCTGGCTTCATCTGTCCCAATTTAAGAACATTACTTATTTCCCTCAACTGTGAGCCCATTCATAGTTGAGCATTTATTAAACATATCTTGGAAACATGTATACTCTAAGGAGTCCAAGTAGCAAGCGAATTTGTATAAACAAATTGAGAGTACCTGAACTTACCGCTTGAACCATCCCATACACTATAAGGAGAGATCTTCAGGAATCTGGTCCTAACCCCCGTGCTGTTGGATAAGCTGTGGATGACCACATGTAGTAAGAACTTACACTGGGATGAGAATTCCCTTTCCTGAAGTTGTTTACAAAGAAGTCTCCTTCATAGACCATCAACTGGAAGGACTGGTTAACAGCTTCTTTTCGAAAGGACAAATCACCTTCCTCGTTATCCAGCTGTAGATAAGCATTTATCATGGCTGGAGTGATGAGAGTTTTCCACCCCTACACTATTGTAGACAGTGCCTTCTCCCTATCTAGAACAACCTCTTGAATGGTTTTCCAGAAATCAAGTAAATGATCCTCATAAAGAACAAGATCAATGGTAGGGAGGTGAAGTAGTTAGACAAAGCCAAGAAACGGCAAACCTCTGAGAAATGAGGATCTTTCTCAGAGTTTAACATAGCAACTTGGTTGTGTTGCCTGTGTAACTGCATGGAGAAATCTGGGTCATTTCTTTGATTATTTTAGAAAGCTTAACGGTGAAAGAAAGATGAACAAAGGTGGTTTCACAGAGAATTTGGGAATTTAGGTTTGTAGGAAAGATGAAGATGATAGAAAGATGGGGAACCGTTGGGTTTATATGTTAGAAGGATTTAAGACAAAGTTAATGAAAGAGGATAAACTTTGAAATCCGTATGTCTGACCCACCACTAAAAAAGTAGTTTGCTTTTTGCTGAAAAGTAGTTTTCTTGGAAGTTGAAAAAGCTTCCGAAGGTAAATTGTCATCGAAAGTTAATAAAAAAGCTTCCGAAGCCAAAACGGTTCGGAAGAATTTCCTAAGAGTATTGAAAAAATTGCTTCGGAAGAGAATTAGACTTGGACATTTGTTCACAGAATTAAGCTTCTGCGAGTTAATTTTGCTTCAGGAAGGAAATTGTCCTTGAAATCATTAAGTACCCTAAAGAGGTTTTAAAAAGCTTCGGAAGAATTTTAGAATTTCTTCGAAGGAACAATATTAGCTAGTATTGTTTTTGAACGCATAGGTTCTTCTGAAGATAAAATCATATCTTCCGAAGGATCAAGATTTTCAATATCTAATGAATTCTTCAAAAGAATTTCTATCCAAGAAACAAACACGAGCTTATGAAGGGATAACTATACAACTTAGGACATGGTTTTTAAGACATAATACGAATTAGTTTTTAAAAAAAAGATCTCAAAGTACTCATCCCAATAGTTATTATATAACTTAAATCTCTGTCATCAAAGGCTTTGGTCAACAGATAGCATAGATTGTCCTACAACTTGTGGTTACATTAACTAGTTTTAATTACTCCATTTTCAAAAGTTGTCCTTGAGTGTTGCATAGGATTTTGCAGGATCGTTCAAGGGCTTGAACACAATTACAACACAACAACACAATGAGAAGATTAACTAAACTTTAATCAAACAGTGAACTAGGTAACCAAAGTGATACAAAGAACACAAGTAAAGCAAGAGACAGAACAAGAGAGTATAGTTTTCAAGGAGCAGTATATTGCTTTCTCAAGTTCTTTTACAAGTGTTACAAAGCATAAGAAAGATACAAGAACTTGGAATACTTATACTACAACCTACAGCCGGCTATACTATGAAAGCCAGCTGGATACAATTGACTAGACACTAACAAAATCAATTGTAGGATCAAAAGGCATATCTGCCTTTTGACCTTGTGACTATGACATGCCATAGCTCACATCCTTACATTACAAAAAGGATAAAGTACATAAAGTGGAAAGTTTCAGACTCAAGACCTCAATGTACAGTTACCAAAAGCATGGACCTTTTCACCAACTCTTGTAAGTTGGTGACTTATCAGAGACGCAGCGGAAAAGGTGCTTTATGGAACAGTACATCAGATAAAGCATGTGTACTAAAAGTCTTCGGAAGAAATCTGTCTTCATAGGTGAAGCTTCGGAAGACTTTGTCTCTTGAAGCTTCGGAAGACTTCATGTTTGGCTTCGGAAGATATTGGTCTTGGCTTCGGAATATTACACTTAGAGTATTTTCTAATGCTTTGTGTAATTCTTCCGAAGCATTCTTCACTTCAGTACTTAGTGCATGTTGCTGAAACACTTAGGCAGTTTTGGGTTGCATCAGACTTCAGGAATCCTTACAAACTCCCCCTAGGCTGATGCTACCAAAACACTTAGAAGATCTTTAAATGTTTGTAGTCTTCAGAATAATCAAGACCATCCCTTTCTTCATTTGATGGTCAGGATCATCAAGACTCTCATAGTATCTTCTCATTTCAAAGAGATCATGCAGAGGTAAGTTGATTATGTCTTGCCATGAGTAGACATTTTCAACACCTTGATCTCTGATAACATTCCATCTTTCTGGATTGGTAGAGTAAGTCCAGGATAAGATGGGTGTCTCAGTTGCTAGAGGAGCCACTTGCATAGGAGTTGATTGGGCTGCCTCATCATGCACTTCCTCAGGTTGATCTGATTCAGCCTGGGGTGTAGAGGTAGATGACTTTGGCTTCTTCTTTTTAGTCTTTGGTTTAGAAGCCATTTTCTTCTTCCTCTTTAATGTCTTTAACTGAGAAGACTGGTCTGCAGCACCATGTTGATCATCAGTGTCTTTCTCAGTTGGGTGTTCCTCCCTCACAGGTTCAGAAGGAGAGGGAGTTTGACCCTGTCTTGGATCAGAAGATGAAGTTTGCTGAGGCTCAGCTGGAGGTTCTGGTTCAGGTGTCTCTGGTTGTTCAAACTTGACCTCCACTTCAGGTGGGACTTGACTTGGAAGAGAGTGCAAGTCAATGAGTTCACCACTTTTAATCTTCTGCTTGATCACCCTTATATGCTCATCCATTGTAGATAGAGACATGGGACCAAGTCTCCTTCCGGAGAATCCATATGACTTCAAGAAGCTCATCATTCTTTGTCTGTCAGCAGACTTCTTTGCATTCTTTTGAATGATGGCTCTTGACTTTGCAGCTTCTTCCCTTAGCTTCCTTTTGGTTGTTTTTCTTTCTTTGACTAGCTCAAGCTCAAGTTGCTTTAAGTACTCGAACTCAATGAAGTCATAGGACAGGGGAAGAAGTGTATTTGCCTGATAGAAGCCTGTGGCACTCAGGTAGTTTATCATTTTGATTCTATCCTCTTCTTTATCTACCTGAGGTTCTTGTGGAGCCACATCTTCCTGTGCAGGACTTTCTTGAACTGGAGAGAGAGTGGGAGTATGCTTGTGAAGTCTTTTCTGTCTCCTCTCCTCTTTGAATTGGAGAAGTAACCTTGCATCCTCTTTCTCCTTTATCTCTCTTGACACTTCCATGTCAGCCAGTTCATTCAACTCTTCTAAGGGGAGGGAGATGATTTCATCAACATCATAGTTCCTGGTCTGTAAATAATTAATCCTGACTGCCCTTTGTTCATCATTTTGAGTATTTGGTCTGGGGGCAGCCCTGATTGCAGCTTGCATGAATTTTGATGACCCAGAAGAACTTTCTCCCCTTAGCCTCTTTTCCTCTCTCTCTCTTCCTCCTCAATTTCCTCAGGAGTCATTATCCTTTTCCCTTTGTCACCAACAGACCTTTGTGACTCAGGGTGGATTGAGGCTTGGCCTTCATTGCTTGGTGTAGCTTCCATGCTCTGGCCAGAGAGAGGCTGAGAAACACCTTCACCAGCAGGTGTCTCAGATGGAGTTTGGACCTCTGCAGCAGTTGTTGATGGTGAGACAAGGGTCTCAGGTTCTGCCACTGGGCCTTCAGCCAAGGTTTCCCCTATGAAACTAATCTTAGGGTCCACCTCAACATCCAGTTGACCGATGACATTGCCTGATTGCCTAAGTCTCCTTCTTAGAGAGAACTCTGCAAGGATCCTGTCTTGGATTCTTTGAGCCAGCCTGTCAGCTTGTCTAGATTTGCTTGGATTGACAAGTGGCATGTTGACTAAATCCAGTCCTTCATAGAAGCTCAGGCTTTGGAACTGAAAGACTTCTTGTTGGCCTTGAACTCTGTGAAGTATGAGGGCTCTTCTGTCATCATCATACCTCCATCTGATGATGTAGTTGCCAGTTCCATGTGGTGGAGATGAGACAGCCCTTGGTATACCTTCCTCAAAGAGACTCCTGATGAGAGAGTCTATAGAGTCCACATTAATGTGAACTTGAGGAAGTTGCTGAGAATGCACAACAGCAAGTGAGGATGGTGAGTCCTCTATGTCCATTCTCTTTGAAGAACTCCCAGGTTCTGTGGTTGTGATAACTTTCTCCCCCTTTTTGGTAGCATCACCCACTTGCATAGGTGAGCTGGAGGATAAATCAGTCACTTCCACAGGTTCTTGTGTTCCTGGTTGAGCTCTCCTTAAAGGTCTCCCAGCTAGTTTTTCCTTTAGATATGAAATCTGAAGTTGCTGATCATTGACCCTGTTTTGTAAGGTAGTCACCTGAGATTCCAAGTGACTAACCTTAGAGACTAGATAGGTGCATGTTTGTGACAATTTTTGTACCTTTAGTCTCAAATTCCCCTCATCTTCATCAGAAGAATCACTGGGGGATGAGAGGATTGGACCAAAGTCCTCTCTCTCACCACCAGCTTGAGTTTCTTGGCTGCTGGTTTTCCTCTGCTCACTGGCAACCTCAGTTAAGATGCCAATGGGCTGAGTTGCCATGGTTGAGGTCTTAATGATGTAATCACTTTCAAAAGTGAGAGCCTCTTCCATATGGACATCCTGAACAGGTTCAGATGTGTCCACCTCAGTAATAGGTGACTGATGAGGGATAGACTGAGGAGAGTCAGAGGTACTCATCTCTCTTTGAGTAGGGGAGGAGAAGAGAGACTCATGGTACTCACTGAATCCTAAGTCTTCATCAGTGTAAAAGGATAGGTTGGGAATTGGTTGGTTTAGATCCAAAGGCTGGGGATGGTAGCTGTCCCCTGAAGGTTGTTCACTTGAGTGTTGAGACTCAGAGTGAAGGCTTACGGTTGTTGGGCTAATGAGCTCATCAGGTTGAGCTTGAGGAACCTCAGCCCTGATAGGTAAAGTAATGGGAGTGGTTTGCTCCTCAGGAGAAGTGGGAGCTCTGGAGTCCACTTCTTCCTGTAAGGTTGAGTATTTGGGGGCCTGCACAGACTCAATAGCCTGAGCAGGGGTTCGTTGGGATTTTCTTTTGTAGGTGATGAATATTTGAGGTTGTGAAGAGGGTAGGAGAGCAGTAGGTGTGGGTTCAACACTAGCTTGGACTGCTATGTTGTCACCTTGAGCAATGAGCTCTAACATTTTTGGGACTAGGGCTGTTTCTACCCCTGAGAAGCCTACAGTTGGCTTCTTCATAATTTTAAAGATGCCGGGCTTCATCTGTCCCAGTTTAAGAATATTGCCTGTTTCCCTCAACTGTGAGCCCAGTTCACAGTTAAGAATGTGTTGAACATATCTAGGAAACATGTAATACTCTAAGGAGTCTAAGTTTGCAAGTAAATTAGTATAACAAATTGTGAATACCTGAACTTGACCCCCTGAACCATCCCATGAACTATAAAGGAGAGATCCTCAGGAATCTGGTCCCATCCACCATGCTTGTTTGATAAGCTGTGGATAACCACATGGAGCAGGTATTTCCACTGGGATGAGACCTTCCCTTTCCTGAAGGTCTTTACAGAGAAATCTCCTTCATAGCCCATCTGCTCGAAGGAATGATTACCGCTTCTTTTGGGAAGAACACTTCACCTGCTTCATCATCCAGCTGAAGATGTCGGTTGATGATGGCCGGAGTGATGAAAATTGTTCTCCCCTGCACTGTGGCAGACAGTGCCTTCTCCCCATCCATAATGACCTCTTGGCAGGTCTTCCAGAATTCAAGCAAATGATCCTCATATAGAGGAGGATCAATGGTTAGGGAGGTGAAGTAGTGAGACAAAGACAAGAAACGGCAAACCTCTGAGAAATGAGGATCTTTGTCAGAGCATAACAGAGCAACCTGATTGTGTTGTCTGTGTAGCTGCATGGCAAAGTGAGGATCATTTCTGTGTGTAAGGTCAGCCATTGTGAGGTAGCTCAGAGATGAAGAGAAAAGAATGGGAAGGAAATTTCAGAGAGAAAGCTTTGGTTTTAGGTATGGAAGAAAAGCAGATGATAGAAGAGGGGGAAACCGTTGGGTTTATATGAGAGAGAAGGATTTCAGATAAAGTTTAATGAAAGAGGATAAACTTTGAAATCCGTATGTCGGTCCCACCTCTGAAAAAGTAGTTTACCTTTTTGCTCAAAAAGTAGTTTTCTTGGAATTCGAAAAGCTTCCGAAAGTAATTTGTCTTCGGAAGTTGTGATTGAAAAAGCTTCCGAAGCTAAAGTGACTTCGGAAGAATTTTCCTGAGAGTCTTAAAGATTTATGCTTCGGAAGAGAAAAAAACTTTTGGATGCTTTGTATAAGAATGAACAAAGCTTCCGAAAGTAATTTTGCTTCGGAAGGAAAAAGTCCTTAAAAATGAATAAGTGTCTAAGTTAAGAATTTTAAGCTTCGGAAGATAATTTTGACTTCTTCCGAAGGTAAAATTTCTTAGACAGTCATTTATTTTGAAGACATATTTTTCTTCCGAAGGTAAAATGTTATCTTCCGAAGTATCAGAAAATTTTCAAGAATCTAAGGAAAGTCTTCAAAAAGAGTTTTTCATTCAAAGAAAACATGAGCTTATGAAAGTGATGAACTAGACAACTTAGGACACACATATTTTTAGAAGAAATAATTAGAATTAGTTTTAAGAAAAAGTCTACTCAAAGTTAATCATCCCAATAGCTGATATCAGATACTTAAATCTCTGTTCATCAAAAGCTTTTGTGAACAGATCAGCATATTGTTCATCTGTGTGAACTTTGACTAGTTTAATTAACCCCTTTTCATAGTTATCTCTTATTAAATGATACCTGATGTTGATGTGTTTGGTCCTTGAGTGCTGCACAGGGTTCTCAGTGATAGAGATAGCACTGTTGTTGTCTATGTGGATAGGAGTCTCTTTGAAGTTAAATCCGTAGTCTAGCATCTGATTTTGAATCCAAAGCACTTGAGCACAGCAGCTTGCAGCAGCAGCAATGTATTCAGCCTCAGCAGTTGATGCAGACACACAGGTTTGTTTCTTGCATTGCCATGAGACAACCCTTCCACCAGGAATTGACATCCCCCAGATGTAGACTTTGCAGTCATGTTGCAGCCACCATAATCACTGTCTGTATAGGCATACAGATTGAAATTAGAATTCTTTGGATACCATAAACCAAGTGTTGAAGCACCTTTGAGGTATCTTAAAATCCTTTTCACAGTGATTAAGTGAGACATCTTAGGATTGGCTTGATATCTTGCACAAATACATGTAGCAAACATGATATCAGGCCTGCTAGCTGTAAGATACATAAGAGACCCAATCATAGCCCTGTATAAGTGCTCATCTACACACTCCCCCTCAAGATCTGGACCAAGGGAGTGGTTTCTGGCTATGGGTGTCTTAGCAGTCTTACAATCAGTCATGTTGAACCTCTTGAGTATATCTTGAACATACTTTGACTGACTTATGAAAATGCCATCTTCAACCTGCTTCACTTGAATTCCCAGAAAGAAATTAAGTTCTCCCATTGAACTCATTTCAAATCTATCTTTCATCAGCTTTTCAAAGTCTTTGCAGAGCCTTGAATTGGTTGAGCCAAAGATGATGTCATCCACATATACTTGAACTAGCAGAATGTCGTTTCCTTGTCCTTTGATGAAGAGAGTTCCATCTATAGTACCTCTCCTGTAACCATGTTTACAGAGATACTCAGACAGTGTCTCATACCACTTCCTGGGTGCCTGATGCAGCCCATAGAGAGCTTTGTCAAGCTTGCAGACATAATCAGGATGATCAGGATCTACAAAACCAGGTGGTTGTTTGACATAAACCTCCTCATCAATCACTCCATATAAGAAAGCACACTTTACATCAAGTTGGTAGACCTTGAAGTTCTTGGATGCAGCAAATGCCAGGAATATCCTAACAGCTTCTAGTCTAGCTACAGGAGCAAAGACATCAGTGTAGTCAATCCCTTCTTCTTGTGTGTCCTTGAACAACTAGTCTTGCCTTGTTCTTGATGATGATTCCTCTATCATCCTTTTTATTCCTAAAAACCCATTTGGTTCCAATGGTAGTCTTCCCATGAGGAAGAGGACAAAGGTTCCAAACTTTCTGTCTTTTGAATTGAAGCAGCTCTTGTTGCATAGCTTCAACCCAACTTCCATCCTTTAGAGCCTCCTCAACTTTCTTTGGCTCTAACTGGGATAGAAAACAAGAGTGAAGACAAACATTTGCTTCATGGGTTTGCCCTCTTGTCTTTACCCCAGATAACATCTCCAATGATGTTTGTGGTAGGATGAGACTTGTGATCCTTAGCTGAGGGATCACAGCAAGTTGCTGAGATAGATCCAAATTTGAGAAATTTAGATCTGGTCTTGAAGATTGATCCTCCACATTATCACACTTATCAAGATTAACTTGATCCAATGAGTGTGTGACATCATTGATGTTGTCATCTATGGTATGGTTATTAGCATCAAGAAATTCTTGATCACTATCACCATCACCATTGTTGTCTTCTGCAATTGAGATGTCTTTATCTGGTTGAGAAGCCTCTGAACTGGAATTTGAAGGCATGCCAGATGTATCAGCTGGATTTGTCATTGTTGTGCTGATAGAAACCTCATTTGCTGAAGTAGTTTCAACTGGAGCTGAAGGTCTTCCTAGCTCAAATCTTGGATCAGGATCACCTGTATTTAAATTTTCTGCAGATCCTGAAACATGCTCACAAGATTTATTAAAACAGTTGGTAACTAAATCAAGATCAAATAGCCAATCCGGACCAGAACCAGCCACACTGGAGTGTGCTCATTGAAAGTCACATTGGCTGACTCCTCAATGATTCTAGTTCTGAGATTGTATACTCTATAAGCTTTAGCTTGAGAAGAGTATCCAATGAAGTGTCCATCGTCTGATTTCTCAGCAAACTTGGCAACTTGATCTTTGGTATTCAAGATGGTGCAGGGACATCCAAATGACCTGAGAAAACCAATGAAAGGTTTCCTCTTGTGCCAAAGTTCATAAGGAGTCTTACCATGTGTCTTAACTACTAAAACTCTGTTTTGCACATAGCAAGCAGTATTAACTGCCTCTGCCCAGAAGGTGATAGGCAGTTTAGAGTCAGACAACATAGTTCTTGCAGCTTCAATAAGTGTCCTGTTTCTCCTCTCAGCAACTCCGTTTTGCTGAGGAGTCCTGGGAGCACTGTATTGTCTTGTAATACCCTTTTCATCACAAAATGTATCAAGGATTTGGTTCTTGAATTCAGTTCCTTGATCACATCTTATGGTTTTGACCTTGTGATCACATTGATTCTCAATCTTTAAGATGAAATTCTTTAGAATCTCAGGAGTCTCATCTTTAGTTCTAAGAAAGAAAACCCAAGTGAATCTTGTAAAATCATCTGTGATCACTAGACAGTATAAGGTCCTTCCTAAACTCATTACACTGGTGGGGCCAAAGAGATCCATATGTAATAAGTGTAGGGGAGTAGTGATGGAGTTCTTTTCCTTAGGCTTGAGATACCTTGTGTTGCTTCCCTTTCAGGCATGCAACACAATGATCATCACTTGTAAACTCTTTCTTTGGCATTCCAGTTACCAGATCATGTTTGATTAATTTATTCATATTCTTAAAGTTTACATGGCACATTCTTTTATGCCATAGGAAAGACTCATCACTATTTGCTTTAGATAGAAAGCATGAAACTTCTCCAGAGGGAGATGTTTCTTGCAAATCCATCTTGTACATGTTCCCTTTCCTGGGGCTCTGAGCAGATATGCTCATGAGGAATGACCACTCCAGGCTTGAGAACAATGCACTCATGCTCAGTGAAGAGCATGTTATGACTCTGATCACAAAATTGGGATACACTCAGAAGATTGTACCCAAGCTCCTTAACAAAGTTTACCTTCTCAATGCTGAGCTTACCATTTGTGACCTTGCCCCTTCCATAAATGTAACCACCTTCATTTCCTCCAAAAGCAACTGGTCCTCCATCAATTCTCTCAAAATTATGAAGTAAAGACCTATTGCCTGTCATGTGCCTGGAACAGCCACTGTCAATTATCCAGACATTCTTGTTTGTCTTGAGCTGTTCCTGCACAAAGAAAATGATTAGTTACATTTGGAAACCCAAGCCTTACTTGTCTTGGGTTCAGTAAGTGTAATAGAAGGTAATGCAACAGTAATAGATCCTATGGTTGTACAGAGGGGATCTTCAGCTGTTGTTGATGGAGAAACCTCAGTCATTTGGTCTTTCTTAGACTTCCACACCACCTTTGGAGTCTTGGACTTGACCTTCAAAACCTTAGAAGCTTTTGGAGCTTCACAAGTTTTAATGACTGATACTTCGGAAGAATCTACAGTCACTGCAGCAGACTTTAGTGCTTCGGAAGAACTCCTTTCTTCCGAGACCAACTTTGCTTCCGAAGGTAATTTTCCATTTACCTTCTTCTTTGATTTGGAGCTTCCGAAGGAAACAGACTTTCCTTCCGAAGCTTGAGACTTCTTGAGATTCTTTGAAGTCTTTGTATTGGTCATGTGGATAGTACTTTTAGGATTGTATGGACAATCCTTGGCAATATGAGAAGTACTTTCACACATAACACACAACATTTTCTTCTTCAAAGAAATCTCCTTTTGAGAGCAAGACTGGCTTTGGTCACATCCCTTTTTCACCTTCATCTTGGTAGATGCAGATACAGTTCCCTTGGGCTGTGAACTGTTCTTGGAATTTGATGGTCCAGGCTGTGCAGCAGTGGTACACAGCAGCTCAGTCTTCTTCTTTGTACTGAGATGATTTGAACATGAACCAGAACTCTTGGCTAAGGCTTTGGTGGATGTCTTCAGTCCTTATTGCTTTGAAACCTGCAGAGATAAACACTTGTTTCTGCTTAGCATCAAAGGTAGCCTTGATTTCTTGAGCCTTCTTTGCTTTCCTTTTGCTCTTCCTGATCAAGTTCTTTCTCTTGGACTTGGTCATCACAGTTAATTTCTTCTCCTCAGAAGGATAGTGGCCCTTGGAGGAATCCTCTTCTTCACTCTTCTCAGAGGGATTCCTCACTATCACTTCTTCATCATCCTCACTTATTGGATCTATGAGAGGAAGCTCATCTTCACAAGTTCCACACCTAGGAGATCTTACAGACAAGATTGTGTGTGGAGGAGCTATCTCATTTGATCCCAGTCCCTGTCTATTTTGATAACAAACCTTATTGTGTAGGGATGAGGATATCATGTTCTTGAAGGTCTCTTCTTCAAGAACACTTTTCTCTGCCAGGGCTTTGCTGATCACAAGCTCAGCCTGGCACTTAGTCAACTTAGTGATGAGATCTTGGATCTGAGTTCTAAAATCTGTATGTTCATGTTTTAGTACTGAAATGGTTTTCTCCAAGTCTTCTATCTTTAACTTGTAATCATTTTCAGACTTTCTAAAATCAGATTTTAATATGTTTAATGACTCAAGATCAGATCTCATCTCTAGGTTGTAGGACCTGTATCTATTTACTTTAGCAATGCATTCAGGGGAGCAAAGATGTTCTAATACCTTGGCTTCATCATGGTCAGCCATCAATGCTTGGTTTGGAGAAGCATCCTCCACCTGAAAACTCCAGTCAAATCCTCCCTCTTCAACAGCAACCGCAGCATGTTGCTTTGTCTTCTCAGCCTGAGGGGTATTGTTAGTGTAGTTTGGTCTGAGTTGTGTTTGACCCCCATTTGCTCTAGGTGCCTTACACTCCCTAGCAAAGTGACCCATAAGGTTACAATTGTAACACTTAACTTTGCTTTTATCCAGCCCAAACTTACCACTGGTAGCATTGCTTGGAAATCTTCTTCCTGTCCTCTTGTAGAACTTCTTGGCTCTGTGAGTGAGAAGAGCCATCTGCTGAACTATCTCCATGTATTCCAGGTCATCTGGATGGATACAGTCTAGGTCTTCAAGAGTGAAGAGATAATTTCCACAGCTTTCATCTGCAGACACAAAGGCTTGAGAAGAACTTGTCTCTTGGAATGGGCTTCCTTGAGTAAAGTTCTCCCTTGGTGTCTCCGGGAAGGTGATGAAAGGACCCTTTTGTGAGTTGTCAGGGTAGCATAGGAGATGATGTTGGGGTTCTATGCTGTCCCTTTCAACCACATGAAGGGCTGAACCCATTTGATTGTTAGAGTTGCCAGATGAACCTTGTAAGTTCATCTCCATCTGGTATCCACTGAGAATCCCATATAACTCTGTCAGAGTAAGAGTTTTAAGGTTCTCAGTCCTCTTGATTACCACACAATAGTGTGTCCATTGCCTAGGAAGTGAGGACATGAACTTCCTTACAATGTCTCTGTTCTCAAGAGGAACTCCTCCATCCACAAGGGTATCCACAATCTCAACATACCTGAAGTATTGTTGGGTCATGGTTTCACCTGCTTTAAAGGTGAAATTTTCAAACTGCTGCTTCAGAAGATCTTTCTTGTTCTCCTTGGCTTCAGAGGAGCCTTCATACATCAGCTTCAGTGCATCCCACAGCTGTTTAGCTGTCTTGCACTTCTTAAAACCTCTGTACACAGAGTTTGGGATAGCAGTCTGAAGAGCAGTCATGGCCTTCCTGTCAATCTCTACTCTTTTCCTATCTTCATCTGAGTAGTTGGCCACATCTTTAGGAATCATACCAGCACCGGTAGCAGAGGGGGTGCTGGGTATGAAAGGTCCATATTCAACAGATTCCCACATTCTTGAGTCAAGAGACCTGATGAAGCCTTCCATCCTCATGCACCAGGTGTCAAAGTCATCAAGAGTGATCAATGGGGATTTGTTCATGGTTCCAGTCTCCATATCAGTCTTTGAGATGGAAGCCATTTGAAAAGTTTAGTTTTTGTGTGTGTGAGGGATCTTAAGATGGTTAGATCTTATATCACGAGCCTGAATGCTCTGATACCAATTGCAGGATCGTTCAAGGGCTTGAACACAATTACAACACAACAACACAATGAGAAGATTAACTAAACTTTAATCAAACAGTGAACTAGGTAACCAAAGGTGATACAAAGAACACAAGTAAAGCAAGAGACAGAACAAGAGAGTATAGTTTTCAAGGAGCAGTATATTGCTTTCTCAAGTTCTTTTACAAGTGTTACAAAGCATAAAAAAGATACAAGAACTTGGAATACTTATACTACAACCTACAGCCGGCTATACTATGAAAGCCAGCTGGATACAATTGACTAGACACTAACAAAATCAATTGTAGAATCAAAAGGCATATCTGCCTTTTGACCTTGTGACTATGACATGCCATAGCTCACATCCTTATACATTACAAAAAGGATAAAGTACATAAAGTGGAAAGTTTCAGACTCAAGACCTCAATGTACAGTTACCAAAAGCATGGACCTTTTCACCAACTCTTGTAAGTTGGTGACTTATCAGAGACGCAGCGGAAAAGGTGCTTTATGGAACAGTACATCAGATAAAGCATGTGTACTAAAAGTCTTCGGAAGAAATCTGTCTTCATAGGTGAAGCTTCGGAAGACTTTGTCTCTTGAAGCTTCGGAAGACTTCATGTTTGGCTTCGGAAGATATTGGTCTTGGCTTCGGAAGATATTACACTTAGAGTATTTTCTAATGCTTTGTGTAATTCTTCCGAAGCATTCTTCACTTCAGTACTTAGTGCATGTTGCTGAAACACTTAGGCAGTTTTGGGTTGCATCAGACTTCAGGAATCCTTACAGGATTCTTTGTGATCGAGATAACACTATGTTTTGTCTATGTGAATGGGAGTCTCCTTGCATTTTCATCCCATAGTCAAGCATCTTATCTGAACCGAAGCACTTGAGCGCAATAGCTTGCAATAGCCATGTATTCAGCTTTGGCATTGAGTAGAGACACAAGATTGTTTCTGCATTGCCATGATAAAACCCTTCCCCAAGGAACTGACATCCCCTAGATTAACTTTGCAGTCATATGCAACCACATATCGTTATCTATATAACTACAGATTGAAGTCAGAATTCTTGAATACCAAAAACCCAGTGTTTAGGCACCTTTAAGGTATCTTAGAATTCTTTGATAGTGATAAGGGTGACATCTTTTGGGTTGGCTTGATATCTTTCACAAATAATGTGCAATCATTATATGGCCTGCTAGTTGTAAGATACAACGATCTAATCATAGCCCTGTAAAGGTATTCATCCACAACTCCCCTTCAAGATCAGGCCCAGGGAGTGGTTTCTTGCTTTGGAGTCTTAGCACTCATACATCAGTCATGTTGAATCTTTTGAGTATGTCTTGAACATACTTTGACTGACTAATGAAGATGCCATCTTCAACTTGCTTCACTTGAATTCTTAGAAAGAATTGAGTCCCCATGGCACTCATTTCAAATCTGTCCTTCATTAGCTTCTCAGAGACATTGTAGAGCCTTGGATTAGTTGAACCAAAGATGATGTTATCTACATACACTTGAACTAGCATTAAGTCATTTCACTGTTCTTTGATGAAGAAAGTTCCATCTATAGTACCCATTCTTTATCCATGCTTGCAGAGATACTGAGATAGAGTCTCATACCACTTCCACGGTGCTTGGTACAGCCCATAAAGAGCCTTATCAAGCTTGAAGACATAATTAGGATGATCAGGATCTATAAAACCAGGTGGTTGTTTGACATACACCTCTTTATCAATCACCCCATACAGAAAAGCACACTTGACATAACGATGATAGACGTTGAAGTTCTGGATGCAGCAATTGCAAAGAATATCCTAACAGCTTCCAGTCTTGCTACAAGAGCAAAGACATCAGTGTAGTCAATTCCTTCTTCTTGTATGTATCCTTGACCAACTATTCTAGCTTTGTTTTTTATGACAATGCCTCTATCATCTTTCTTATTCTTAAATAGCGATTTGGTTCCTATAATAGTCTTCCCATGAGGAAGAGGACATAGGTTCCAAACCTTTTGACTTTTGAATTGAAGCAGCTCCTCTTGGATATCCTCAACCTAACTTCCAACTTTCAGAGCCTCATCAACTTTCCTTGGCTCTATTGGGGAAAGAAACAAGAATGAAGATAAACATTTTCTTCATGGGTTTGTCCTCTTGTTCTTACCCTTGTGTCAACATCTCTAATGATGTTTGTTGTGGGGTGAGACTTGTGGACTTAGTTGAGGGATCATTGCAAGTTGCTAAGAGAGATCAAAATTAGAAAAAAATTAGATCTAGCATTGATTCTTCTCCCACCACATCAACACACTTATCAAGAGAAACATGATCCAATGAGTGTGACATCATTGATGTTTTCATCTTTGGAGTGGTTATCAGCATCAAGAAATTCTTGATCACTATCACCACCCCCATTGTCTTCTACATTTGAAGTTCTTTATCTGGTTACTGAGCTAGAATTTGAAGGCATATCAGATGTATTAGCTGAATTTGTCATTGTTGTGCTGATAGAGACTTCATTTGCAGAAGTAGTTACAACTAGAGCTGAAGATGTGTAACTTGAAGGTCTTCTAAGCTCAAATCTTGGATCAGGATCCCCTGGGGATAAGATATATGTAGTTCCTAAAATATTCTCACAAGATTTGTTAAAATAGTTAGTAACTAGATCAAGATCAAATAACCAATCAGGACCAGAACCAGCCACACAGGGGTGTTGTTCATTGAAAGTCACACTGGCTGACTCTTCAACAATTCTAGTTCTAAGACTGTATTCTCTATAAGCCTTAGCTTGAGAAAGGTATCCAATGAAGTGTCTAATATCTAATTTCTTAACAACTTTGGAAATTTGATCTTTGGTATTCAAGATGGTGCAAGGACATCCAAATGACCTGAGAATACCAATAAAATGTTTCCTTTTGTGCTAAAATTCATAAGGAGTCTTGCCATGAGTCTTAACCACTAGAACTCTATTTAGAATGTGATAGGCAGCTTAGAGTTAGACAACTTGGTTCTTGCAACTTCAATAGTGTCTTGTTTCTCCTCTTAGCAATATCATTTTGCTGAAGAGTCCTCGGAGCACTATAATTGTAATACCCTTTTAATCACAAAATATATTCAGTTCCTTGATCACATCTTATGGTTTTAACCTTGTGATCACATTGATTCTCAATCTTTAAGATGAAATTCTGCAGAATCTCAAGGGTCTCATCCTTAGTTTTAAGGAAAAAGACCCAAGTGAGTTTTGTAAAGTCATCTGTGATCACTAAACAATAAGAGGTCCTTCCTAGACTTATTACACTGGTGGGGCCAAAGAGATCCATATGTAACAAGTGTAGGGGAGTAGTGATGGAGTTTTTTTCCTTAGGCTTGTGAGATACTTTGTGTTGCTTCCCTTTAAGGCATGAAACACAGTGATCATCACTGGTAAACTCTTTCTGTGGCATTCCAATTACGAAATCATTTTTAATCAATTTATTCATGTTCTTAAAGTTTACATTGCACATTCAGTTATGCCACAAAAAAGACTCATCACTATTTGCTTTAGATAGAAGGCATGAAACTTCTCGTGAGGGAGATGTTTCTTGCAAATCCATCTTGTACATGTTCCCTTTCCTGGGGCCTCTGAGCAAGATATGCTCATAAGAAATGACCACCCCGGGCTTGAGAAAAAAGCGCTAATGCTCAGTAAAGAGCATGTTATGACTCTGATCACAAATTGGATACACTCAGAAGATTATACCCAAGCTACTTGACAAAGTTTACCTTCTCAATGCTAGGCTTACCATTTGTGACCTTGCCCTTTCCAGATATGTAACCACCTTCATCTCCTCCAAAAGAAACTGGCCCTCCATCAATTCTTTGAAAATTCTGGAGTACTGACCTATTGTCTGTCATGTGCCTGGAACAACCACAATCAATAATACAGACATTCTTGTTTGTCTTGAGCTGTTCCTGCACAAAGAAAAAATTATTACTTATATTTGGAAACTCAAGCCTATTGGTCTTGGGCTCATCAAAAGAAGTAGAAGGTAATGAAATAGTAATAGATCCTATAGTTGTGCTTTGAGGATCTTCTGATGTTGTTGATGGAGAACTTTCAGTCAATTGTCTTTCTTTGACTTCCAAATCACCTTCAGAAGTTTGGACTTGACTTTCATACTTCGGAAGTTTTTGAGACTTTGGAAGTTTTGGTGACTGGACCTTCAGAAGATCTTGCTAACACTACAGCAGAGTTTAGTGCTTTGGAAGTATTCCTTACTTCCAAGACCAAATTTCCTTCCGAAGGCGATTTTCCACTTGCCTTCTTCTTCATTTTGGAACTTCCGAAGAAAACAAATTTTCCTTTCGAGGCTAATTTTTCTTGCAGCACCTGGAAGTCTCTTTCCTGGTCACATGAAGAGTACTTTTGGGATTGTATAGATAATCCTTAGCAAGGTGTGAAGTACACTCACACATAACACATTCCATCTTCTTCTTCCTAAGAGCCTTCTTCTGAGAACAATGCTGACTTTGATCGCATCCCTTCCTTACCTTCATCTTTGCAGATGTTGAGACAGTCCTTTTGGGCTGTGAACTATTCTTGGAGTTGGATGGTTCAGGTTGTGTAGTAGTGGTACACAACAGATTGACCTTCTTCTTGATGCTAAGATGATTTGAACATGGACCAGAACTCTTGGTAGATGAGTGTAGGTTGATGTCTTCAATCTTAACCACTTCAAACCCTGTAGAGACAAAAACTTGTTTCTGCTTAGAGTCAAAAGTGGCCTTGATCTCTTGAGCCATGTTAGCTTTTCTCTTGCCTTTTCTGATCAAGTTCTTCCTCACAGACTTGGATATCACAATCTTCTTGCTCTCCATAGAGGGATAGTGACCCTTCTTAGAGTCCCCCTCTTCACTCTTCTTAGAGAAATTCATCACTATCACTTCTTTATCCTCTTCACTCAAGGGGTCTATGAGTGGAATCTCTTCTTCACAAGTTCCACACCTAAGTGATCTTACAGACAAGATTGTGTGTGGAAGAGCTTTCTTACCAGATCCAAGTCCCTACTTATTCTCATAACACACTTTGGCATTCAGGGATGAGGATATCATGTTTTTGAAGGTCTATTCTTCAAGAACACATTTTTCTACCTTGGCTTTGCTGATCACAAGCTCAGGCTGGCATTAGGTCAACTTAGTTATGAGATCCTTTATCTGAGTCCTCTAATTGGTGTGCTCATGTTTTAGAACTAAAATGTGTTTCACTAAGTCCTCTATTTTTAGCTTATAATCCTTTTCAGCCCTTTTAAAAACATATTTTAAAATGTTCAAGGACTCAAGATCATATCTCATTTCTAACTTGTAGGACCTGTATCTGTTGACTTTAGCAATACATTGATGAGTACAGAGATCTTCCAATGCCTTGGCTTCATCATGATCAATTATCAAAGCATGGTTTGGAGTTGCATCTTCCACCTAAAAAGCTTCGGTCAAAGCCTCCTTCTTCAATAGCATCTGCAGCTTGCTGTCTTGGCTTCTCATTTTGGGTGGCTTTATCCATGTAGTTTGGTTTGGATTGTGCTTGGCCATTATTTGTTCTTGGTGCCTTGCACTCCCTGGCAAAATGGCTTATCAAGTTATAGTTGTAACACTTAACTATGCTCTTATCCAGTCCAAACTTTCCACTGGCTGTATTGCTAGAAAACTTCATTCCTATCCACTTGTAGAACTTCTTGGCTTTGTGAGTGAGAATATCTATGTGCTAGACTATCTCCATATACTCTAGATCATCTGGATGGATACAGTCCAAGTCTTCAAGGGTGAAGGGAAGCCACAGCTTTCATCAGAAGACATAAAGGCTTGGGAGGAACTTGTCTCTTGGATGGGCTTCATTGAGTATAGTTCTCCTTGGTGCCTCCGGGAAGGTGATGAAAGGGCCATTCTGTGAGTTATCAGGGTAGCATATGTGATGATGTTAGGTTCTATGCTATCCATTTCAGTCACATGAAAGGTTAAACCCATTTGATTGCTAGAGTTGCCAGATGAACCTTGCATGTTCATCTCCATCTGGTATCCACTGAGAATGCCATACAACTCTGTTAAGGTGAGAGTCTTGAGGTTCTCAGCTCTCTTGAAAACAACACAATAGTGTGTCCATTGCCTAGCAAGAGAGGACATGAACTTCCTTACAATATCCCTATTCTCAAGAGCTACTCCACCATCCACTAGGGTTTCCACAATCTCAACATACCAGAAGTATTGTTGAGTCATAGTCTCACCTGTTTTAAAGGTGAAAATTTCAAACTGCTGCTTTAGGAGATCCTTCTTGTTCTCCTTGGATTCAAAGGAACCCTCATACATCAGTTTCAATGCACCCCACAACTGCTTAGCTATTTTGCATTTCTTGAAACCTCTGTATACACAGTTTGAAGAGCAGTCTGAAGGGTTGTCATGGCCATTTGATCAATTTTTACTCTCTTTTTATCTTATTTGTGTAGTCAGCCACAACCTTGGGCATCATATCACCTCCAGCAGCTGAGGAGGTTCTCGGTATGTAAGGTCCAATAACAACAGACTCCCACATTCTTAACTCTAGAGACTTGATAAAACCATCCATTCTTTGGCACTAAGTGTCAAAGTCTTCAAGTGTGATCAGTGGGGACTTTGTCATGGTTCCAGTTTCCATACCAGCTTTAGAAATAGCTGCCATTTGAGATGTTAAGTATTTTGTGTGTGTGAGGGATCTTATGATGGGGACATCTTATATCAAGAGCCTGGAAAACTTTGATACCATTTGCAGGACCGTTGAAGGGTACAAGCTTACAACACAACAACACAAGAAGAAGAGTGTGCAACATCACTTAACATATCAAATGGAGAACTAGAAACCAGTTTCCATGAGAACTAAGAAACACAAGTATTCAAGAGACTAGACAAGAACAACATAAATAGTTGTTTTCAAGGTTGATGTATATTGCTCTCTAGTTCCTTATAAGTGTTTACAAAGCAGTGGTATAAGATACAAAGGACCAGAGATACTTATACTACAACCTACAGCCGGCCATACTTTGAAGGCATGCTGGATACATGATCTTGACAACAACAAAATGAGTGTAGAGTCAAAAGGCAGATTGCCTTTTGACTAGTGACTATGACATGCCATAGCTCACATCCAAATATATTACAAAAAGGATAAAGTACATAAAGTAGAAAGTTACAGACTCAAGACCTCAATGTACAGTTACCAAAAGCATGGACCTTTCACTAACTTATGTAAGTTGGTCTCTTATCAGAGTTGCAGCGGAAAGGGGTCCAGTTTTATGGAAAAGGTAAATTAGATAAAGCATGTGCTCAACAGTCTTTGGAAGAAATCTGTCTTCAATGTTGGCTTTGGAAGACTTCAAGTTTGGCTTCAGAAGATATTGATCTTGGCTTCGGAATATTTCACACTTAAAATATTTTCTAATGCTGGGTGTGAAACTTCCAAAGCATTCCACTTCAGTACACTTGTGCATGCATGCAGGAGAGACTTTGGGTGTTTGGGTTGCATCAGCCTTATATTAAAACTTACATATGACAATGTTAGATTGCTCTTCAATCAATCCTTCTTGTTCTTCAATGGCAATGGTTTGGATGGCTAAAGTGTCAACATGACCACTTATTCCATCCCTTGATTGTCGGAGAGCAGCCTTTAGTCTTTCTATGTCCTTTTCTTTCTCTTTCTTTTCAACCTCATACTTTCTTTTAGATCTTTATCTCCTTCTCCTATTCATCAAACTCCAATTGTTTATCTTGAGTAATACTAGATCTTCTATTAAATAGTTTCTCCATCTTTGCTACTTTCTTCATTAGCTCAGAAATCATTTTATCCTTTTCATCAAGTCTATTCACTTCTGATTGAGCAACACTTTTAGAATGAAAAATCAAAAATAGCTTGCCTAACAGGCATCTATCTATGATGATCCTCATCATCAGATGATGATTTTAATTCCTCTGAAGAGCTGGCAGAGTCACCATACTCAACAGGCTCAGTAGAAACAAGGGATGACTGAACATGAGATTCAGGGAATGATGGATTGGTGAAACATGAGGAGAGTGTATGGGTGAAATATGTGGAGAGATGATGGGTTGTAATTGTGGTGATTGGATTGGTAGTGTTTGTGGTGATGGTATAGGTGAGAGCATGAAAGGTGAGGCTATATCAGTTTCATGAACATATGGCCCAGTGAGAAATCAGCCCCTACATCAACCTGGGGTGACACTGTCCTCTGTCCTTCATCCCTTTTAACAAGTTGCTTATTAGCACTTTGCTAATCATGAGCAGTGGTTCTTCTTCTTGATTTTTCTCATCAAGAAGAACCTCTTGTTCTTCAACATGTTCTTCTGGATTAATCTGTTAAAGCATTCAAGGAAATATAGAGAGTGGGTTCCACTATAAAAGTTCCTAGGATCTCCCTTTTTGATGTACTTGTATGACATAGCATCATAATAAGGAATATCCATCACAGGACCTCCAGGTACAATGTCAGGGAAAGATTCATTGATAATACATTATAAGAACCTTGGATACATTAGGCACATATGTCTTCTCCCTTACTGATGTTTGAAGCCAGACCATCAAACACATAGGCAGACACGTTGAATGGCCTGTTAGTGCATAAAGAACATATGGCAGATGATGTGATTACTAGAATGTCATTCCATCCAATCTTCCTCTTTGACAGACAATGTTGGTAGAGATGAATGAGGAACCTCCATTGTAAGTCAACTAATCCTTTTACAATCTGCTTGCCTTCATATCCTCCCTCACATCTAATGTTGGCAAAGAAAGTAGTGATTCATCATCAAGCTCTAGGGGAGTGTTGGCATCATCACCAAACCGCGGACACTATTTCACAATTTATTTAGTGATGACCAATGTGTGATCATCAGAGATTCTTCTAGAAAGAGTCCTTACACCATCTATCTCTGTCACCTCAAAAGTGCTCAAAAGACCTTATGAGTCTCTCATAATAATTGGTTTAACCGTAATTGCATGAGCCACACTGGTAGTGGAAATGAATCTGATCATGTCTCTAATATCTTCAGCCTCGGTACATCAGGCTCAAGATAAGCGCTAACATTATAAAGCTTGCTCCAGGTGAGATTTACCATGTACCCTGCATTAGAGTCATATGAATTAGAAAAATGATAGTACTCACAGATTGTAGAGCATACATCAAGTAAATGTTTTCAGTTTGACTTTTGATGATCAAAATTGACTGTTTGAAGGTACCGTTCCATAGGAATCATTCCTAAGCTTGATGCTATTATGAATAATCACTATTATTTTGTTTTTCAAGGTTGGAGAGATCATATTTGTTGTTTTAAACCTCTTTTCAACTCCTAGATTCAAGATTTGATTTCAACATTTTCCATCTTTTGTTATGCTCTGTTCATTATGAACACGGTTTTAAAATTCACTTGTTGGTTGTTATTCGTCTTAGTTAACATGTTCATTATAGTTGAAAATGATTATCATTTCTTCATTCAAGTCTGATTTTGAGTTTCCTTTCTTGACCTAGGGTTCTAGGTTCATCATTGGTTAAAAAGTCTGACATTTTAGGTCACAAAATTCAAAAAATTAACCTTTTGTTCGATACTATTATTGAAGTAAATCGAAACAGAGGACTAATCAGAGGATATGAATTGTAGAACACAGGTTTATTGATGGTGATGATGATGATTGATGAAGAACAGTGAGTTTCGCTCGTCGCACTTTAAAGTCTCTCAAATTTGAAAAGTATTAAATGTCCTTTTGAAATGGCTTTAAATCATCAACTAATGTCTTTTACAAATTGTTACAAGTTTTAAAACAAATGCGGTCAATTTTTAAATTCACTGTGGCAAATGTGGAAGAGTTTTGTTATTAGCATTTGTGTACTGTTACAAATGTGGAACTGAAAAACTTGAGAGCATTTGTTCACTGTAGCAAATGCGGTTGAGCAAAGTTTGTTAAGCATTTGTTCACTGTTACAAATGTAGCTCAAAGAAGTTAGCTTACATTTGTTCACTGTAACAAATGCGGTAGAGTAAAATTCCTTTATCGACATTTACTTCAACAAATGCGGCTGAACAATGAAGTTGTCCGCATTTCTTGACCATCATCATCATGACAAAAGAGATTAAGCACTTGTTTATTCATTTTTGTTATAGATGAAAAGTATTGATGTCACCCACATTCTAGAATGCGGATGAGTAAAAATATATGTCTTCCGCATTAACAAATGCTCGAACACTTTTGTCCGTATATGTTTTTAACGCAAAAGCTTTTTATGGATATTTCTTTGACATAAATGCGGTAGAGTTGTCTTGTCTGCATTAGTTTCACTTTGTTATAAATGACATAAACATTTACCCGCATTGGTTATGTGCATGGGTTACCTTCATCCGCATTAACCAATGCACTTACCCACATTATATTCTAACTTAGTCAAAACTTATGTTTTTGTATAGAAATTGTTATTTTTGATTTTTCTGGTTATGAAGAACTGTCTTTGATTAAATTGTGTCTTATGAGGTTCTTGGTTGTTGTTGGGGTTATGAATTCTTGCTTGGATTGACTTGTATATCATATGTGATGCAAGTTTCCCTGATCTTGGACTTCTTATGCTTCCAAGAATCTGCATAACTGAGATACTATGGTATAACTTCTGCACCAACACAGACATTCTCTTTTAATTTGTTTTGAAGTTTTAAGAAAGTAAGTGTCTATACAAACTGATCAAAAATTTAAATTACTCCCCCTAAAGTTTATATCCATATCTAGATAGAAACTTTAAAGATTTAAAACTATTGGATATGAAATATTTCTTATGTTTTTGTTTTTTGATTTAAACATGAAGAGGAAATATTCCTTTTGTTGGGATCATATCAATCTTTCATTACACATGTGCACTCTTATTGTTAGTGTTGATACATTATGTTCCTAGTTTATGTTCTTAATGTAAAACTCTTTCATTTCTTACACATGCGTAATATAATTATTCAATGAATTTGATATGCTTTTGATATTTATTTGTCTTTGAATATTTCACATTATTGTATTTGGTACAATTCATATATATGTGTTGGGGTTTGTTAGAACAAGGTTCATAGTTTAACCATTTAAACATTGTGAAAACGCAGCGAAAACAAGCTTTATAACTTTGTTGATGAACTGAAAAATCCGGGTTTCATCTTGATATTACAAAGTTATAAACAAACCCAAGAAAAAAGGACCTTTTATATGTGAATAATACTAGCTATGTAAACACAAACATACATTATGGACAGCCATAAAGAGGCTACCATAAACTACCTTTCAGCAACAAAAAGGGGCGAGATTGCAGAGGATGTACTTCAAGAAACGACTAAGGCACCAAAGGAGGTCCTCTCAAGTGTGCATACCCCAAGCTCTATAGCAATAACACGTTTGTTGTTAGGATTTCCACACCAAATCGCAAGAAGAGGCTGCTGAAACACCCTTTTTCACCTTGTCTTTCTTCTAAGATGAGAGAAAAAACCCTTCTTGCATGTATGAGAGAGAAGAGAAATGGGAGAGTGTGTCTAGTTCAAAATGTGTGTTGTTCCAAGACAACAAATGACTCATAATGCCCTTAGAGGGCGACCGAAATTATTGTTTTAAAATGGTCCCCCCATTTCAAAACACCCGCTAAAAGGAACTAGTTACAATATAAGTTGTATAATTAACCTCATAATTATAAAACTTAAACACACTATTATTATTTGATGTTATTTAACTAACTTAAATAAAATTATAAATAATATCCATGAATAAAATATCCATATAAGTTGTTCTTTCTTACATACAGTTTATTTAGAAAACCATTATCTAAATTGGTGAAAATATTTAATTGTATGATCATATCATCAATTAAATATTATTTGGTGTTTGCTAAGCTTGTTATTGGGTATGACCGGACTTGGATCATAACGTACTAACCACATCAATGTTCTATGTGTTTTGGGCATAAAGAATTCAACAATCTCCCACTTGCACAAGATTCATAGAAGATTGATGCAAGAAGTATATACCGCCTAACAACGGTTTACTACCCTCAATACACATGTCTAAAGCCATTCCATAACATCATCCCCTTCAAGTATCCAACTTGAAATGATTAGGTGAATCAATCATTTATCCTTTTGTTACAGATGTCATGTTAAATCCAAGGACACAGAATGATCATTCCTTGTTGATTTAACTTATCAGGCCTTAGACATCTTGCTCTCAACGAATAAGAGGAACAAATTCCATCTTGAATACATACGTTTCTCACAAACACTTCATGTCACGTCTGAACATAGCCTTACGTACTGTCCATTATTTCAGGGCAGTGAAGAACTAGCTCAAGGTATAACACATGGTGAATATCAAAACCCAGTATGTATCTCACGTCTGAGGGTCCCAAATGATATTCGCATTTACTCAAATTTACTTATGATCAATCTAGAAGATTCCATGTAGTAAAATTTGAGATGCGGGTCAGTCCAATATTTGTATCCCACAAATATCTATGAACTTTGGCAGCAACCATTTGATCTATATTCATTCCTTATGAATATCCACCAATCCAAATTCATAATAATCTTACCCTCATACTTTTTCCCACAAGTATGAACGACTACGGACATTTAGAGTAAACAATTTACCCATGGATTTAAACATGCTAAATTGGAACATTTATTGAAATATTATAACCACATAATTTTATTCAAGTAGTAAGAGAGTTCCAAATATCCAAATACGAAATCACAGATCAAATCCAATCACTAGATTATCGAAGTCCCATGGCACAGGTATGACCTTCATGCTTTGCCTTTTCTAGGAGCTTTGTTAGAGGATCCGTAATATTTTGATCTGTGTGAACTTTGCGAATACATATCTTTCCTTTCTCAACTTCATCTCGTATGTAGTTGAATCTCCGCTCAATGTGCCTAGTCTTTTGATGAGCATGAGGTTCCTTGATTTGAGCAATTGCACCCTCGTTATCACAAAAGATCTCTAGGGGGTCCTGAACGGAAGGGACAACCCCTAGATCGGCAATGAATTTCTTCAACCATGCAGCTTCTTGAGCTGCCAATGAGGCAGCGATGTATTCTGATTCTGTAGTTGATAAAGCCACCACATCCTGTTTAGAGCTCTTCCAAGAGACGGCTCCTCCATTCAAAATGAAAATGTATCTAGATTGTGATCGTGAATCATCACGATCGGTTGGAAACTCGCATCCGTGTAACCTTTTACAACGAGTTCCTTATCACCAGATCCATATATTGGAAACATATCTTTAGTCCTCCTTAGGTACTTAAGTATGTTCTTAATAGCCATCCAATGATTGCTTCCAGGATTTTGCTGGTAACGGCTTGTCATGCTTAAGGCGCATGAAACGTCCGGCCGAGTGCATTTCATTGCATACATGATGGATCCAATAGCAGATGCGTATGGGATTCCCTTCATTTTATCTTGCTCATCCTTTGAGCTTGGAAATTGAGTCATACTCAATATCGTTTCTCTTTGAATAGGTACCGTACCTTTCTTAGAGTTCTCCATCTTGAACCTTTTCAAGATTTTATCAATGTATGCACTTTGATTTAAACCAATCAACCGCCTTGATCTATCCCTATAGATCTTTATTCCGAGAATATAAGCGGCCTCACCAAGATCCTTGATGGAAAAACAACTTCCAAGCCAGGTCTTTACACCATCCAAGGTTGGAATGTCATTTCCAAATAGTAGTATGTCATCAACATACAATACTAGGAAAGTGATGATGCTCCACTAGCTTTCTTATATACACAATCTTCATCAGCATTCTTGATGAATCCAAATTAATTACTTCTTCATCAAAACAGTGATTCCAACTTCTCGATGCTTGTTTCAATCCATAGATTGATTTTTTCAACTTGCTTACTTTGTTAGGATGTTTGGGATTGACAAAACCTTCAGGTTGAACCATATAGACATCTTCCTCAAGATATCCATTTAGAAAAGCCGTTTTGACATCCATTTGTCAAATCTCATAATCATAATGAGCAGCTATGACAAACAATATCCTAATAGATTTTAGCATTGCAACAGGTGAGAAAGTTTCAGCATAGTCAACCTCTTAAGTTTGAGTGAAACCCTTTGCTACAAGTCTCGCTTTATAAGTATCTAGGTTTCCATGCATATCGGTTTTCCTTTTGAAAACCCACTTACATCCAATTACTTTGATGTTAATAGGTGGTATAACCAAGTCCCATACTTGATTGTCATACATGGATTGCATCTAACCGTTCATGGCTTCAAGCCATTTGTCACAATCCGAATTGGACAATGCATCATGGTATGTGATTGGTTCATCGGAATCTATCACATAGCATCCATCAGTGAAAAATCCATATCTTTCAGGTGTATTACTAGTTCTACCAGATCTGCGAACGTTTTTTGTGTATTGATCAACTATTTGATCACTTTCAACATCCTCATGTTGAGTGGTAGTGTCAACCAAACGTGTATGGAGTTGCGGTTCTTGATCCTCTTCAAGATCCATAGTTCTACTACCAGTCCTTCCATAAGGAATTTGGTTTCAAAGAACTCACCCTTTTTGGCAACAAACTCCTTTTGTTGTATTGGATCATAGAAATAATATCCCATAGAATCTCTTGGATATCCAATAAAGATACACTTAGTGGAGCGGCTTTCTAACTTGTTCCAGTTTGGAGTCTTCACATAAACTTCACACCCCCACACCCTCAAATATGAAAATGATGGAACCCGTCCATGCCATATTTCATAAGGTGTCCTTTCCACATTCTTGGTTGGGGCCATATTCAAAATACGGGCCGCAGAGAGCAGAGCAAAACCCCAAAATGATAGAGGTAATGAGCTTCTAGCCATCATAGATCGAACCATATCCAATAGAGTTCGATTTCTCCGCTCGGACACGCCATTATGTTGTGGTGTTCCCGGTGGAGATAGTTGTGAGACAATCCCACAACTTCTAAGATGGTCCCTAAAAGCATCATTCAGGTATTCACCTCCTCTATCGGTGCGGGGAATTTTAATTGACTTATTGAGTTGATTTTGTACTTCATTTTGAAAGATCTTGAACATTTCAAAAGCTTCATCTTTGTGTCTTAACAAGTACACATACCCATACTGACTATAGTTGTAGTAAAGGTAATGAAGTATCTTTCATTGTACCTTGTCATAGGTTTAAAAGGACCACATACATCCAAATGTATGATACCTAATAAATCATTTGCCCTTTCGGCTTTGCCACTAAAAGGTTCTTGGTCATTTTACCTTGTAAACAAGACTCACATACATCAAATGAATCACATTCATTTGTTTTTAAAAGACCATTCTTTTGTAATGTTTGTATTCTTTTCTTGTTTATATGACCAAGAAGGCAATGCCAAAGATAAGTATTACTCAAATCCAATTTGAGTTTCTTAGTACTAGTTTGGTTCAATAAGCTATCATTCAATGTATTTTCATGAACCAATCATAGATACCATTGATGGAATAGCTTTAAAGTAAAACATGTCATTCAAAGTAAGATGGATTTCATTTCCAATAAATGATAATACATATCCAAAATGTTTTAATAGGGCTACAGAAATAATGTTCGTAGTTAAACTAGGAGCATAGAAAACATTGTACAAAATTACTTCCAAACCATTTGGAAGTTCAGGATGTACTCACCACAGGCTTCAACTTGAACTTTAGCCCCATTGCCCATATAGAGGCTAACATACCCTTTGTTGAAGTTGCTACTTCTTTTGAACCCCTGCAACAAATTACAAATGTGAGTTCCACATCCGGTATCTAATACCCATGTGTTAGAGGATATTAAGTTTAAATTAATATGGATCATGTATATGGTACCTGAGGTCTGCCGACCTCCCTTTTGCTTTCAACTCTTGGAGATGGACAAGATAATTTCTTGCCCAGTGTCCAATCTCCCCACACTTGAAGCATGGGTCATTAGAAGCAACCTTTTGCCTTTTCCTGTGCTTTAGGTGGCACCCTTGCCACCCCTTTCGCTTTTCCCATTACGGGTCCCTTACCCTTGGCAACCCTTGCCTTGGGTGTGGGATGAGGCCTTTTCTTGTTCCCACCTTCATGGATGGTGAGAATGGGTAAAACCCTTTTACCCATGGCCGCCTCGGCCGTTTTGAGCATAGAGTGAAGCTCACCAATGCCTTTGTCCCAAGCATTCATGTTGTAGTTCAACACGAACATCTCAAACCTTTTGATAAGGCCATTGAGGATCAAATCCATGCCCAATTCCTTTGAGATGGACAGTTTAGCCTTTCGAGGCGGTCAATGTACCTTTTTATCTTAAGTACATAAGATGAAACTGATTGGTTGTCGTCCATACGACATGCGTGGAGCGCTCGAACCGTTTCGAAGCGCTCAACCCTTGCTTGCTGTTGGAACGTTTCCTTTAGTTGGGTTATCATGTCATAAGCTCCGGGATGCTCATACTCCTTCTGGAATCCGGAGTCATGCTTGCCAACATAAGGCAAGACACTTGGACAGAGTCCTTAGTGTACTTTATCCAATCATTATAGGCCTCCTCATCATCCTCACTAGGTTGATCAGGGACAGGGTCATCTAAAACATATGATCGTTTCTCTTCTTGAGAACGCTTCTCAAGTTTCGATACCAATCGATAAAATTGTTATGATTTAGACGTTCCTTTTGGAGAATCGCTCGTAAAGATTGGGCGGACGTGGATGAATTATCATGATTATCATAATTATTGGTGGCCATCTACAAAATTTAACAAAGATCAATTTTAGTACTTTTGATATTGTGTTTTAATAATTAATACCTTTTAAGGTCATTTTCATATTAAAATCTAGAACCCAACATTACATTTAAATAGTGGTTAGGTGACCTTTATCCCACGATTTAAATTAATAAGGTGTCAACGATTGACGATTGCAACCATTTGCAACTTCTAGAGGCATGGGATCGACTTGAAACATCATATGTAAAGTCGGCATGTTAATCCCATCAACACCATTTGGAAACCATATCGTAGGTGATCCATTTGACATGGTTTGCAAATCAAGACACCCTACTTATACACACGTGTGATTTTGCCAAAATAAGCAGTTAGGTGACCTTTATCCCACCAATATGGCATTCTCACCTCAAGTCACAAGTTCCCTCAAAATGGTTAGGTAACCTTTATCCCACTAAGAGTTCTCAAGCGATTCAAGCGTTGTGTAAAAGACGGTGTTGATCTTATTTTTTTAAGGGTATAGAGATATTATAATACAAGTTTAGAAAACATTATGTTTACATATTTGTATGTTTTCAAAACAAGATACCTTATGGTACATTGATTAAAACCTCTTTTAATCTTTGAAATCATTACAACAATTTTAATAACCTTTTATTACCTTTTAATGATTAAAGCCCATTTAGATAGTTTGTTATGATCATTGAAAGGATAGTTAAGCAAACATCATATGTAAAGTCATCAACCACAATACCATAATCAAACAACCATGAAACAACCAAATGTAACTGCATAACCATAGCATCTAAAGTGGCCACACTTGTTTGCCATCACAAGTGTGGATCATAGGACATTCCTAAGGGACAAAACACATCACAAAAGTTCCATGAACCTCCCACTTGAAACCGCATCCAAATGCTCCATGTTTCTTGTGTCTTTCCTTTGTGCTTCTAACACGTACATCTTCATATTACAAGATATTATATCCTAATACAAGATTTCTAGTAAAAAGAAAGTACCTAATCTATTTATTAAAGCCCAATAATAAATAAATTACACTTTAAACCAAGCACAAATAAAAGATTATACAACCCAATTGAATGAATAAATACAACCATAATAAACATCCAAATAACACAAGGTCAAAGGCTAGGTTATGCACCATAATAAACAATGATCGTATCATCCAAACCAACAATGAATCCCCACTTAAAACCCATGAAATTTCAGCCAACACAAACTGAAATTCCGGTTTTGTCTTGCCCAAACAAACAACAAATATAACATACATGTCTTTCAAAGTTTAATCACAAGCATGTGCGATATAACTTTGAACGTTTGGGGATTCATAAAACATGAACATAGCAGCCCCTAAAAGGGTTTCAAAGTCCTATAAAACGAAATATAACAAGGACAAGACAAGCTATTATCCACATAACTAGCTCTAGATGCCAATGTTGGGGTTTGTTAGAACAAGGTTCATAGTTTAACCATTAAACTTTGTGAAAACGCAGCGGAAACAAACTTTATAACTTTGTTAATGAACTGAAAAATCCGGGTTTCATCTTGATATTACAAATTTATAACAAACCCAAGAACAAAGGACCTTTTATATGTGAATAATACTAGCTATGTAAACACAAACATACATTATGGACAGCCATAAAGAGGCTGTCATAAACTACCATTCAGCAGCAAAAAGGGGCGAGATTGAAGAGAATGTACTTCAAGAAACGACTAAGGCACCAAAGGAGGTCCTCTCAAGTGTGCATACCCCAAGCTCTATAGCAAGAACACGTTTGTTGTTAGGATTTCCACACCAAATCGCAAGAAGAGGCTGCTGAAACACCCTTTTTCAGCCTTGTCTTTCTTCTAAGATGAGAGAAAAAACCCTTCTTGCATGTATGAGAGAGAAGAAGAAATGGGAGAGTGGTCTAGTTCAAAATGTGTGTTGTTCCAAGACAACAAAATGACTCATAATGCCCTTAGAGGGCGGCCGAAATTATTGTTTTAAAATGGGTTTCCCCCCATTTTAAAACACCCACTAAAAGGAACTGTTACAATATGAGTTGTATAATTAACCTCTAATTATAAAACTTAAACACACTATTATTATTTGATGTTATTTAACCAACTTAAATAACATTATAAATAATATCCATGAACAAAATATCCATATAACTTGTTCTTTCTCACATACAGTTTATTTAGAAAACCATTATCTAAATTGGTGTAAATATTTAATTGTATGATCATATCATCAATTAAATAATATTTGGTGTTTGCTAAGCTTGTTATTGGGTATGACCCGACTTGGATCATAACGTACTAACCACATCAATGTTCTATGTGTCTTGGGCATAAAGAATTCAACAATACGAACATCTAATATAGGTTTGAGGTTGTTATACATGGTCTAAATCAATAATGATTGAGAAATGTGTTCAACCTAGTCGGGTGGTTATTCATGTTAATTGACCATACTTATGAATCATACGCAAGAATGAATCATACTTATGGACAAGTCGCACGACTGAACTAGGAGAATGGATCAGTCATATGACGTAGACATAAGATTGATTCAGTCGCACGACTCAACCTTTAGTCATGCCTATGATCAACCGCATGAGTCAGTCGCACGAATGAAAAGTACAAACCTATAAATACCACATAGTTCATGGAAAAACAGAGACTTCGAATATTATTAAACCCTAGTCGTCTAGAGCATCCAAAACAGCCAATCCAACTTCAAAGTTCATTCCTTATCGATTTCTAATCAATTCTTAACATTTGTTTCATTGATAGATTCATCAGGTTGTCATTCTCACTGATTGGATTGCGTATCAAATAGGATTCCGCATTATTTGATCTAGTCTCACGCATAACCCATTAGTACTCCTTACGAAAACGGTCCTAACAAGTGGTATCAGAGCTTTGGCTCGTGATTTTGCGTGGATTGAATTGGTTTCGGGGTTAAAATCAATGTTTTCATTCAAAAGAGTCACCTTTTTGCTTCAAAAAGTGTTTTTGATGTTTGCATGTGTTAAAGTTTTGATTGTTCATTAAACGACTAATTAGGGTTTCTAGAAAATTCGTATTTTGTGTCAAAGTATTCGAAATATTTGATTTTTCAAACACAATAGCTTTCAGTCGCACGATTGGACCATTCATACGACTAAACCCATTCGTATACACTCATTCATATGACTGAATTCAGTCGTGTCTCTCATTCGCATGGCTAAGCAAGTCCAGTTGGTTGATTACAATCTTCCTACTCATTCGCATGACTGAATCCAATCACACGATTGAATTCATTTAGTATCCTTCATTCGCACTAGTGACCCATTTGCATAGCTCATTCGCATGTGTGAATCTGTCCTCTTCTAAGGTAACCATTTTTAAAGTAATGGAAGACTAGTTTGTTGCATTCACTGTTGGAAAGGAGTCACGTGTCTAGAATCTTTTACTTCTGGAAAATGAGATTGGAAACCACAACAAACTGCCAAAGCTGTTACCTTTGGATGATTACCCATAGTGGAAGTTGCTATTTGAAATCTACTTGAATGGAGTAGACCCAAATCTTTGGACTTCCATTGAGACTGGTTACATGGTACCAATCAGTGCTAATGGAGTTAAATTGATTTTGGAGGAATGAGCGAAGCCCAGAAGATTCTGTTTAATGCTAAAAAGAAAGTATATGCCTTGTTGACTCAGTCTATACCTAAGGACATATTTAATCAGTTCTTTGAGAACAAGCAGTCTAAGAAATTACGGGAGGCCTTGGAAAAGAGATACGAATTCAACTCTGAAGGCACCGAAGGCAAATACGCTTAAGAAGGAATTTGACAATTTTTCTTCGATGGGAATGAGAGCTTGGGTGATATCATCGATCGATTCTATCATCTGATGAGTGAGTTGCACACTCATGGCGTGACCACATCCATGGACGATAAAGTCTCTAGCTTTGCTGATGGTCTGCCAGACAAATGGGATTCATTTGTGTCTAATCTGAGACAAAAAGATAATGTTGCTACTTTAGACATAAACGATTTCATTTTGAAGTTAAGAGAGGAAGAACTACGTATGAAATACAAGTCAAAGAAATGATCCTATGTTCAGAATCTTGCTCTATACAATTCAGTTCCAACTTCGGCTACTTCAGGTGCACCGCTACAAATAGCATTTGTGTCTAGCTCTTCCGCTCCTTCTTCTACTCCTTCTCAATGCAATGCATAAGGAAACGTAATGGCAGGGTCATCTGGAACCCAATACATAATTCTTGAGACAAATACTACCAAGTTGAAGATCGAGAATCTCGGAAATGTCACCGTGGAAGTTGCCAAAGAGCACATGGATCTTCTAGGTGCTGTTGTTCAATCTTATGATGGATTAGTTGCTGGTAAGATTAGAAACTGTCATCTTGCTGATGAGAACTACGAGCAAGTTGATGAAACTGAGCTAGGGCGCATGGATATCATATGGACTATGGCTAGTGCTGTTAGAAGAGACAACAAGTTTGTGAAAAAGATAGGAAAGAATTTGGTTGCTACTAAAGATACGACATATGGATTCGACAAACCAAATTCGCATGCTTCAATTGTGGTGAAAAGGGGCTCTTCAAATATCAGTGCATAAAGCCAAAGAAAACTAGTAATGGAAATCCTTTTCCTACATTCAACCGACAAGACAAGGATAAGATTGCAGCTTCATCTTCAAGTCAAGAGTCTATGGCTTTGGTCGCTCAAGGTGATGAAGAACAAGACTAGTCCTTCCGATTCATTTCTCCGAGTGAATCAAATATTGCTTTAGTTGATGCATTGGATGATGGATTTGCAAGTGAAGGAGATATCATAGTTGATCATACACTTTCAGATATCGAAAAAGCTATGGATGTTATTGATCATTTGGTTGAAGAAGAGCTTAGTGTTGTAAAGTCTGAATCTCCAGTCATTGAAGAGTCTGACATTACTTTGATGGCTGATTCATCTAGTTCTTCCCAAGTATGTTCTAAAAATGAATTATTTGAAAAACATGTGTTTACCAAATGTGATAAATTTAGGGAAAGCATTGATTTAAAATTTGCTAGGTTATTAGAACATAATGATAATCTAGTAAATGATTTACAGCTCTGCACCGAAGAAAATCATGTTTTAAAAACAAAATGAGTGCAGCTTCAAAGAAAAGATAGAACTGTTGGGGAAACAGCTAAGGGAAACCGAGGTTGTTTCCTTAAATCAATCAAATGACATCAAGTTTTATCTAAATTCTTTTGAAAAAACTAAAAAGGAAAAGGTAGTTTTGCAAGTTGAAGTTGATTCATTAAAACAAAAACTGCATAGTTTGGCAAGTTCTTGTCACATTGTTCAGAACCTAGTAAAAGAACATAATACAGGGAGGTCTGGGTTATAAGGTAGTACTGCACCACATGAAATCCTTTTGAACAATAAATATAGACCAACTAATAATAACCCCAGTAAAGGATCATGTGGTGTCTACTCCTCTGGGTAGTGATCCAGATTCTACGGGTAAACTTGTGAAATTCGTCACTAAACAGACGAGTTCTACTTTGGTAGCAACAGATAAGAAACTGTTGAGGAATTAGGTGATAAAATTGAAAAGGTTAAATTAGAACCTAAAAGGTCTAATCCAATAAACCTTAAACATGATAATCATAAAAATCCGAATAAAATGAAAATGAAATATGGTCAAAATGTCAATACAATTAAGTTTGTTAAGAAGGTGAAATATCTATAAGGAAAGAGCCATCAACCAATCGGACATATTTCAAATCCTGACCAAACTCAACCCCACATCAAAACTTGACTCGAACAGTTGAATGGAGATCATGCTACAGTTGTGGAAAATACGGAAACATCTCTACAAATTGTTCTTATTATCAGACACCTAAAAAGAACATTGAACTTTTTGATGAAAAACAAGTTTTTCTAAAATCAGATTTAATAGTCCTCCTAAGGTTACACCTAAGATTATTAGTGAACCTAAAGTTCAAATCATAAGCCTGTCGTCTATTTACCGCAAACAGGCCTTCCACAAATCTGGTTTATGGAAGAAAAAAATCAAGTAATGTGTTTGATAGTGAGGACAAGAACAAGAAAGATATGCCCTCCTCCTCTGAAAGACAGTGGGTTGAGTTCATAATGTGTGATACCACTAGGATAGCCAAGCCAGTTAAGGTTTGGGTCCCACACCTGAACTAATCAATTCTTTTGTATGTGCAGGGTGTCCACTACAGCGCTATCACTAATACGTGGATTATTGATAGTGGGGCGTCCAGGCATATGATCGGGAATTCGTCTCTCCTTTTCAACGTCAAGCAAATTAAGGGGGACACGTATCGTTCGCTGCGAATAAAGGAGGTTACATCACTGCTCAAGGTGATGTGGGAAATGAGAAAGTAAAGTTTGACAAGGTCAACTATGTTCAACAACTGCAAAACAACCGCATTTTTGTTTCCCAAATCTGTGATAAGGGATTCAAGGTCGTGTTTGACAACAAGAAGTGCGACATGTTGAAGAAGGAATATGTTGTAGTGGAGAATAAAATTCTAATGTCAGCTTCAAGATATAACGATCTGTATGTCTTGGATCTATCAAAAGCCTCCACAACTGAGTCAACTGTCCAGTGCTTTTTGTCAAAGGCAATAGAGAGGGATTCGGTCTCCTGGCATAGGAGAATGGGAAACATTAATTCCAGGAAGATGAATCATTTGGTTCAGAATGATCTGGAGAATGGAGTTACTGTTAAGAATTTCCAGATCCTACACTTCTGTCTAGCATGTAAGAAAGGGAAACGGACTAAGAAGTTTCACACAACAAAGAAAGTTAATTCAATCGACATTCTACTCAAGCTTCAACACATGTATTTGTTTGGCCCAGTCAGCATAATAAGCATTGTTGGAGATTGATATTGCTTTGTGGTAACTAATAATTACTCAAGATGCTCTTGGGTGATGTTTCTGAAAACCAAGTCAGAGACATTGAATCACTCAAGCATCTAGTCACTACATTGGAATCACTCTACAAGTTGAAAGTAAGAAAGATTCGATCCGACAACGGAACAGAGTTCAAGAATCAATGGATGGAGGTATTTTATCGAGAGAAAAGAATGTTTAGCAATTTACTTCTACCTACACTCCACATATGAATGGTGTTGATGAAAGAAAGAATTAGAGCTTGATAAAGACAACACGGACGATGTTAGCCAACTCTAAGCAACCTATTCAATTCTGGAATTAGGCAGTGGCTAATGCATGCTACACTCTTAATCGAGTCTTAGTGGTCAAACGTCATGGAAAAACGTGTTATGAATTGCTCGAGCAACGTAAACCCAACTTGGAGTATCTAGAACCATTTGGAGCAACGTGCATGCTGTTAAAGAAAAATCAGACTGGGAAGTTTAGTGAGAAGGCAGAAGAAGGTATCTTTCTAGCATATAGTATACTAGACAGAGAGTTTATAATAACTAGTACAATGTTGATGTTCAAAGATAGACCACCCCCTGTTAGAAAGGACCTTCATTCTTCATTGACTATGATAGATTTTTCAAGTCCTTCAAACTACCTCCTTCTCATTCTGATGCTGAGTTATCTGCACGAACGACGTACGATGTTCTAAATCCTCCTACACTAGACTCGACATCATCAGTTCCATTAGATGATTCTTCTAACCCTTCAGGAGGAGAGCTGGAGGTAAGTGAGTATTACTCTGATGATGAAGCAGTTGAGACTGTAAATGTGGACAAGGAAGAACAGGTTCCCACTCCCAAACGTACATAAGCATCTGATCTTGATGCCACTGAAACTTCTGAACCTCATACTCTAACAGCCACAGATACTGAACCTAGGATTCAAAATCTGGATACTGAAGTAGCTGTTCCCACCACTCCCAGATCTCGAATTAATGTGCATCATCCCCTGGACAACATCATTGGGGATATTCTATCGGGAGTTCAGACGCAAAATCAGCTATACTCAGCTGATTATGCCGCAGTCATAGAAAAATGTTGTCCACACGATGGTGCATATCGATGTTTTGTGTCTCAATTTGAGTCAAAATATGTAAGTGATGCCTTAAACGACGAGGTATGGGTTAGTGCTATGCAAGAAGAACTCCTTCAGTTCAAGAAGTTAGGAGTATGGACTTTTATGGACAGACCAAAAGCTTCAAAGCTGATTGGCATAAAATGGGTTCTTAAGTGTAATAAAGATGACCAAGGGGTCATAATCAGAAATAGGGCTCGGCTAGTGTTGGATCAAGTAGAAGGCCGGTGCAACCAAAACCATTTAACTTAGTTATTTTGGTGAAGTTAACAAAAGCTTTCCAAAGCTAAATATGGACTTCTGAAGGAATATAGTTTCTTCCAAAGTTTAAGTAAAAGATCAACTTCCAAAGACAAACTCCACATCCGAAGACAAAAGTATGCACTTCCGAAGCTTAAGTCTAAGAAGTAAAGATTAGAAGACTACTTCCGAAGTATGAAGAAAACCAAAATTCCTCAAGCCTCGAAAGAAGTAGCCTCTTCCGAAGTATAACTGACTTCAGAAGAACAAGTTCTTCCAAAGCAATTTAACCTTTGAAAGACACTGCTATGAAACAATAGACATAAGTATGGTCTATGACAATCCACTGCAGACCTCTAAGATACTGCATGGCGCTTTCTCAAAAGCCATGTAGTTGACCTTACTTTATTCTACTATTCATGTTTTGTTAGATAGCACAGTTGCCAACTTTAGTTAGTGACAAACTGTAAGTCATAGGCATGTCATGACTACCATATCTTAGATAAGACCTTATCTAAGATACCTTAACTTTAGCACTGTAGTATTTGCTTTAGTTATAGGATCCCAACTGGTATCAATGTATATCTGGCTGTATGTAGTATTATATATAGTTTCTCATTGTAACTCATGAACTATGCTTGTAAGAGTCTTATAACACTTTGAGTTGAGAAGCAATATATGCAAGTACCTTGAAAATTATCTTTCTCTGTTCTTTGTTACTCATTATATTATTATCAACTCTGAGAATAGACTCTTCTTGATCTGATCTAATGAAACATAACTGAGTGTGAGAGAGAAAGCAAGTGTTAAGTGACAAAACCAATCCTGCAATTGGTATCAGAGCTATTTAGGCTCTTGATTGTGAGATCTCACCATCCTAATCAACCAGTTTTTCACTCCTCCTTATACCTCACTCAAAATCGCCCTCAACAAGTCTGAAGTAGAGATGGGAACTATGACTAAAGCTCCCATCATTACTCTTGAAAACTTCAGGTCATGGAGCAGACACATGGAAGGCTTCATCAGGTATCAAGACAACAAAATGTGGTATTCTATTGTCAATGGCCCATACAAACCCAAGGTGGCAGCACCTGGTGGAAACGGTGCTATGATAGAAAAGGTTGTTGAAGATTAATCTGATAAGGACCGGAACAAGATTGACATTGACAGTAATGCAATGACTATTCTTAGGACTGCAATACCCAACTCCATCATGGTGGGGTTGGAGCATTGAAAGTCTGCCAACAACTGTTTGATGCACTTGCTCAAATGTATTCAAGCTCCAATGACTCCAAGAAGGACTCACCGATGTAGCAGTTCGAGAACATCACCTATATTGTTGGAGAGTCTCTCAGCGAGCAGTATTTCAGGTACATGGATCTTATTTCTTCTCTTCAGTCTGTGGGAATCACTCCTGAACTTAGAGACCTCACAACAAAAGTTCATGAGTGCTCTTCCAAATGAGTGGACATTCTACTATGTCTCTATCAAGAGGACAGAGAATCTGAACACTCTCACCATGACCAAACTCTATGGCATCCTTGATGGATATCCTCTAGAGATGGAGGGCAAGAGGGGCCATCAGACAAGCAGACCCCTAAGTCTTCCTGCTAGCAACACCTTGATGGTTGTTGAAGGCTCAGGACCCACACAACCTCAGCACTACCTGACTTACAACCAGCAGCCATCTTGCTCATCTGGACCATATATTACCTTCCCTTAGACACCAAGGTCTCAATAGACCCAGCATAGTTCCTTTCAGGACAATTGTGCCTTTGTCTCAAGAAGTGGACACTCTAGTGATTTTCAATACTGCTTTGATGATCTAGAGTGCTTCAGTCCAGATGATATAGAGTATGTGGACATTGTCCAATAGATGGCACTTTTAACCTACAGAGAAAAGAAGGTTTTCAAAACAACAGGAAGGCAATTCCCTCCGAACCCAACTAACAGGAAGTTTGGTTTGACAAAACAAGGCCAAATGTTACAACTGTAACCAACTTGGTCACTTTGCAAGGCAATGCAAGGATCCCAAGACAAATCCGGGAACCCCACAGGCCTCCACACATCCCTATACATCAAAGCCCACTTGAAAGTCAATTGAAACACCTACAATGGCTTATGAAGTTGACTGGAGCTTCATGGTACAGGATGTGACTCCTCCTCAAGCACTCACAGTTGAAACAATTGATAACAAGGTATATGAACATCTTTGTACTCCTGCGTGTATTACTAAGGTTAAGCTATATGAGGACTACAATATGGAAATTAAATCTGATATTGAGTCTTTAAATATCTTGAAATCTGATTTTAAAAGGGCAGAATTTGACTATCAAAGAAAAATTGAAGAGTTGGAGAAAATTGTGTCCTTATTAAAACATTAATACACAAACTACAAGACTCAAATAAAGGATTTAATATCCAAATCATCTGAGGCTCAAGCCCAGCTTGTCACTACTGAGGCTTAAGCTAGGAAATATGCTATCACTGAGAAAAACTTCCAAGCTATTATTGCATCATCCTCCCACTCCAAAATTTGTTATAAAAAAAAGGGTTGGGGACAAATGAAATTGCTCCACCACATTCTTATGAGTCCATAAGACAACCTAGATGTGTTACTGAAGAGCAAGAGGTCCTATCTGCCGACCCATCTTCATTTGAGTTGAAGAATGATGCAAAAATAGAGGCCACCACAGGGAAAGAACATGTAAATCAACCTACATCTCCCATTGGGGATATTCTATCGGGAGTTCAGACGCAAAATCAGCTATACTCAGCTGATTATGCCGCAGTCATAGAAAAATGTTGTCCACACGATGGTGCATATCGATGTTTTGTGTCTCAATTTGAGTCAAAATATGTAAGTGATGCCTTAAACGACGAGGTATGGGTTAGTGCTATGCAAGAAGAACTCCTTCAGTTCAAGAAGTTAGGAGTATGGACTTTTATGGACAGACCAAAAGCTTCAAAGCTGATTGGCATAAAATGGGTTCTTAAGTGTAATAAAGATGACCAAGGGGTCATAATCAGAAATAGGGCTCGGCTAGTGTTGGATCAAGTAGAAGGCCGGTGCAACCAAAACCATTTAACTTAGTTTATTTTGGTGAAGTTAACAAAAGCTTTCCAAAGCTAAATATGGACTTCTGAAGGAAATATAGTTTCTTCCAAAGTTTAAGTAAAAGATCAACTTCCAAAGACAAACTCCACATCCGAAGACAAAAGTATGCACTTCCGAAGCTTAAGTCTAAGAAGTAAAGATTAGAAGACTACTTCCGAAGTATGAAGAAAACCAAAATTCCTCAAGCCTCGAAAGAAGTAGCCTCTTCCGAAGTATAACTGACTTCAGAAGAACAAGTTCTTCCAAAGCAATTTAACCTTTGAAAGACACTGCTATGAAACAATAGACATAAGTATGGTCTATGACAATCCACTGCAGACCTCTAAGATACTGCATGGCGCTTTCTCAAAAGCCATGTAGTTGACCTTACTTTATTCTACTATTCATGTTTTGTTAGATAGCACAGTTGCCAACTTTAGTTAGTGACAAACTGTAAGTCATAGGCATGTCATGACTACCATATCTTAGATAAGACCTTATCTAAGATACCTTAACTTTAGCACTGTAGTATTTGCTTTAGTTATAGGATCCCAACTGGTATCAATGTATATCTGGCTGTATGTAGTATTATATATAGTTTCTCATTGTAACTCATGAACTATGCTTGTAAGAGTCTTATAACACTTTGAGTTGAGAAGCAATATATGCAAGTACCTTGAAAATTATCTTTCTCTGTTCTTTGTTACTCATTATATTATTATCAACTCTGAGAATAGACTCTTCTTGATCTGATCTAATGAAACATAACTGAGTGTGAGAGAGAAAGCAAGTGTTAAGTGACAAAACCAATCCTGCAATTGGTATCAGAGCTATTTAGGCTCTTGATTGTGAGATCTCACCATCCTAATCAACCAGTTTTTCACTCCTCCTTATACCTCACTCAAAATCGCCCTCAACAAGTCTGAAGTAGAGATGGGAACTATGACTAAAGCTCCCATCATTACTCTTGAAAACTTCAGGTCATGGAGCAGACACATGGAAGGCTTCATCAGGTATCAAGACAACAAAATGTGGTATTCTATTGTCAATGGCCCATACAAACCCAAGGTGGCAGCACCTGGTGGAAACGGTGCTATGATAGAAAAGGTTGTTGAAGATTAATCTGATAAGGACGGAACAAGATTGACATTGACAGTAATGCAATGACTATTCTTAGGACTGCAATACCCAACTCCATCATGGTGGGGTTGGAGCATTGAAAGTCTGCCAAACAACTGTTTGATGCACTTGCTCAAATGTATTCAAGCTCCAATGACTCCAAGAAGGACTCACCGATGTAGCAGTTCGAGAACATCACCTATATTGTTGGAGAGTCTCTCAGCGAGCAGTATTTCAGGTACATGGATCTTATTTCTTCTCTTCAGTCTGTGGGAATCACTCCTGAACTTAGAGACCTCACAACAAAAGTTCATGAGTGCTCTTCCAAATGAGTGGACATTCTACTATGTCTCTATCAAGAGGACAGAGAATCTGAACACTCTCACCATGACCAAACTCTATGGCATCTTTGATGGATATCCTCTAGAGATGGAGGGCAAGAGGGGCCATCAGACAAGCAGACCCCTAAGTCTTCCTGCTAGCAACACCTTGATGGTTGTTGAAGGCTCAGGACCCACACAACCTCAGCACTACCTGACTTACAACCAGCAGCCATCTTGCTCATCTGGACCATATATTACCTTCCCTTAGACACCAAGGTCTCAATAGACCCAGCATAGTTCCTTTCAGGACAATTGTGCCTTTGTCTCAAGAAGTGGACACTCTAGTGATTTTCAATACTGCTTTGATGATCTAGAGTGCTTCAGTCCAGATGATATAGAGTATGTGGACATTGTCCAATAGATGGCACTTTTAACCTACAGAGAAAAGAAGGTTTTCAAAACAACAGGAAGGCAATTCCCTCCGAACCCAACTAACAGGAAGTTTGGTTTGACAAAACCAAGGCCAAATGTTACAACTGTAACCAACTTGGTCACTTTGCAAGGCAATGCAAGGATCCCAAGACAAATCCGGAACCCCACAGGCCTCCACACATCCCTATACATCAAAGCCCACTTGAAAGTCAATTGAAACACCTACAATGGCTTATGAAGTTGACTGGAGCTTCATGGTACAGGATGTGACTCCTCCTCAAGCACTCACAGTTGAAACAATTGATAACAAGGTATATGAACATCTTTGTACTCCTGCGTGTATTACTAAGGTTAAGCTATATGAGGACTACAATATGGAAATTAAATCTGATATTGAGTCTTTAAATATCTTGAAATCTGATTTTAAAAGGGCAGAATTTGACTATCAAAGAAAAATTGAAGAGTTGGAGAAAATTGTGTCCTTATTAAAACATTAATACACAAACTACAAGACTCAAATAAAGGATTTAATATCCAAATCATCTGAGGCTCAAGCCAGCTTGTCACTACTGAGGCTTAAGCTAGGAAATATGCTATCACTGAGAAAAACTTCCAAGCTATTATTGCATCATCCTCCCACTCCAAAATTTGTTATAAAAAAAAGGGTTGGGGACAAATGAAATTGCTCCACCATATTCTTATGAGTCCATAAGACAACCTAGATGTGTTACTGAAGAGCAAGAGGTCCTATCTGCCGACCCATCTTCATTTGAGTTGAAGAATGATGCAAAAATAGAGGCCACCACAGGGAAAGAACATGTAAATCAACCTACATCTCCCAGTGAAGATCAAATCCTAACCACCAAAGCCAGAAGAAGAAGAGCTAAAGCTGCAAGAAGAACTACAAAGAAAGTGGCTGAATCCAAGCTGATGACTGACCCAAAACAAAAGGGTGTATTCATCTAGTTGGATTCCAAGTGGTAGGTACTTCTGATTCAGGAATGGAGTGTAGTACGAGCACTCCTGTGCTACCAATGGATCAGAAGTTAAAGGGAAAGGTTGTTGATCGCATTCCCAAAAGATTAACATTGCATGCATAATGTGTGGTCTGCAAAACCACATGGCTAAAGATTGTTACTACAATCCTGATAGCACACATTATGCAAAAATGTTAGAATGGAGGGAGTCAGGGAAGGTTTCTTATTTGGGCCTTATCAAATGGTTCAAGTGATGAAAGAGGGAATGTTGGTTTCCGAAGCAAGGTTGCTTTCAATATAAAATTCTTCTTCCGAAGGGAAAATGGCTTCGGAAGCTAAAGCTGTTAAAATTGCAAAGAACAAGAAAGTTCCCTTGAAACCATCCCAGAAGAAGACTGCTTCGGAAGAAAAGGTGGTGAGGGGTTCTTACGAAAAGAAAGAAGCTTTGGAAGAATGCCATGCTACAAAAGTTTCAACAAGCACATATTCCATGATCAGCCAAAAGATGGATTGGAAGATCAAGAAAGATGCTACAACCCAAACCTCTTCCTCAAAGACATCCATTGAACCGCCATGTTTTACTTTTGGTTCAATTATGTCACTATCATTGGAAGAACCAAGACCAACTAGGCTTGGGTTTCCAATCAAAACTAATCATCTCATCTTATGTGCAGGGACATCCATATATATTGGATTGTGGACAATGGACGCTCCAGGCACATGATAGGGAACAGATCTCTCCTTCGACAATTTCAAATTTATGATCGAGGTCTTGTCTAGTTTGGAGGTGAGGTCGGAGGATATATTTTTGGCAAAGGAAGTATATCCAATGGAAAATTAAAAGTTCACAAAGTTCACTTTGACAAACAGCTTGAACACAATATGTTTATTGTTTCTCAATTTTGTGATCAACGTGAGTGCATTATCCTCAAACCAGGGATGACAATTCCTCCAGAATTGTGCTTCTTACATCTCTGAGGAAAGGGGATATGTACAAGCTTGATATGAACAATGCTTCCCCAATGGGTGAAGTATCATGCTTATTTCCAAAGCAGACAATGATGAGTCAATACTATGGCATAAACGAATGTGTCATGTGAATTTTAAGACAATGAATAAATTGGCTAAAAATAACTTGCTACATGCTTTGCCTAAAAAGGAATTTTCTGTAAAGATAACTGTCTTACATACCTGAAAGGAAGCAACATAGGAGATCTCATAAATCCAAGGTTGTTAACTCCATCACACTCCATTACACTTATTGCACATGGATCTATTTGGACCCACAAGTATGATGAGCATTGGAAGGAAATCATACTGTCTAGTGATCGTTGATGATGTTACAAGATTTACATGGGTATTCTTTATAAGAACTAAAGATGAAACTGCTGAAACACTAAAATCATTATTCTTAAGATAGAAAATCAAATTGACCACAAGGTTAAAATAATTAGAAGTGATGAAGGGACTGAGTTTAAAAACTTCGTTCTTGACTCATTCTGTAACTCAAAAAGGATTGCCAGACAATATAGTGCTCTTAGAACTCCACAACAAAACGGTGTTGCTGAGAGGAGGAACAATACACTTATTGAGGCTACTCGAACTGTGTAGCTGATGTAAGGCCCCGTTCCCGGGCACCTCACAGTTGGTCATTCATTGCACATAATACATTAGAAAACATACATTAATTTTCCAGCGGAATTTAAACTTTCATAATAACTAAAACATGTTATTTCATTCATTTACAACATTTGTTCATCTCAAAATACAATGACATGTCAAAATACGGATGCCAGCCTCAAAATGCTCCCAGTAGCTATGCATCCATGCCTGCAACTCCTCAGCATCGACATATACCTGCCAACTATCATGCATAAAAAAGTCAGCGACGCTCAGTGAGTTCTAGGTTTTATAAATAAAACATACTTTTCTTACGAAAACCGACCTTTACTTTATTTCAACACATACTATACTTTACATTCATTAGTGATCATACTGTTGGTTCTTATATACCCAAGACACATACAAGATTGATGTGGTTACTACGTTATGATCCAAGTCGGGTCATACCCAATAACAACTATTCAAACACCAATATATAATTATTGTTGATAAGATCATACAAATTATTGACACCTATTTAGAAAATTGGTTTTCTAAATATTGCTTTTGTGATAGAACAACATTATATGAATGATTTGTTCATGAGATATTTATTGTTTCATTATTTAAGTTGGTTAAGTAATGTCAAATAAAAGTGTGTCATTTATAAAATTAGACTATGTTTTAATTTTATAACCTAAATGCATGGAAGAGTGTTTAATTTGATAAAATATCTAATGTGGGAAACCATTTGGAAGGGTAATTCGGCCGCCCAAAGGGGCCTTGAAACACCACATTGTGTCTTGTTTCATGCAAGACTTAAACACTTACACACTCTTCCATCATTTCATACTTCTTCTCTCTTCTTTTCACTAAAGCACGAACACTCTAAACCTCTAATAAATTCGGATTTTGTGGCTGAAATTTGGGGCTGAAAATTCGGATTTAGATAGTAGCTTTGAAAGATTGTTTTGGTGTAAAGCTCCCTAACAAAGCAAGGTGTTTGGAAGAAGCTTGTGGTTATTACAACTTGAGGCCTTCTTCCTTGAAGGATTGCTGCTCAAAACCCATCATCATCCTCAAAGTCTCGATCCTTTTGAGCTGCTGAAAGGTAGTTTTTCACAGCTCATTGAGCTGTGATTTTATGTACATTTACATATGTTCATAGCTTGCTAATTCACATATAATGATCCTTTTGTTTTGGGTTTGTTTTATACATATATGTCCCCATAAAACATGAAATTTCAGCTTTATAATCATGTTTTAAAATATATAGCCGCTGCGTTTTTCAGAAAGATTAAGAGGTTAAACTTGGTTTTATGTTCTAACAAACCCTTTCACATACATCATACGTACATACAGATAATATCATTATTATCTTCATCATTACGTTCGTTAACTTTCGTTCATTCAATGTACGGCATTATCTTTTACTTTTCTCGAGATGCGGTCAGACTTTACCCTCTTCGTGGCACTCAGCCACGATTACTGAGGTCGAACGACAAGGATCCGTATCGCACATTATTATGATAATTCAATAACGTTCGATACATACATAGTGCACGTTCGCACATTTCATACTTTTATCATCATCATTTCTCATCTAGATCCTGTCAAGCTTTACCCTCCTCATGGCACTCAGCTATGATTACTGATGCCGAATGACAAGGATCCCGTTCGTTCATTATCGCACTTTTGCTCAAATCGCATCTTCGCTTCATCGTACCCGAAGTACATATCACACGGATCGCACACATAAGGAAGCCAGAATCGCACGCTATCTCATGGGTTAGCCAAGATCGCACGCTATAAAAACCACTTGAGCAGCCAAAATCGCATGCTACCCTTATGCCCTCCATTACACAATCGCACAAATCGCACCATCGGAGTGGTCACGAAGACCGACTCCCCCTGTGTGTGTGAGAACTCTCGGGGTTTAGCCAGAATCGCACGCCATCCCATGGTTTAGCCAAGATCGCATGCTATAAAAACCACATGAGGCAGCCAAAATCGCACGCTACATAGCACACGCTAATATCACATCACACGTATCGGAGCAGTTACTAAAACTGAACTCCCACTGTGTCTATGTCCCCTTATGAGTAAGCCAAGATCACACGCTATGATACACACACAGTTGAGCTAACAACCCTTAGTGAGTCGCGAACCTCCTTTCTTTCTTTCGCAAGCCATCCTTTCTCTCATTCATTCGTTATGCTCGCATTCATTCATTACATTCCTCTTTTCATTATCTTCAACTTACTTTAGTTACATATACTTCATTATATTCATTAACGTTCAACGCAAAGCCAAGGGAAGACATACATACATAATAAGGAACACATACATAAAAACATAAACATACATCATCACCATACAGGCATCATCATACATACTAACAGACATCAAACATAAGCCATATACCCCTTAAAAACCACTTAGAAAACCTTAAGTCCAAATTGGGCGCATGGGACCTTCCGGGCGCATGAGCATAAAACTTCTAAGTGTAAAACAGTCTGAGCGCATGGGCACTGTTGGGCGCTTCTGCCCTGTTCAGGCGCATCACCAACATTTAGCCATTTCAATCACTTGGGCGCATGGGCACTATTTAGGCGCATGGCCAACACTTGTCCGTTTCATTCATTTTGGGCGCATGGTCACTATTTAGGCTCATGGCCAACACTTAGCTGTTTCAATCACTTGGGTGCATGGCACTATTAGGCACATGGCCAACACTTGGCCATTTCAATCACTGGGCGCATGGGCACTATTTAGGTGCATGGCTAACACTTGGCCGTTTCAAGCACTTGGGCGCACGGGCAACACTTAGACGCATGGGCCACTGTTTAGGCGCATGACCCATCCTTGGGCGCATGGCCAACACTTAGGCGTCTAGCCTCTCATGCTGGACGCATGGACAACTGTCTGGGCGCATGAGCCACCTCTGGGCGCATGGACCACTGTTCATGTTTGTCAAAACATTCTGAAATCTTTTCTATGCTATCAACATTACCCGATTATCATTCTACTCATACCCAAGCACATATCTAACATACTAAGGCCCTCTAAACATGCTAATCATCGATACTAACCCATAATCAACACTATAACATACATACGTACATACAACATTTCGAACATAAAGCTGTAAACCCACGGTTTCTTTCAAAATGTTTACTTAGTATGCATATAGCCCCAATTAGTGAAAATCAGTAAAAGAGGGGTTCTAGAAACTCACCTTGAGCAGCCTTTGAGCAACACTCTTCCAGTTCAAGACGCACTTCGATTCAGCTCTCGAATCCCGAAAACAAACTCTAAACAACCAAAACTTGGTCAAGAACTTGAAACCCAGCTGAAACCGAGCTTAAATAAGAGAATACTTACCTTTGCAGCTGCTCTCCTCCTCTCTCTCTAGAACCGGGGCTCTCTCTCTCTTCTTCTTCTTCCTCTGAGAGCAAAGCAGCTTTTTGCTTTGATATGGGCGACCATGCCCTTTAAATTCTTAAAATAATAAGATTTGTACTTTGTACACTTTATCCCCCTCTACTTGTGCACAATTTCTATTCTTTCTATTTACTTTTCTTTTCTTTCCGTTCAAATAGAAATTTCAGGGTGTTACAGCTGATTCCAAACTACCTCTAACATTCCGGGCAGAGGTAGTCAACACTGTATGCTATGTGCAGAACAGAGTTCTTGTAGTTAAGCCACATGGAAAAACCACTTATGAGTTATGGAACAACAGGCCACCGTTCATTGACTTTCTAAGGTCCTTTGGCAGCAGGTGTACCATACATAACACAAAGGACAAGTTGGTAAAATTTGTTGAAAAGCCGAATGATGCTATCTTTGTTGGACACTCTTCTAGCTCTAAGCTTATAGTGTATACAACATCAAGAATCAACATTTGAGGAATCATCTAACATAGTTGTTAATGAGCAGACTCCTTGTGTTAAGGGGAATGGACCTGATCATATCTTTTATTTAGAATTGTTTCCAAACTATTCTATACCATCTTGTGAGAATGTTTCAGCTGAATAGGTACTCAAGGAATTCTAATATAATCAAATTTTTGAGTTACCCAGACCTATTCAAGTTCTCCAAGAGCTACAACACCAAGCTTCCACTATTGGCAGATTTGATAGCATAACCATCTCACAAGATAGTGGAGCTTCAACCAGTAACTCACTCGTTGGTCCTGATAGTTCATCAGGTGAGCTTGTACAACACCAAGCTGATGGAAGTATCATCTTGAAGGAACAAGCAACTGTTAATGTTACTTCACAGCCAACAATTGATGATGTTTCTCTTTCATTCAATCAGTCCTCATTCAATGAACTTGAAACAACAGCTGGACAAAGTGTTCTAGCTCCTGAGCAAAATATGTCCATTCTGGATCTATCTTTGCAGCTAGAAGTAACTGTTCGTCTAAGGATTCATAACACTCATCCATGTGAGAAACATCATAGGGGATGCCTTTGAAGGTATCAGAACAAGAGGACAGACTCATCGTGGGAATGTCTACTTGTACTCATACTTCTTATCTCAGATGGAGCCAAGAAGGTAGAAGATGCCTTGAAAGATAGTAGTTGGGTTGAATCATGCAAGAGGAGCTTCTTCAATTCAAATGACAAAAGCTTTGGAACCTATGTCCGCTACGATCTGGTCAAGTACCTATAGGCACCAATGGGTTTTCAAAAACAAGGGAGATGACAGAGGCTTGATTATCAAGAACAAGGCAAGACTGGTGGTTCAAGGAAACACCCAAGAGGAAGGAATCGATTATACTAATGTCTTTGCACCTGTTGCAAGCTTGAGGCAGTTAGAACCTTCCTTGCCTATGCTACATCCAAGAATTTCACTGTCTACGAACTTGATGTCAAGTGTGCCTTTCTATATGGGGATATAAATAGGAAAGTCTACATGTACCAACCTCCAAGATTTGAAGACCCACAACACCCCAACTATGTGTGCAAATTGGATAAAGCTCTTTATGGGCTGCACCAAGCACCTAGGTTATGGTATGAGACTTTGTCTTAGTTTTTTCTGAAGAATGGTTACACTAGAGATACCATTGATAAGAATATCTTCGTTAGGAAGTCTGGAAAGGATATTTTGCTTGTTCAAGTCTATGTTGATGACATCATATTTGGTTAATCAAATGACCAATTGTGTAAAGACTTTGAAAGCATTATGAAGAAAAGTTTGAGATGAGTTCCATGGGAAAATGGACTTTTTTCTTGGAATTCTGGTGAAACAATTGAAGGAAGGGTTCTTCATCAATCAATCCAGTATGTCAATGACATCTTAGAAAGATTTGAAATGAAAGATTGTAAGCCAGCCAAGACACCTATACCCAGAAATCATAATCTTTGTTCTGACCTTGATGGGGAGGATACTGATCAACATCAGTATAGGGCAATTATTGGTTCTCTAATGTATCTCACAGCTAGTAGACCTGATATCATGTTTGCTACATGAATTTGTGCAAGATATCATGCTGCTCCAAAGGTGTCTCACCTAGTTGCTTCCAAGAGAATCCTCAGATACCTCAAAGGAGCACCTAAACTAGGTCTCTGGTATCCAAGAAATAGTGATTTTAATCTCTATGGATACTCTGACAGTGACTATGGTGGCTGCACCATTGAAAAGAAATCAACATCAGGAGGATGTCAATTTCTTGGTGGAAGGATCATCTTATGGAAATGCAAGAAACAATCTTGTGGCTCTACATTAATTACTGAAGCTGAATACATTGCTGCTGCAAGCTACTATGCTCAGCTGTTGTGGATTCAAAACCAGATGTTAGACTATGGATTCAACTTTATGAGTACTCCTATCCACATTGACAACAATAGTGCTATCTCCACCACAGAAAATCCAGTGAAGCACTCCAAGACAAAGCATATTGATATCATGTATCATTTCATTAGAGATATTCATGAGAAACTCTAATCAAGCTAATTAAAGTTGATTCAAATGAACAATATGCTGACTTGTTCACCAAAGCTTTTGATAAACAGAGATTTAAATATCTCATTATAGCTATTGGGATGATAAACATTGATTAGCTCACCTCTTTTGAAAATCTTTTTGAAAATGTAATTTCTTATGTCAATACAATCAAAGCCATTTTACAATAGGTATTTCTCTGAAATTTTATCTAAGTATAAATTCTTCCGAAGAGAAATTAACCCTCAGAAGATATATCTACCAAAGGAAAATTCCTCCAAGGATAATTTTCTTCTCAGGAGAGTTTTTAGTCTCGAAAGAAGCGATTTATTACATATGAGATCTACTTCCGATGCTTATAAAACTCTCCATTGAGAAAGCAATCTTTACCTTTCGAAGCAAAGCTTTACCTTCGAAAGTAGGAATTGCCTTCGAAGACAAATTACCTTCGGAAATGATTTATACTCGGAAGAGAGATTTACTATGTAACGGAAATCTCTTGGGCCCCACACTGTTAAAAGTAAAGATTTTGTTAATGATGTTAAATTATTTAACTGAATTAAACCTTACCGCCACTGTCACTTCATCCACTAACATCACCTTATCCTAACCCCTTTACCGCCATTTCACCCTCTTTTAAATATCCCGACTATTCACTTTCATCTTCTTACCTCATTTTTACTACCCTAAAAGTTTCCTTCACTCCCAATTCACCCAAGCTCAAACTCATCCACAATCACCTTTCTCAAATGACACTCAACCCTCAGCACAACCAAGTTGCACTTCTTGATTCCTCAAGATATGTCGACATCTCTGAAATCATCTCCTTTCTCACCCAATCATCCTATTACACAGCCCTAACTATTAATCCCACTATATACTCCAATCAAATGGCTGAATTTTGGGATAATGGTCAGATTGAAACCCTAAATGGGGTTCGTGGAATACGATCCACATTTGTGGCCAAGAGTTAGTCAGCACTAAACAACTCATCAGAGAGCATCTAGAGCTTCACGATGAGGGTGCCCCCATAAAGTTCCGCAAAACAGTTTTGAACAACACCTACATCCAAATGGGATATGGTAGACATGTCAGCAGGTCAACTGTCTACAAATTCAACATTTCCTATAATTGGAGTTCTTTCTGCATGTCGGTTTTCACTACCTGTCCAACAAATCTGGGGGATGGGATCAAATCCCATATGAACTAGGGTGACTAGTTCATGGAATGGTGAGAGGCCTCAGATTCAACTACTCAAGATTTGTGTTGACCAATCTTATGGGAAATTTCTAGCGGGACACATTATTTATGTATCCCAGATTTCTCCAGCACATTAGCAACTGTGAGCTGGACTAGAGTCAACTTGTCTGTACAGCTGCTCTGAATGTCCCCCAAATAAGGCCTACCATCTTCAAAACTTTGAAGAAGGTATCCACCAACTTCACTGGAAGGTATACTTCTCTGCTTCCAAGTATGACTGAGCAAATAGCTCCAGTGACATCCCTATTCTACCACTGGTGATGAACCCACAACAACTGCCCCCAAAAGACTAGAGTGGAACAAGGGGCTCCTACTCAGTCTAGGATCTCACCATCCTTCTCTTTTGACCTCAGTATGGGTCTTGAGTCTCCTTAGTCTCAAACCGATGAGCCCGAAACCCAAGCCGACAACCCTCAGGGTGAGTATCTATACTCCTCTGAGCAGCCAACAAGGGATAGCCCCACTAAAGGCTCAATGTCTATAGACATTGATCAAGGTCTCGGATCCGTAGGTTTAACATCCTTATCTTTCAATAACCTTCTCTTCAAAGCTGATGAAGAGATTACGTCCCTCCATGGCAATGAATTTGATCTACAACACTCTCTTAAAGATCAACAGAGCCTAGAGAGACCTCTTATCTCTAGCCCCCATCAGCAAACCTTTTACTAAGGTGAGTCCTATTGTGTGAGGGGACTCATGCAGATTTGGCTGCCACTACAAAAGATGGCTCAATGGACCTTATGGACACTGGTACATCTCTGAGATTGAATCTGTGGCAACCATGCCTTTTGATGACTCTAAAAGAGACATCATTCACCAAGGAACCAGGGTGCCAAGAAACCACATCTGGTGGTGAGGCTGAACATACTAGTTATGTTACCTCATCTCCCTATGATTCTTCAAAATAAGATGAGGGAAGCATGCAACTCCTCATTCAAGACCTACTTTCTAAAGTCTCAAATCTTGACTCCAAGGTTTGGACTTTAGAAGAAAGGTCTACCACTCAGCAACTTGAGATTGACAATCTCAAGGCTAAACTAGCAGAGAAACAGATTGAGAGATTTATTAGGCATGTACCTGTTCAGGTCTCCTTGACTCTTCCTCCAGCTCATGTAGCTCTCAAGATGATGCTACCAAAAAGGGGGAGAGTGTTGAGGAACCATTGAGCCAAACTTTAACTTCTAAATTTTCGGCTCCTATTACAGCTTTTATTGAGCCATCCAAAGTTGTACTACGAATTGACCCAAGTATGCTCAAAGATCTCTACAGACTCTTTTCCAAGTTTCTATTGAGATCCTCTCTTGATCAGCCAAGCCCTGATGTAGCCATGATGTACTTTGGAGCTGAAGAGCTTGAGAGGCTAAGTGCACCTTCTACCACTATGGAAGAAGTTGGTCAACCTAAGGTCCAAATGGAACCTAGGATACAATTTGAAAGGAAAATGAGGACACATAGCCCAACAACTAAAATAGTTGGGACAGAAAAAAACACCCCCTCAAACTTCCGAAGCGGAAGTCAAAGCCTCGGAAGAACAAGTTGAATCTTCCGAAGTTGAAATGGAAGCTGCGAAAGGACTGTTCTCTTGTTCGAGGATCTAATCATCATAGTTGCAATTCTAGAGCTAGCATCTGAGGTGAATAGTGAGGAATTTCTGGATCAATATCTAGCTAGAAACCCTCCTCTAGCTCTGCATCTTCCAACCATCTCTCCAAGAACCACCAAATCAAGCACTTCAAAAGATGACAAAAGAAAGAAGAAAATGACTATGGAAGAGCTTCAGGAAAAGGAGAAGATTGAAAAGCTTAAAAAAAGGGAGACTTCCAATTAGGAAGCTGTTAGCTGCTAGTACCAAAGCAGCTACAGCAAACTAGGAGGCAGTCAACAACAAGAAGAGAGCAGAGATCATTAACCAGCTCATCAAGCTTGAATGCTGATGAAGACATACTCCTGCTACTATAAAGGAGTTGGTGGAACTAGAAAAGGCAACCAGGCTGTAGAATGAACAACAGAAGGGAGCAGCACGGTTGGCCTTAGATGAAGAAAGAGAAAAGAAACAGAGAGAAGCTGACATGCAGCTTAGGTGGGAAAGGATAGCTTTCTAACCGCCAGAGTTTTCTCTCTTCAAGAGCTATCTCCACATAATGATGAAACAATCCTATGGCTCTTCAACAAAGAGAAGGATCAATTGGAGAAAGAGAGAAAAAGAGCTACAAAAGAGAAGCTGAGGGAGAAGAAGAAAAAGGAGGAAGAAGAAGCAAGGGTCACTGCAACCAATAAGATAGATGACAAAGCTTGGATGAAAGACTATCTCTAGGCTCATGGCTTCTCTGCAAGGCAGGTGGCTGCCATGTCTAAAAGGACACTCTAATGAATTGTCAGTGAAATCAAGTCTAACATTCATTTGGGAAAAAGGAGAGAGATCTATAAAAGGGTACAGGGGATGACCTTCACACTAACCACTCAACCCCAACCTAAACCAATTCCCTCTCCATTCATCATCAAAACTGAACCCTACACTCCTGAACCCACTCCATTACCCTTACCCACTTCCTCACCTCAACAACCAAATCTACCTATCCTTCAACCCAAAACACTTCCCAAAACCAATATACCACAACCTACCCAACAACCTTCCAAACCATCCCCTCAACCTTCCAAACATCTCTCCCTATAGGAGTTTAAGGCAATCAAGACAAAGCTCACCAACTGTACAACCTTGAGCGATATCTCCAATGAGGAAGACTCTGTCAAACTGACATATATTGATGGATCTTCACGTTCCCTCACAAGAGATCAATTCCTTGATCTGCCTAGAGGAACACTAGACCTTGCTGCTAGACTTCTAGGCCTCAACTCAGACTCATTAAATGATGAAGACAAGAGACTAAGAAGGAAGCCGGTGACTTTACTAGATACAAAGAAAGAGGACAAGATTCCTAGTAAGACTCTTGTGCATAGAAAGAAAATAATCCAGTGGAGATTCGATGAAGCCTCTCACAACTTTGTTGTGGAAAGAGAGAATGGAGAAATCAACAGCTAAATTCCTCCCCTCTACTACACTCTAGCAGGTTTGGCATTGCTGAGTTAGTAGAGAAACCATTCTCTAACCCATCCAACTCTAAACTGCTGCTCCCATCAGAAATAATCTCAGCAGTCTTCATCTTGCTGAGTTAACTGCAAAAGCCAAGATTTAAGAAGAGTTAAAACTGAGAAGAAAAGAAGACAAAGATAGATCTCCCACCAAAGGCACAAACTTTCTTCAGATAGTGGAGGGTCTTGAATTAGAACGTGTAGTTAGATAGGAATATGATTATAGCTCCCATCAACTTACTCTTTTCAGAGGGACCCAACAAAGGGTGCACATCATTCATGGTGACAGACTGGAATTCCTGTCAACTAATGATTTGTACAAGCTTCTTAGCACTACTTCACAGAAGAACAAAGAGATAGACAAATATTTGCTTTCCTTAGTGCTAAAAGCTTTGAGAAGTAGGAACAAGTGAAGTTTGGTAGCATCACCCTAGGGGGAGTTTGTTGGATCAAGTAGATAGCTGGTGCAACCAAAACATTTGACTTAGTTTATTTTGGTGAAGTAACAAAAGACTTCAGAAGCTAAATATGGACCTCCGAAGGAAATAGAGTTTCTTTTGAAATTTAAGTAAAAGATCAACATCCGAAGACAAACTCTACTTCCGAAGACAAAATTTTCACTTTCGAAGATCAAGTCTAAGAAGTAAAGATCAGAAGACTACTCCGAGGTATGAAGAAAAGCAGATTTCCTCAAGCCTCGGAAGAAATATCCTCTTTCAAAGTATAAGTGGCTTCAGAAGAACAAGTTTTTCCGAAGCCATGTAACCTTCGGAAGATACTGCTATGAACCAGTAAACATAAGTATGATCTCTGATAACCCGTTGCAGACCTCTCAGATACTGCATGGTGTTTTCTCAAAATCCATGTAGTTGACCTTACTTTATTCTACTATTCACCTTTTGTTAGATAGCATAGTTTCCAACTTTAGTTGGTGACAAAAGGTAAGTCATGGACATGTCATGACTATCATATCTTAGATAAGACCATATCTAAGATACCTTAACTGTAGCATTGTAGTATTTGCTTTAGATATAGGATCCTAGCTGGTATCAAAGTATATCCTGTTATAGGTAGTATTATATATACTTTCTCATTGTAACTCATGAACTATGCTTGTAAGAGTCTTGTAACACTTTGAGTAGAGAAGCAATTTATGCAAATACCTTGAAACTTATCTTCTGTGTTCATTGTTACTTATTATATTACTATCAACTCTTAGAGTAGACTCTTCTTCATCTGATCTAAGTGTAACATAAGTGACTGTGAGAGAAAAACCAATTGTTAAGTGACAAAACCGATCCTGCAGCTTATCATTCAAGGGTTTAGACAAGTCGAAGGCATTGACTACAATGAAATGTTTGTACTACTGGCAAGGATGGAATCCATTCGTATCTTCTTAGCCTATGCATCCTACATGAAGATCAAAGATTATCAATTGGATGTGAAAAGTGCATTCCTTCATGGTGAAATCCTTGAAACAGTGTACGTCAGTCAACCCGAAGGATTTGAGGATCCTTATCAATAGGATAGAGTTTATAAACTAGACAAGGCTTTTTACGGGCTTTATCAAGCCCCTCGAGCTTGGTATGAGAAACTCTCTACTCATCTGGTGAAGCATGGTTTTCGTAGAGGGGTTAATGACTGCATGTTGTTCATCAAGGAGAAAGATGGTGATTTACTTCTGGTACAGATTTATATGGATGGCATAATCTTCGGTTCCAAAAATGAAGAATTGTGTAAAGAATTCAAATCCGTGATGAAAGTTGAATTTGAGATGAGTGCCCTAGGAGAGATGAAGTTCTTTCTTGGGTTACAGGTGGATCATACACCAAATAGAATCTTCCTGCATCAGTCCAAATATGCAGGAGATATCCTCAGTCGGTTCGTCATGGAGAATGCAATGGTTGTTGCGACTCCACTTTCCACGAACCATCATGTGCCACCGACGAAAATGGTGATCTGGTAGATGCCACTATGTATCGAGGAATGATCGGATCTATGATCTACCTCACAGGCTCTCGTCCTGATATTATGTATGCCATGTGTATTTGTTCTAGATTTCAGGCTAAACCAAAAGTGAATTATCTCTTTGGGGTTATAAGGATATTTCGTTATCTGAAGGGTACTCCAACACTCGGATTGTGGTATCCTCATGATGATGAATTTGAGCTTATAGCATATAGTGACTTGGACTACGGTGGTTGCAAGATGAATTACAAGTCAACATCAGTGGGATGTCAATTCTTTGAAAGACGCTTATCACCTGACAGTGTAAGAAGCACACATCTGTTGCTCTGTCAACATGTGAAGCTGAATATGTTACTGCTGCAAGTTGCTATTCACAAAGCATTTGGATTCAACAGCAAATGCAAGACTACGGTTTGCAATTTTCTAACACCCCTATCTTTGTTGATAATTCTGCTGCAATTGTTGTCACTAAAAATCCAGTCCAACACCCAAAAACTAAACACATCGGTATTAAATATCACTTTATACGTGACTATTTTGAAAAGCAATTAATCGATGTTGCTAAAATTAATACAGATTTTCAACACGCCGACCTCTACACAAAAGCTTTTGACAAACCTTGGTTTTTATATCTTTTGGAGGTAAATGGCGTGAAAAAGAAAAATGTTGTGATTCCCGAAGAGTCGAGTTCGTAGTCAGCAAAAAAATTTCTTATTTTTATAATTTTATTTTATTTTATTTTCCTGTTCTTAAAATCCAAAAACACAAAAACATTTTTGATTTTATAATTTTAGGAGGAGAATAGTTTAGTTTGAGAATAGTTTAGTTTCAATATTTAATTACTTAAAAAGAACGAGTCAGGTAGATAAGCTGAAAGCAAAGAAATCAAATATGTGAGATTAATTCAACAATTAGGGAAAATGATGGTACACAGCGAACTAATTGTTTGGGACTCCAAAAAGGATTTAAATGATCAAATTTGCTCTATTCAAATTACAAGTCTGAAGAAGTCTAAGCAAAATAAAGGAAAAGTGAGAGTAAACTAGTCTGCCACTGAGGTAACATAGAGAAAGTAGGCCTAGGGGTTGCTAGTTCATTATATGATGTGTCGGTAGATTCAACACAATAGAGAGTAGACCTCATTGGTGAATCAAATTAGAACTAATTTGTTCAACTTGCTGTGGGTTCTCATCTATCCCTGGTTAACATAATCAATGCATTTCCAATAAGGGCTGACGAGCAAAATAAACGTCACGAATGTTGCGGATGACCATAAAAATGAGCAAGGCACATGGAAAAACTGCTAAGTGTAATCAAGCTAATGACTAATGTTGTTGGTGCGTTATGTGCAAAAGAAAAACAAATGCTCTAATAAGAAGATAGGTCGTGTGCCTCTCTACTGTGCCAAGTGACTGACCTGAGGATAAGGATAACCTAAATATTCTAGAATTCATTGTTGTTTGCGCCTCTCTGCTGTGCGATGGCACTGACCTGAGGCTTGGCATCTCTTTGAAAGCTCTTAGAATAGTTTCTTCTTGTCCAATACCCGTAGACTGCTAAAAAATCTCTTGAGGAATGTTGATTACCATATAAGTGTGGGATCCACAAATGCTTGTTGAAATAATATAACTTAACTTATCACCAATGTGAGTAAAAAAATCTATGTATGGATTTAAGTGGACAAATATACTGACAATCATCATGACTGCAACTCTTGATGGTCAAAATCATTGTACGCATCTTATAGCTCTAGTATGATTTCCTGAAAGTGCTATTGACTCTTAGAAAAATGAGAATCTAGTATCAAAGTACATATAAAAGGGTCCCAAATAATTATGATATACCTGTATGATTCTATATGAATCTCTCTAGAAATGATAGAATTAAATTGAAGCTAGTCTGCTCAGGAGGAAAAATCGATTAGATGATTACTAAAAGGTGTCAATCCACCTCAACCAAAAACACAAAAATATGCTATTTGTTTTAATTCAAGTGTTTTCTATTTTCGTTATTGTCCTGTGTAGGTGTCGGACTATATAACTAGATGAACTCTGTGAATCCCAATAAAAGGGGTCATGTCTAAGGTGACTAATCGGTTCTAAATTAAAGAGATCATGTCTGAGGTGATCAAATGATTTTCAATTAAAAAGGGTAATGTCTGAGATCATCATTGGTCATAATGTTATATATCAAAAGTTAGATTTTGAGTGTATAGAAATGTATAAGGTCAAATTCATAAGGATGAGCCAATCGCACGATTGAATCATAAGTATGAGCCAATCGCATGATTGAACAATAAGTATGAGCAAATCACACGATTGGACCATGAGTATGGGGCAACCATGTGATTGGATCACAAGAATGAACAAATTGTATGACTGGATGAAAGAGTCTAAGCCAATCGTATGATTGAAACCCAATCGCACAAATAAATCATGCATATGGGTCCAGTCACATGACTGGAACTCAAAACAGTATAAATAGAGGGGTTAGTCGGTAGTATTCCTTACCACTCTTCAAAGCTCTCAAAAACCGCCCATACATAGACACTCTGCCAAAATTCTGATTATTGTGATTACCCTTTGATTGTGATAATGATTTTTTTCCTACTCATCTATAGGTACTTTGCAACTGAAATCGGTCCAAATAAGTGGATTAATCGAACCCTAAATGACTGAAAGTGTTAACATCAATAACTGGAACAATACATTAAAAATAGACCACTTAAATGAACATAAAAGTGATTTAAATGACACTAAGTACTATTTGGTGTCCCTGTGAATCTTATGAGTCAAAAAACGAAGTGTATTATAAAGTTCTGACAAAGATTCTGATTTAGAGTGTCAAACAAGGCAAGATGCGAATAAACACTCCATATGAACTTTAGTCGCACGACTGAGCCAAGTGTTTGATTCAATCGCACGAGTGAATCAATTAGTGACTCAGTCGCACCACTGACTCAACCGCATGGCTTAGCATACGACTAAGTTCAGTCGCAGGGTCAATCGCACGACTGAACTCAGTCGCAAGGTCAATCATACGACTGAACTCAGTATATGGTTCAATTGCATGATTGAACCAGTTGATCAAAATCAATTAAAATTCAACTATTATCTCTTATGCACAAATCTAATGAATATGTTTCCTTTGTTGTAGCAATATGGTTGAGGGATGGTCTATGAGCACTAAGCACAACATGTGTGCTCATCTAGATGCTACATCCCAGAACGCTTCTGAGTTCACTGGGATCATTGCCTTCTAGCATAGATCAAGGATCTACAAGGCTATTTCTACACCATGCACACCGTACAGATCTATTCAGTAGGTTTTTCTAGAAAGTGTTGTGGTTGACCGGCCCGTTGAGCCCCACTATATCTGGAGCTCTATATTCGGATAGGAGATTGAGATCACTAAAGACGACCTGAGGAGGGTCTTCGATCTGGAAGAGGACAGTGCATACACAACCAAGCTGCATCCCCCAACTGTTCGTGGATGTTTTCTGAGGATCAAGTTCAATGGGGACATCAATGCTGGCGTGCTGCCTCTAGTTCAAGTACTCGGCACATGTGATCCTCAAGTGCATAGCCTCCAGGCATGGAGGATTTGATGAGATGTCTAACCAAATCCAAAATGCATACGTTGCACTGGTACTGAACCACTCATTTAGTTTCTCCTGCATGATGTTCTCCTACTTGATCGAGAACATTGAGGCCAAGGGCAAGGAAGGCTTCTGTATGAATCAACGTTTCTTGCAGCTGATTATAGACGAGAAACTTCCTTTGTTTCCGAAGGAGAAGGATGATGTTGTTGTATTAGAGGTGATGGATGACACCATGTTGGGGAGGATGAAGGTGTACTAGGGGAAGCAGGTGAAGCCCCCGGTCAGGAGACTGTTTGGCCATTTGGCAAATGAGGATTATGTGGCGCCCTCTCGTAAGAAGTGGCTTCACAATGACAGTGATTCTTATGTTGAGCCCATAGTGGTTTCTGCTGATAGTGATGACCTTGATGATGGTCAAGGCTGTGGAGATGCTGGTCCCAGTCAATCAAGGGCCACCGACACATATACTATATCTCCACCATCTCCACATGGTACTTCTGATGCACCCGGTGGATCTGAGCAGGCTGCTTTCCACCAAGACTTTCTATTAGATGAAGAAGAAGAGTCTGATGATGAGCCTCTCGTCGAGCAAGTCGGTGGTCTGGTTGTGGCTACCAAGAAGGGGAAATAGGTGGTTGGTGGATGCCAAGCTGGGTCTAAGGGTGGTGATACTGATTTCACTGATCCAACATACACCCGACCAGTCGATCAGCTCAAGGGGAGCCCCTATCGCCAAGGGGTCGTGGAAGAAGAGGATGGCCCATCCATATGGAAAAAGAGTAAGAAACAAAGGATCACCCTATCACTTCTTCCACCACCACAACCACCACCACTACCACAACCACTACTACCACCACACCCACTACCATCTCTACAGCCACTGATACCCCCACCATCACTCATACATTCATATCCACCTTACCCACAATACCCAACATAGCTCCACCAAAATCCATTTCCATTCCTACTCCCATCTACACCACATCCACCACTACACCCACTACTCACCAAGCCGGCACATCCACCCAATTCCCACCTACACCGGGCTCGACTCAACCCACTATCGGGTGAGAGGAACAACTGGAAAATCTTAATAGACTGGTGCTAAACTTGCTAGCCACAGATGAGCTAAGCGTCAATCAGATAAACCAACTGGTAGCAGTCAATACTGCCCAATGCAAGCATATTGGTTAGCTGACCGAGCAGAACGCTACTCACGAGAGAGCGTTAGTTAGAGCTCACCATGCACTAATGGCTCAAAATGAGCTGGTGAAGGACTCTATAAAGAGGATTGAAGGGTTTAGAAAAGAGAACAAAAAACTGATGCTAAGGTTGAAGGATCTAAGGGTGAGCCCATAAAAATTAAAGATAATGGTGATGATGGGGGAGATGATGATGTTGATAATGGTGGAGATGATGATGATGAGCTTACAGATGATGACTCAGAAGAAGAGATGATGATGAGAGGAGGAAGCGGGAACAAGTGGAAAGGGTAAGGAAAATGATAAGGATGATGATGATGAGCAAGAAGGTGATGCATCTGCATCTGCCTCAACTCAACTAACTCAGGAGAGGCGCTACAAAAGAATCGCCTCCTCTGCAGCTCCAGCTGAGGATACACATGATCAGGGCAAAGGCAAAGCTCCACAAGCTGATGATTATGATGTTCTCCCCCTTCAGCAAGTCAAGACACAACTAACTATGATTCTTGACTTGCAAGGGATTGTTAAAAGGTCAGTGAGCTACACTCCTGAATAAGGAGAAATCATTCATGACCTGACTGACGAGTAACTCGCTGAGATGTTTAGACTGAATCCAGATGAGCTAGTTAAAGATGCTTTAGAAGTTGATGTTTTAAGTGATGAGGAGCTACATGGAGTGGATGAGTTTGAGAGTGAAGATGTCACATCTGATTACTATCCACACTACACTGACCCTTAGGACAACGTTATCCCCAACTTGGGTGAAACTTTTTGCACTGATACTTTTGATAAGTTGGAGGAGATGGAGAAAGAAAAAGAAAAAATGAAAGTAAAGCCCAAGCTTCTGATGTAATGTTGATATAAGAAAGCTAAATGGGCAGCTTGTTTTGCAGAAATGAAAGACCAATGCGCACCTCCAAAGCAAAATGGCAACACCAAACTTACAGAGTCAAGAAACATCAAAAAGTGTCAGGAAAGATCATCGCGTGGGCCTATTTTGAAGACTTGGATGTCTATGCTGTGAAAAGAGAGAAGGGGATCGAGTACTTTAGATATCCACATGATCTGAAGACTCTTCCTAGTTTTGAGCTAAACATTTTGGCATGTTTAGACCTTTTGTATGCCAACCCGAGGAAGATGTCAGGATGGTTAGAGAAAGCACTGAAGAAAGAATGCCACACCAGATAGGTCAATTTCAGGCCTCAACAACCTAAGCGATTCATTCATAAGACTAAAGTTGAAGTGGAGTCCCCATGCACAATGTCTAAGATTCCATTACGGAAGATGCCTCCGGACTTCATTCCACACTTCAAATGGTGGTATTATGATTGGAGGACGGGGGAAGCAGTCATAGTTTTCAATGGAGAAGGAAAGATTGATACTATCAGGGTATTTGACCCAATGTGGCTTGCTAACTTGTCTGCTGAAGATGTCTATGCTTTATAAAGTGGCCACTGTTATATAACATGCAAGATGTTGTACACGCTGTACAGTTCCAACATATTATATGACTCTGCTTTGCATTCGAGATACACGCAGGAGTCACCAGAGAAGAGAACTACAAGAAAATTCAAGAGCATGTGAAGAATGTTAGAAAATAGGCTAAACTTATTGGCTTCAGAGGAAGATCTCCCAAGCTTATGAACAACAGATTGATCCAAACAGAGCGAAAAGCTTGCTGAAGAAGTGCTAAAGATCCTAGAAGAAGGTGATGACCGTGAAGTTGAAACAAAGCTTCTGGTGCATCTAATGTTTGATACATTCAGCCTGATTTGGTTTCAATATTGGAGCAATTGCATGCCACGAGAGCAACATCAAAAGAAAGATAGAAGAACTTTGAGAAAAGCATGTTAAACAATAGGATAAACAACTAGGTCCAAGGGGGAGTTTGTTGATACATTATGTTCCTACTTTATGTTCTTAATGTAAAAGTCTTTCATTTCTTACACATGAGTAGTGTAATTATTCAATGAAATATGATATGCTTTTGATATTTATTTGTCTTTGAATATTTCATATATTTTATTTGGTATATTCATATATATGGACATCTTATATAGGTTTGAGGTTGTTTTACATGGTTATAAGTGAATAATGATTGAGAAATGTGTTCAACCTAGTGGGGTGGTTATTTATGCTAATGGACCATACTTATGGATCATACGCATGAATGAATCATACTTATGGACCAGTCGCACAACTGAACCAGGAGGCTCGATTAGTCGTATGACTTAGACATAAGATTGATTCAGTCACACGACTGAACCTTCAGTCGTGCGTATGAATCAACCGCATGAGTCAGTCGCATGACTAAACCATGCTAATGATTCAGTGACAGAATGAAAACTACAAACCCAAAAATACCACATAATTCATGGAAAAACAAAGACTTCGAATAAATTATTAAACCCTAGCCATCCAGAGCGTCCAAAACAGCCAATCCAACTTCAAAGTTAAATCCTGATCGATTTCTAATCAATTCTTAACATTTTTTTTATTGTTAGATTGATCGGGTTGTCATTCTCACTGATTGGATTGCCAATCAATAAGATTCCGCATTATTTGATCTGGTCTCCGTAGAATCCATTAGTACTCCATACAAAAACGGTCCTAACAGTTAGTAAATTAGACATGTTTATGAACTTATTGATTAAAGGAATGTTTGTCCTCTAAACGCATACATGGTTAATATTTTAATGGATATGATATTGATCATGTTTTGGTTGAGTGATTATTCAACAAGTACCTCACACACAAAAGCATGGTATGATCAACCATCCTCATGTAATACATGGTAGCACTTTTTTATAACATTCTTGACGAGATCACTTAGGTATGAGATCTGATTTTCATAATCCTCATTGAAATTCTTTTACTTTGATCCTTTTTATGATTTCATCCTCATTGGGATTCTTTTTCACTTCACTTTGAAGGTTGATCCATAATGGGATTCCTTTTGTTCATTCATAAAGAATGTATTATTTTGGTGTTTCATTGAATGTGGATGTGTTCCTCATTAGGAATCTTTTGGATCATTACATCTGCACTATGTGCTTGTTTCTTCAAGTCTTTACTCAGCAAAACAGAGATGAAACTAATGTATGTGAAAGAGATTCATAGAATCATTACCTGGTGTGTTAGGTTGCTACACACACAATCACTTGAATAAGCCAATGCTTACCAGTACTATAAGATGAGAAGATACGTGCTGTGATGAACTAGGTTATTTGTGATGAAGATAGCTGCTATGTTGTTAATGTGAATTGGAGTGTGCAAGAAGTAAAAACCATAATCAAGCATCTGGTTTTGAATCCAGAGAACTTGTGAGCAACAAGCTGATGCTGCAATGTATTCAGCTTCTGCTATTGAAACAGATATGTTTGTCTGCTTCTTACACTGCTAGGAGACTAGTTGGGACCACAAATTGACAACCACCAAAAGTGGACTTCCTATTGAAGATGCATCCCCCATAATCAATGTCATTGTAGGCATAGATATTGAAATCTCCTTCCTTTGGATACCATTAACCAAGAGCTGGCCTGCCCTTAAGATATCTAAATATCCTTTTGACAACACTCACATGGATTCCTTAGGATCAGCTTGATATCTGGCACACACACAAACACCAAACATAATGTTAGGCCTATTGACTATTAGATACATAAGTGAACCAATCATGGATCGATATTGAGTGTGATCCATTGATGGCCTTCTGGATCTAGACCTATCTTCACTTTAGTATCAATAGGGGTTCTAACAGACTTACAATCAGCGAGATGGAATTTCTTCAACATTGATTCTACATATTTTGATTGATTGATGAAGATTCCATCGGTTGTTTGTTGAAAGCACTCCTAAAAAGAACATGAGTTCCCCCATTGCACTTATTTGAAATTTTGAATGCATAAGGTCTTCAAATTCTTTACAGAGTTATTTGTTTGTTGAGCCAAAAATCTTATCATCCACGTAGATCTAATCAGTCTTTCCTCTTTCATATCCATGTTCAAGAAGGAAAGATGATAGGGTCTCATACCAATTTCTTGGAGCTCGATGAGGACATTACAAGGCTTTGCCAAGCTGAAAACCTATGAGGAAACTCAAGATCTTCAAAGCGGGGGTTGACTTGAAGGGTTTGCTAGAACATAAAATCAATGTTTAACCACTTAAACTTTCTGAAAAACGCAGCGGAGTTACAACTTAATAAAACCATTTTATAAGCTGAAAATAATGTTCTTTAGTGACCATTTTAGATGAAAACAAACCCAAACAAAAGGATCATAATATGTGAATGATCAAGCTATGAAAATGTACTAAAACTACATAAAATCACAGCCACAATGAGCTATGATTTCTACCTCTTTGAGCAGCAAGAAACGACCAAGGAGAGGGCTGTTGTAAGCTACAAAAACGTCCAAGATAGTGCTGAATGAGGGCTGATTAATGGCCAAGACTTCAAGCTAGAAGTCCTCAAACGTCTATACCCACAAGCCTTCAAGCAAACACCTTAGTTGCTAGGATTTTTGGTCCACCAAACTTCAAGAAGAAGCTGCTATAACACCTTCAAAACCGTGAGTTTGGAGAAGATGGAAGAGAGAGATTTTCTTGGAGTTGAGTTGCATGTGTATATCAAGATGGCTGGTCCAAGAAAGCATTCAAGACCCTTAATGTGTTGTGTCTAATCAACAAAATTGGTCCAATCACCACAGGGGGGGCGGCCGAATATAGGTTGAAAAAAGGGTTTCCCCCCTTTTTTTGTTAAACACAATCACATGTTAAATGGTCTTATAATTGTCCTCTTAGAAAATGTATACAACTAACCCATTAATTGTATAACATATATAGCCATTATTAATTTGTAATGTCATCTAAAAACATTACAAATAATATCATTGAACAATATATCTAATAAATTGTTCCATGTTAATGCAACTTGTTTAGAAAACCCATTTTCTAAATTGTGTTAATATTTCATTGCATGATCATATCATCAACTAAATATTATTTGGTGTTTGCTAAGCTTGTTATTGGGTATAACCCGACTTGGATCATAACGTACTAACCACATCAATATTCTAAGTGTCTTGGGCACATAGAATCCTACAATCTCCCACTTGCCCAAGATTCATAGAAGATTGATGCAAGCAGTAAATACCGTCTAACAACGGTTTACTACCCTTAATACGCATGACTTATAGCCATTCAATAACATCATCCTTTCAAGTACCCTACTTGAAATGATTTAGGTGAATTAATCATTTATCCTTTTGTTACAGATGTCATGTTAAATCCAAGGACACAGAATGATCATACTTGTTGATTTAACTTAATCAGGCCTTAGACATCTAACTCTCAACGAATAAGAGGAACAAATTCCATCTTGACTATATACGTTTCTCACAATCACCTCGTGTTATACCTGAACATATCCTTATGTACTGTCCACTATTTCAGGACAGTGAAGAATAGGCTCAAGGTGTAACACTTGGTGAATATCAAAACCCAATATGTATCTCAGGTCGGAGGATACCAAATGATATTCGCCTTTACTCAAAATTACTTATGATCAATCAATAAGATTCCATGTAGTAAAATTTGAGATGCGGTTAGTCCAATATTTGTATCCCACAAATATCTATGAACCTTGGTAGCAACCCATTGCTCTATATTCATCCTTATGAATATCAACCAATCCAAGTTCATAATAGTCTTACCTTCAAACTTGTTCCCACAAGTATGAACGCGACGGACATTTAGAGTAAACATTTTACTCATGGATTAAACATGCTAAATTGGAATATTATTTGAAACATTATAACCAAATAACTTTATTCAAATATAGAAAGTTCCACATATCCGAATACAAAATTTACAGATCAAATCCAATCACTAGAATATCGAACTCCCATGGCACAAGTATGACCTTCATGCTTTGTCTTTTCAAGGAGCTTCGTGAGAGGATCCGCAACGTTTTGATCCGTGTGAACTTTGCGAATACATATCTTTCCCTTTTCAACTTCATCTCGTATGTAGTTGAATCTCCGCTCAATGTGCCTAGTCTTTTGATGAGCACGGGGTTCCTTGATTGAGCAATCGCACCCTCGTTATCACAAAAGATCTCTAGGGGGTCCTGAATGGAAGGGACAACCCCTAGATCGGCAATGAATTTCTTCAACCATGCAGCTTCTTGGGCTGCCAATGAGGCGGCGACGTATTCTGATTCTGTAGTTGACAGAGCCACCACATCCTGTTTGGAGCTCTTCCAAGAGACAGCTCCTCCATTCAGAATAAAAATGTATCCCGATTGAGACCGTGAATCATCACGATCGGTTTGGAAACTCGCATCCGTGTAACCTTTTACAACGAGTTCCTCGTCACCAGATCCATAGATTAGGAACATATCTCTTGTCCTCCTTAGGTACTTATTATGTTCTTAACACCATCCAATGACTGTTTCCAGGATTTGTTGGTAACGGCTTGTCATACTTAAGGCGTATGACACGTCCGGTCGAGTGCATATCATTGCATACATGATGGATCCAATAGCAGATGCGTATGGGATTGCCTTCATTTTATCTTGCTCATCCTTTGAGCTTGGACATTGAGTCGTACTCAACATCGTTCCTCTTTGAATAGGTACGGTACCTTTCTTAGAGTTTTCCATCTTGAACCTTTCAAGATTTTATCAATATATGCACTTTGATTCAAACCAATCAACCGCCTTGATCTATCCCTATAGATCTTTATCCCAGAATATAGGCGGCTTCACCAAGATCCTTAATGGAAAAACAACTTCCAAGCCAGGTTTTTACACCTTCCAAGGTTGGAATGTCATTTCCAAATAGTAGTATGTCATCAACATACAATACTAGGAAAGTTATTGTGCTCCCTACCTTCTTATACACACAAGCCTCATCAGCGTTTTTGATGAAACCAAATTTCTTTACTTCCTCATCAAAACGGTGATTCCAGCTTCTCGATGCTTGTTTTATCCATAGATTGATTTCTTTAACTTGCATACTTTATTAGGATGTATTGGATCGATAAAACCTTCAGGCTGAACCATATAGACATCTTCCTCAGATATCCATTTAGGAAAGCGGTTTTGACATCCATTTGCCATCTCATAATCATAATGAGCAGCTATGGCAAAACATATCCTTATAGACTTTAGCATCGCAACAGGTGAGAAGGTTTCATCATAATCAACCCCTTGAGTTTGAGTAAACCTTTTGCTACAAGTCTAGCTTTATAAGTATCCAAGTTTCCATGCATATCGGTTTTCTTCTTGAAAACCCACTTACTTCCAACTATCTTGGAGTTAAGAGGGGGTACAACCAGTCCCCATACTTGATTGTCATACATGGATTGCATCTCAACGTTCATGGCTTCAAGCCATTTGTCACAATCCGTGTTGGACATTGCATCATGGTATGTGGTTGGTTCATCAAAATCTATCACATAGCATCCATCCATGAAAAATCCATATCTTTCAGGTGATTACTACTAGTTCTACACTTCTGCGAACGTGTTGTGTGTATTGATCAACCACTTGATCACCTCACATCCTTATGTTGAGTGCTAGTTTCACCCAAACGCATCGGGCTGTGTGTTCTTGATCTTCCTCAAGATCCACTGTTCTACTGCTAGCTCCTTCCATAAGGAACTTTGCTTCTAAGAACTCACCCTTTCTGGCAACAACACACCTTTTGTTCCATTGGATCATAGAAATAATCCCATAGAATCTCTAGGATATCCAATAAAGATACACTTGGTGGATCGGACATCCAATTTGTTTAGGTGGGAGTATTAACATAAGCCTCACATCCCCAAACCCTTAAGTACGATAGGGATGGAACTCTTCCATGCCATATCTCAAAAGGTGTCCTTTCTACCTTTTTGGTTGGGGCCATATTAGAATACGGGCCGCGGAGAGCAGAGCGAAACCCCAAAATGATAGAGGTAATGTGCTTCTAGCCATCATAGATCGGACCATATCCAATAAGGTTCGATTCCTCCTCTCAGACACACATTATGTTGTGGTGTTCCAGTGGAGTGAGTTGTGAGACAATCCCCAACTCCTAAGATGATTTTGAAAGGCATCACTTAGGTATTCACCTCCTCTATCGGTACGAAGAATTTTAATTGACTTGTTGAGTTGATTTTCTACTTCATTTTTGAAGATTTTGAACATTTCAAAAGCTTCGTCTTTGTGCCTTAACAAGTACCACATACCCATAGCGACTATAATCGTTGGTAAGGTAATGAAGTATCTTTCACCATTCCTAGTCATTGGCTTAAAAGGACCACATACATCCGAATGTATGATTCCTAATAAATCTTTTGCCCTTTCGGTAGTTCCATTAAAGGGTGCCTTAGTCATCTTACCTTGTAAACAAGACTCACAAACATCAAATGAATCACATTCATTTGTTTTTAAAAGACCATTCTTTTGAAGTGTTTGTAAACGTTTCTTGTTTATATGACCAAGACGACAATGCCAAAGATAGGTATCACTTAAGTCCAACTTGAGTTTCTTGGTGTTAGTTTGGTACAATGACTATTTAAAGTATTTTCATGAACCAATTCATAAATACCATTAATTGGAATAGCTTTAAAATAGAACATACCATTTAAAGAAACATGAATATCATTTTCAATAAAAGAATACATAATCATAATGTCTTAATTGGGATACAGAAATAATGTTCCTAGTCAAACTAGGAGCATACAAAACATTCTTCAAAATACTTCCAAACCACTTGGAAGTCTTAGGATGTAGTCTCCACGAGCTTCAACTAAGACTTAGTTCCATTTCCCATGAAGAGGCTAACATCCCCTTGTTTGAAGTCCCTACTTCTTGTGAACCCCTGCAACAAATTGCAAATGTGAGTTCCACATCCGGTATCCAATACCCATGTGTTAGAAGATGTACATTATTAGATCAATATGAATCATGTATGTTGTACCTGAGGTCTGCCCGGCATCCCTCTTGGCTTTCAACTCTAGAGATGGACAGGACATTCCTTGCCCAATGTCCAATCTCCCCACACTTGAAGCATGGGTCATTTGTAGCAACCTTTTGCTTCTTCTCTTGTGGTTTGGGTGGCACCCTTGCCACCCCTTTCCCTTTTCCCAAGCGGTCCCTTACCCTTGGAACCTTTGCCTTGGTGCGGGACGAGGCCTTTTGTTGTTCCCACCTTCATTATGGTGAGAACGGGTAAAACCCTTTTACCCATGGCCCCTCGGCCGTTTTGAGCATTGAGTGAAGCTCACCAATGCTTTTATCCAAGCATTAATGTTGTAGTTCAACACGAATGTCTCGAACCTTTGGTAAGGCCATTGAGGATCAAATCCGTGGCCAATTCCTTCGAGAGGGACAATTAAGCCTCTCGAGGCGGTCAATATGACTTTTCATCTTAAGTACATAAGATGAAACAGATTGTTTGTCGTCCATACGACATGCATGGAGTGCTCGAACCGTTTCGAAACGCTCAACCCTCGCTTGCTGTTGGAACGTTTCCTTCAGCTGGGTTATCATGTCATAAGCCCCATGTGTTCATACTCCTTTTAGAGATCCGGAGTCATGCTCGCTAGCATGAGACAAGACACTTGGACGAGTCCTCAGTGTACTTTAGCCAATCATTGAAGGCCTCCTCATCATCCTCGCTAGGTTGATCAGGGATAGGGTCGTCTAAAACGTACGATCTTCTCTCTTGCTTGAGAACGATTCTCAAGTTTCGATACCAATCGATGAAGTTGTTGTGATTTAGACGTTCCTTTTGGAGGATCGCTCGTAAGATTGGTTGGACGCGGATGATTTATCGGAATTATCATTATTAGAGGCCATCTACAAAATTTAACAAAGTTTTATTTAGTATTTTCGATATTATCAATTTTAATAATTAATGCCTATTAAGGTCAATTATATATTAAAATCTAGAACCCAACATTACATTTAAATTGTGGTTAGGTGACCTTTATCCCACGATTTAAATTAATAAAGTGGTCAACGATTGACGTTGCAACCATTTGCAACTTCTAGAGGTATGGGATCGACTCTTGAACATCATATGTAAAGTCGGCATGTAAATCCCATCAACCCATTTGGAAACCACATTGTAGGTGATCCATTTAACATGGTTTGCAAATCAAGACATCCTACTTACACCCACGTGTGAGTTTGCCAAAACAAATGGTTAGGTGACCTTTATCCCATAAGTAAGGCATTCTCACCTCAAATCACAAGTTCCCTCAAAATGGTTAGTGACCTTTATCCCACTAAGAGTTCCCAAGTGACTCAAGTGTTGTGTAAAAGGACGGTGTTGATCTCGTTTTTAAAATTTTAGAGATTTCTTAATTCTAGTTTAGAAAACTCTATGTACTTGTATTTGTATGATTTCAAATACAAGGTACCCTATGGTTCTTAGATTAAAACCAATTTTAATCTTTAAAATCATTAAACCATTTTAATAACTTTTATTAACTTTAAAGAACCAACATTTTCAGCTTGTTAAGTTTGTTAATGAGTTTGTTATGAATATTCAAAAAACAAACCAACCATCAAACAACAAACAATCAAACAAGCATAAACATAAACAATCATATGTGCATAACCATAGCCCTTATGTTGACAACACTTGTTTGCCATCACAAGTGTTGTCTTTGGTCTTTCTAAGGGTCAAACATATCATAAAGGTTCCAAGAACCTCCCACTAGAAACCGCATCCAAATGCTCCATGTTTCTTGTGTCTTTGTGTCCATCTTTGGGTCTTGATCTTGTACATCTTCCTTTTACAAAATTGTATCCTAATACATTTTTCTAGTAAAGGAAATGACCTAATCTATTATTACATAACCAAATGAATGAATAATTACAACCCAAAGGAATAAACACAAATATTACAACCAAATTGAATGAATAAAACAACCACTAGAATCATCCAAACACACAAGGCCACAAGCTAGGTTATGCACTTTAACAACCAATGATCATATCATCTATCCATATAATGAAAACCCCATTTAAAACCCCAAATTTCAGCCAACATAAACTGAAATTTTGGGTTTTAATCATTGTCCAAACACCAACATTCATAATATGTTTCTTTCAAGGTCTAATCACTAGCATGTGTGATATGACCTTGAAAGTTTGGGGAATCATTCATATAAACTATAACAGCCCAAAATCAGCCTATACATGTCTAATATCATCTTTTAAAACCATTTTCAAAAGATAAATCAAGCAAGTCATCCACATAACCTGGCTCTTGATGCCATTGAAGGGTTTGCTAGAACATAAAATCATGTTTAACCACTTAAACTTTCTGAAAAACGCAGCGGAGTTACAACTTAATAAAACCCATTTTATAAGCTGAAAATAATGTTCTTTAGTGACCATTTTAGATGAAAACAAACCCAACAAAAGGATCATAATATGTGAATGATCAAGCTATGAAAATGTACTAAAACTACATAAAATCACAGCCACATGAGCTATGATTTCTACCTCTTTGAGCAGCAAGAAACGACCAAGGAGAGGGCTGTTGTAAGCTTCAAAACGTCCAAGATAGTGCTGAATGAGGGCTGATTAATGGCCAAGACTTCAAGCTAGAAGTCCTCAAACGTCTATACCCAAGCCTTCAAGCAAACACCTTAGTTGCTAGGATTTTGGTCACCAAAACTTCAAGAAAGCTGCTATAACACCTTCAAAACCGTGAGTTTGGAGAAGATGGAAGAGAGAGTTTTTCTTGGAGTTGAGTTGCATGTGTATATCAAGATGGCTGGTCCAAAAGCATTCAAGACCCTTAATGTGTTGTGTCTAATCAACAAAATTTGTCCAATCACCAACAAGGGGGGGGCGGCCGAATATAGGTTGAAAAAGGGTTTCCCCCCTTTTTTTTGTTAAACACAATCACATGTTAAAATGGTCTTATAATTTGTCCCTCTTAGAAAATGTATACAACTAACCCATTAATTGTATACATATATAGCCATTATTAATTTGTAATGTCATCTAAATACATTACAAATAATATCATTGAACAATATATCCTAATAAATTGTTCCATGTTATATGCAACTTGTTTAGAAACCCATTTTCTAAATTGGTGTTAATATTTCATTGCATGATCATATATCAACTAAATATTATTTGGTGTTTGCTAAGCTTGTTATTGGGTATACCCGACTTGGATCATAACGTACTAACCACATCAATATTCTAAGTGTCTTGGGCACATAGAATCCTACATGACTTACATAGACTTCTTCAGCAATCTTTCCATACAGAAAAGCACACTTCACATTCGTTAGATAACAGTAAACTTCATGGATGTTGAATATGCAAGAAAGATTCTTATTGCTTCTAATCTAGCAACAGGTGTAAACACTTCATCATAATCAAATCCTTCTTCTTGTGTATACCCCTATGCCACTAGTCTTGCTTTATTTCTGATGACAATCCCTCTATCATTGGTTTTGTTTTTGTACAACCATCTAGTACTGATAGAATATTGTCCTTCGGGAATATCTACCAGTTGCCATACTTCTTGCTTCTTGAACTGTAGCAATTCTTCCCGCATTGCTTTAATCCAACTGTTGTCTTAAAGATCCTCTTTGATGCTTTTGGGTGCTATTTAACAATGAAAGCATGAGAACAAACACATGTTTGCAATACTTGACTTGCTTCTTGTCACCCTTTCATTATGTTCACCAATAATGCTTTCTATTGGATGATTCGTGTGTATTCTGGTGGTAGGAATTGAGTCACCAACAATGGTTGCATCAAGATTGGAGATATTCAAATCATCTTGGTGAGAGGCTGTAAGGCCCCGTTCCCGATACGGTTATAGCTAGCCAATCATCGCACATAAAACATATAATTACATTAACTTGAAATAAACGTTGCAGCGGAAACATTAAAAACAATATTTTCATTAAAATGCTTTTGCAAAATAATACAACATTCGTTACACAATTTGATTTGTTCGCATTACAATGCAAAAACATTAAAAAAAAGAATTCCATCCAAAAGAGCCAAGTAGCCGCTCCGTGCCATCCTCAGCAACCTTACCTGCCAATTGGAAAATGCATAAAAAGTCAATGTTGCTAAGTGAGTTCTAGTTTTAAAATAAAAAAACATACTTTACTTTCTTTCAAATCATACTATACTGTTGTACATGATCACACATCGTATGCACACATAGATAATATCATTATTATCTTCCTTCACTCTTCATCACATTATTTATGTAACTCTTTCTTTCTTCATCACATTCTTTATCACTATTTGGATCTGTGTCATCAACCATGCCCCAGACAAATGGAGTACTGGGCCAAAGATCATAATTGACTTCCACACCGGACATAGCCTGGCACCAGCACTGAGGTGAGTAATCACTATATACCATGTACCAAACTGTTGGTCAGTCACAAAGACTAGAACCCCTGCATGTATCCTTAAAGGTTAGCTTTACCATACGTAGTTGAGCTTAAGACATTTTAGAGTCGTGCTCCTCTGTACATATTGCTTGCAAGCCTTTCTATACTTTCTCTTTCATAATTCATGCACTCTATCATTATGTTCTTTTTTTCATTATCTTCCATTTAACATTACATAATACTTTTCATTTGATTCAATATCATATAAAGTAAATCCACGGGAAGATAAACACACATAAAAGGAACATGAACATAATCATGCATATTATCATACATATCAGCATATATACATAACATCCATCACACATACCATCATGCATAAGCATCAATCATACAACATCAAATCATAACATACATCATCATACTATGCCATCACATTATCATACTATGCCATCACATCATCTATGACCTCAAAAAGTCAACTTACATAGCCCCCGAGAACCTCCCAAGTCACAACCTACATTTCACTTTTTTCCCAAAAAGTTAGAAAATATTCTAAGTCTTCACCCGCATTTCTTTTTGTTCATCCGCATTAACTTTTGTTCATATTCATGAACTTTTGTTCATCCGGATTTGTTCATCCGCATTAATATTTGTTCATCCGCATTAATATTTGTTCATCCGCAATAGCTTTTGTTCATTCGCATTTGTTCATCTGAATTAACTTTGGTTCATCCGCATTTGTTCGTCCACATTTCCTCTAACTCATCCGCATTTCCACTAACTCATCCGCATTTCCTCTAACTCATTCGCATTTCCTCTAACTCATCCGCATTTCCTCTAACTCATCCGCATTTCCTCTAACTCATCCGCATTTCCTCTACTCATCCGTATTTCCTTTACTCATCCGCATTTCCTTTGCTCATCCGCATTTCTTTTGCTCATCCGCATTTCTTTTGCTCATCCGCATTTCTTTTGCTCATCCGCATTGACTTTTACTCATCCGCATTGACCTTACTCATCTGCATTGACTTTTACTCATCCACATTGACCTTACTCATCCTCATTAACCTTTGTTCATCCGCATTTGTCAATGCTCATCTGCATTTGTCAATGCTCATCAACATTTGTCAATGCTCATCTGCATTTGCCAATGTTCATCCACATTTGGAACACTTAAGCAGTTATTCTAACACTTAGGCGTATGAGCTACTGTTTGGGCGCATGAGCAGCCTAGGGCACACTTAACATCATAATTCGGTCCACAAACACCATCTATCATGTTCTAAGCTTAAATCTTACATTCTAAGCCATAGAAACACAACCATAACATCATCAAACATGAACACAGCCCAAAATCAAACCCCACCAACAACATACACACATGCATACATACGGTTATCAAACCCAACTTTTATAAAAAGTTCATACATGTATTTCTAGCCCCAAAATCAATTAAAACATGCAGAAAAGGGATTCTAGAACTCACCTTAGCAACCTCTTCGGGCAAGACTTCCTTCAAAGCCCGATTGCTACAAGTTCTCACCTAGAAAACCACTAAAACACCCACCCGAGCACACATAAGCATACACCGAGGATGAAACCAGTTAAGAACACCATAAACATACGAATACTTACCTTGAATTAGAATATTTCTTCTTTTTCTTCTTCAAAACCCGAAAACTCTGCACTTTCTCTCTCTAGAGTCCGTGTGCATAAAGGTGATGTGCAAGAGTGGGCAACCATCACCCTTTTACACCTACTTTTTCAAACATTTTGTCCTTTTAACACTTTTTATCCTTTAACTTGGGTAATATATCTTTTCTTTCTTTTTCTTCACTTTATTCTTTTGTTTGAGTCTTCAATAAATAACCGGGTGTTACAGAGGCACCTTCATCTTGTACTGTTGGGGAGTTATGAAGATAATCAGAATCTATCTCAGTGATTGCTTTAGCATTAGCAACACTTTGATTACTTCCATCATTTGAGGTTCTTTCTGTTTCAACTGGAGGTGTAGCTTAGTTTTGATTTTTGACTTCAGTTGATGGGTCTTCTGAAGCTGATGGTAACAAGCTGGGACCAGCTTCAGTTGAAACACTTTGATCTTAAGATGATTGTCTGACAAGATTAGCTTGTATTGGAACATCTTCGTTGAGTTGCTTAGTAGAGGTAGGAGGAATCATTGGAAAGTCATCTCTTCTTTCTACACATGAAGACGGTTCAGCTGAATGTAGGTTTCCTGCATTAGACAAGTGGAATTGATCAAAAGATTTTGTAAATGAGTCAATATCAAACAACCAGCCGGGACCATTTATAGATTTAGGAAGTGAATGTTCCTCAACATTTGTTGATTCATCAATATGTTTAATCTAGGATTAAACACTCTATAAGCCTTTGAAACAGAAGAATAACCTACAATGAATCCTTCATCAGACTTAGATGAAATTTTTCCCAAATAGTTTGGGTGTTTAATATTGAGACAGGACTGCCAAATGACTTGAAAATCCAATAAATTGTTTTTTGTGAAAAAGAAGTTCATATGGATTCATGTTGTTTTCTTTTATAATCAGAGTTCTATTTTAAACAAAGCACAATGTGTTAACTGCTTCTGCCCAAAAGGTTATGGTAGTTTAGCATCGGCTAGCATTGTTCTTGCTGCTTCAATTAGTGTTCTATTCCTCCTTTCATCTACCTTATTTGTTGAGGAGTTCTAGCTGCACTGAATTGATGAGCAATGCCTTTGGTTGCACAAAAAAAGCTCATGTCTTCATTTTTAAACTCGATTCTGTTATCATTTCTTATTATTTTAGCCTTATGATCAAGTTGGCTTTCAATTTTTGTGATAAAGTCTATTATTATTTAGGATGCATCATTTTTTGAAGTAAGAAGAAAACCATGTAAATCTTGAAAAGTCATTAATGATCACAAAACAATACTATTTCTTTCCAATACTCATAACATGAGTTGGTCCAAACAGATCCATATGAAGTAGCTTCAATGGAGAATTGTTTGTGTTCATAAGCTTTGGCTTGCGGGAAGACTTATGTTGTTTCCCTTTGAGACACGCAAAACAATGATCAATAAAGTGAAATTCCTTTTGGGGTAAACCAATGACATGGTTTCCCTTGACTAGTCTATTCATGTTTTTTAAATTGGTGTGTCCCAAACGTTTGTGCCAAAGTTATGACTCATCAATGTATGCTTTTGATAGAAGACATGTTTCTTCTTTTGGTGTAGTACAATTCAGGTTTAAGACATAGGTGTTATTCTTCCTCGAAGTCTATAGGACAACCCATTTTTAGAATGTAGCAATGAGTGTCAGTTAAGTGAGTTGAATATTTCTTGTCACAGATATGAGACATGCTTAGAAGATTGAAATTCATTTGTTCACAGTAGTTTACTATATCAAAGCTCATCATCCTATTTGTCATAGATCCTTCACCAGTAATTCTTCCACCTTGTGAATCTCCTCCGAATGCCAGAGTAGTTCCTTGTATATGATTGAAGTCATGAAGGAGGTAACAATCTCCAGTCATGTGTCCCGAGCATCCATTGTCCACGTACCATAAGCTATTGGACCTATATGGATAACGCTGTAATCATGAAAGAACTTATTAGAGTATGGAACCCAAGCCATAATGGTCTTGGGTTTCCCGTTCCTATCCATGATCATGAGCTCTTGGTACTTTCCTCTAAACTGTGATTTAGAGAAAGGTGTTCTAGGAGATTAATGATGATATTTTGATTGTTTTATCTCATCAATACCAATTGAAGAGTCAAAGGAATAATGAAACCTTTGGTCCTAATTTCTTTGAAGAAATCTGATCTGTTTTTTATTAACAAACATCATTTTTGGTTTGGGAAGATCATATATTTGCTTGATGTTGTGATATTTGTTTCTTTGACTCTTCCATAATTCTTCTATGTTACTCATGTCATTATCTGATCTAGACGTCCTAGATTGATTATTATGAAAATGACTTCTGACTATGGGTTTCACAGATGATGTTGGTGAGATAGGCTTGTTTTGGAAAATTCTCAACCCCTTTTGCTTGAAGTAAAAATCAAATGTATTCAGATTGTTCATATCACAAACTGAACAATATTTATTGAAATAGCAGTTTTTGTGGAATGGTTGTTCATGTCACAGATAGAGCAGTATTGATTGAAAAAGCACTCTTCTGTTTTGTGATTAGACATTTCACATATGTCACCATACCTATGTTTGTTTCTTGAATCTGATTTTGCTTTTACTGACTTAGTTGATTTATCTGATCTCAACTGAGTCACAATCTTTGGTTTAAGGGAAGAATCAAAATGAGTCTTTTTAGTAGTTTGCTTCATAACACTACTTTTGTTGACTGGTTTACATTGTTTTTGTTTCCTTAACCCTTTCTTGACTTCTTGCTCAGACTAATTAACATGCTTTTTATTGTAGTGTCAAAACCTACTCTTTGTTTTGATTTTGATGATTAGGGGTCTCACTGAATTTTAGCTTTTGATATAAGTGAACTTTTGTTTTTCTTTGGCAGTGAAACCTTGTATGATTTGCTTGATTTTTTTGGAGATTTAATCTTATAATTGGAACTGCTTTCAGTAGAGGGTTTCACTGAAGACAAAACTTTATTCTTTCCTTTTGAAATTGCAGGTATAAATTTCACAAAGGGGACAATGGTCTTGATTAGGCATGATGGTTTAATGACAGTCACTGTCTTTTCTGAACACTCCTTGATTTTAATTGGGTGACCTAATTTAATTCTCTCCTCATTTGTTTCAATGCAAACATTTTGTTTGTTTTGAGGATTTGTGACTTGTTTTACTATGTTTTTGGTTCAATAGTATTAGGTTCATTTTGCTCTTTGAGTGTGACAGATTCAGGCATGACAATGTAATTGTCATTGTAGGGTGGTGACAAGAGTTATACCCAATCCCAGACATATCATTGGGATCTTTTTGTGAGTCTAGCATCTCTTGCAGCTTGACTGAATACAATTAAAACATTTCAAGTTTCACTTCAGTAACTGTTTGTTTAGCTTTTGATTAGGCTAACTTTTTAGTTAGTTGCTCATTCTCAGCTGCAACAGTGTACTTCTCACCATGCAATTTTTTAATATCAGAGATGAGAGATTTAATTTTGATTTCAAAGCCTTTAATTTCTCTCTTAAGCATCTCTGACTTGACCTTTTCTTATTTTATTTTATCAGCCAGTTTATGATTGTGCTCTCGATAACCTTGTAGTTTAGTAATGCATTTATCACTACAAAGGTTGGATTTTACCTCAATGGCATAGGAGATGGACTATTATTGATGTGAGCCATAAGTGCGTGATTCTGAAATTGAGGCTTCACTTCCTCCACATACAGACTCTAATCACATACTCCATCTTGTCTGATAACAAGAGTACTTGAAGATGACTCACTACTTCCATGGGCTTGATTAGTCAGTTGTGGCTGATTCTGATGAGGTTGTGGATGTTGTTGATGATGATGCTGCTATTGTTGATTGTTCGAGTGGAATCTTGTGCTTGGTGGTGGAGATGACTGGCCCCGAGAATTCCTTTGGAAATTTTTCCTATTTCTTCTAAAAGCACTACATTCTCTAGAGAAGTGATGAATCATTCCACAGTTAAAACACTTTACCTTGGACATGTCATATCCAAGTTTGGTGTTTTCATTGAGGCTAAGCTTTCTCCCTTTTCTAAAGAACTTCTTTGTTCTCATTACAATCATATCCATTTGCCACTGCACATCCATTTCTTCCACATCATCTGGATCCATTTCTTCCAAATCTTCTTCGATCAAATAAGCAGACGTGAGTCTGCCTCCCATGTAAGCTTCAAAACTAGAAATAAATGCATTGTAAGTTGCCGTTTGCTCTTCTGATCTTGGGTCTTCATGAGCAGTTGAGGGAGTGGCAGTAAACCCTGTTGGTTGAGATGATGTTGATGGCTTGTTTGTTAATGGAGCAGCAATGAAACTAGTTGTCTTCACTTGATCTCTTAAGGAGAGAAAATCATCATCCTCAGTGATGAATGCATTTTCCACAGTGTGAGTGTCTGATGGAAATTTTTAAGCTTTAATAACTCGAGGACCACCAAGATTCCGGCTCCTTTCATCAAGTTCAAGAGCTTCTATTTTAGCAATCATGATGTCCAAGGTAGTACTCTTTAGATTAAGAGTGTTTTTCAGTATTGTAACATTTGTTTGCAAATTTCTGGAAGACTATGAAGCATCTTCTTGTTTAGTTCTTTGACTTTGTATGTTACCCCCATGATCTCTAAATCATTTACTAGCTGCATAAATCTATGCAGCTATTTAGAGATTGACTCCCCCTTGGAGTGATGAAAGGTTTCATATTGATTAACAACCTTATCCTTTTATTAATTTATGCCACTTCACTACTTCCTTCCTATATTATCAGCAATGCATCCCATACAACTTTAGCAGTTCCATACTTTTCAAGTTTTTTGAGCATATCCATTTTTAGTGCTTGAGTGAGTATAGAGTAAGTTCTTAGATCAACCTTTATCTTCTTTTAGTCATCATCATCAAGAGTGAGATCCTCAATGGGTATCCTTGAGGTTTTGTATAGTGCAGCATGATCAGCAGAAGGTGTCATAGAAATGTGAGGCCCTTTAGATATTGAAATCCAATAATCTGGATCTACACCTATAATATAGTTCATGAATCTGATTTTCCATTGCTTATACTGAGATTTATGTTTAAGCATGGGAGGTTTTGGAGTATGACCAAGTTCTGAAAAGTTATGTGAATCCATTTTAGTCAGTTCTTTTTAATTGTATGAACAATGATTAGATTGATTGTTAAATCCAAGTAGTCTAAATAGTTCAAACAGTTTATGTGTAACTAGATCTGCTGATGTTTCTAAGTTTCTGTTCACGGGTTTGTTCTTGAAGATGAGTACATATGAACAATGATTGTTGAAGAGCTTTCTGCAGGTTACTAAGTATAGGTAGTCGAACACTCTATTAGTAACTCAATCACCAGATCAATCGAGTTCTATTCAAATCTAGGCAGATCTAAAAAAGAACCTAGAGCCAAAGCTCTAATACCAACTGACTGGGTGTGAGATTGATATTCTCATAAGGACCGAATGTGATGATTGATTCAATGATTTTATGACGGAATCAAACAATCAAGGAACATTGAATGCAAGAAATACTCATAAATGCTCTTTTTTATTAATGAAGATGATCGGTTACAATGAATGCTAGGGTTTGAGCATTAAACAGTAACAATACACCTTGAGAGCATAAGACTAGACAAAATATTCTGATTGTCTATAATGTCTATCAACAATCACCTCATATATGAGGTTTTCTATTCTATTTATAGGCTGACAAGATATCTTTCAATAAATGACTAAACTACCCCTGACTTATACATTAGAGAACTAGTCTAAGTTAACATCAGCATTTCTTTTGCTCATCCGCATTGACTAATGTAGATGTGTTGATCTTTATCAGTATTTCTTCTTTGTCTTCAGCATTAGTGTTTGGTCATTAGCATTGACAAATACGGATGGACAAACACTTATGTGCATTTGTTGCTAGGCATCCGCATTAGTTAATGCGTATGTACAAAATACTTGTGAGCATTTTTTCTGGCTATCCACATTTGTTAATGCAGAAGAAAAAATACTTATCAGCATTTGTTCTATTTCCTCCGCATATACAAATGCGGTTAGCCGACACCTGTCTTCGTTGCAGATTCTTCATCCGTATAAATACTTGGAGTCGTGGGATTTTTAGCAGAACAACCATCAACCCACCACTTGAGTTGGCATGTATAATCCTTTTAGGGTCCAACATTATCTGATATAATGTATGCTCTCTTACATGAGATTCAATTTAAACCATTGTTTCTTCTACTTTGTTAGCTAGTTGTTGAGCATAGACTCTATATATCTCAACGTCCTCAACACACATTGATGAACATAATTCGTCCCTTACCTCTCTAGCATTAGGTGGGACCTTATTCTCTATGTTGGCCATCAATTTTTGATTTTCTTTCAATACCTCCTTCTCGTGCATGCTCTTATCACATGTTCCATCTCGTAGAATGATCAACCCAGTTTCCTTGGTTTTGCTTGGTCCTACTGATGAACTTGTGGCTGGTGGATATGAGTTTGTAAGTTGAGGTTATTTGAAAGTTATTTGAATCAGTGATTGTTGATGTGACGAATGTTATTAAGATTGAAGTTGTTGCATTTATTTCATATCAGTTGTAGGTTGTTGATTACATTCCCTTGAAAAATGCCCATACAAATTGAATTTGTAGCATCTCACTTTACATTTAACAACACCAATTTTTGTTGTTCTTACTATAGCTACCAATTCTTTGTTTCTTCTCAGAAACATTTTGGCTCTATATGCAATCATGACCATTTGCCATTGCAGATCCAATCTTCTACGTTATCTAGATGAATTTCATCAAGATTTTGCTGACATATGTGTGCAGGTGTTAATATGCTACCCAGATAAGCTTGAAAGCTTGAACTGAATGATGCAAAAGTTTCTTTTCGTTCTTCTGAGTCTAGAACCATAGTACTTGGTTTTGTTTGATTGTTTTTTTTTTCGGATGAGGATGCATTTTCTGATGAGGTAGATGAGCTTTTTCTTTCGTCATGTCTTCCTCTCTCCTTGTTTGATGAATTGCTTTGAGAGTTTGATCTGGATGGCCTTGAAACATAAAAACCAACTTCTTCATCATCTTAACTCAAAGCACAAGAGCTTCCATCATCATGTTTAGAAATAAAACACTTATAACACCTTTAGTTTCTCTGAACTTGTATGGAGCAATGTGTGCTTTTACACTCTTTTTTCATGATTTCTCATCCAGTTCAAGTGCTTCTACCTTAGCTATTAATGTATCTAACCCAATGGTTTTAGGAACAAGGGTATTCTTGAACATGGATACTATTTGAGTCCACCATTCTGGTAAAGTATGTAGCATCTTCTTGTTCAACTCCTCATTGGTATATTTCAACTCTAAGATGTTCATCTCAGTTACCAATTGCATGAATCAGTGGAGTTGTTCAGACATAGATTCATCCTCAATATGATAGAAAGTTTCATATTGTAACAGACATGTATCTTTCCTAATGCTTCTGATCTCATCACTCCCTTCACAAAAAGTGTAAAGAATCTTCCACAAGGAGTTTACTATTTTGTAATTTTTACACCTGATTAAGAGATCTTCAGGTAAAGCCATACGAAGCATACTATATGCTCGAATATCAAGTTTAGCCTTCTTTGCATCTTCAGATGATAGGACCTTCAGACTTATGGGTTGATTGTTGATCTTATAATCAGGTCCAAGTGTTGGTGGAATATGAACACCCATTAATCAAAATCAATGTTGTTCACATGATTCCTACACCTGAATTTCCATGATTTGAAATCAACTTTGTTTTCCAAATTTGGAAGTTGGTATGATGATCCACCAAGTGAATTGCTCATTTTAGTTAATGTGTTAATAGTCAACTAAAATAGAATTCCTTTGTAAATGATCTAATTAATTACAAACTGTTATTATCGGTTATTAAGTCATTACAGTCAAAATTAGTCAATCATCTTAATGATGTCTCAACTGATATCAAATTAAGGATTTTGATGATATTTTATTGTTCAATTTGTTTGAACAGCCGTTGATTATCGATGAATAACACAAATGTATGAATCAAATCGATGTTGATGTAGATTGATGTTAGCCGAGCAATGGAACAGTACTCGTCGAATGATAAATTAGGATTTGATGATCCTAATTTGATTTACATCAAATTGTTGAGTAGAATTCCATTGTTAGCTATCGATTAGCTTAATTCAAATTGTATGTTGATTAGTTCATTCAATAGCACCCTTGAATCAAAGTTATGAACTCTCAGGTCGTTTATAACACCCTTAAAGCAACTTTACTCAAAATCAATAGCTGTATTAGAAAACTGATAGATCTAATGATATAGACAACTTATTCAACAAATTTGTCATTGATAGATCAATTGATCTAGATCAAAGAGCATTTGGCTCTCATACCACCTATGAATCGAAGAAACAAGAATTATCAGCTCAGATGGAACGAATAATGATCGTGGAATTATCACAACTTGTTGTTTAATCAACTAATGATCATGACATAACAATTTTAATATGAATTAGACAAAGCGCAATTCTGATAACTGACAAACAAACAAATATAAAGAATAATGAATCAACTTTGATTCAAATGTTTTTCATTATCATTGATTAATGATTACAATTGAAAACATAATTGATGATTGAATATTGTTAGGGTTGTAATGATATTTTGGTGTATATTATTGTTGTGGTTGTTAGGGTTTGTTACAATGTTGAAAGAAATCAGTAGCATATCCAAAAGTGTGAACCTATGCCTAGTATTTATAGGCCCAGAAATTTAGTTTTAGGGTAACAGTAACTTTGTTATCGAGGTAAGAAAGTTACTCCGAGAATGTTTCGATGTGACATTCTCTGACTAAAGTGAAGTCATTCCCAAAATTTGACTTTATGACATCACTTTACTGTTTGACTTGTTGACTTAATGTACTTAGTGATGTACATGCTAGTGTTTTGATTTTCCATACGAAATTTGTTCTCATTAGAAGTTTTGGCCTTCCGTAGTTCTTTGGTCTTTCGTAAAAATCCCTTGACTTCATCCACAACAAATTGTTCTTCCGTAGAAGATCCTCGGATGTACAAATCCTTTGTTGCTATTGCAAAACATCTACACAAGTATAAAGTGTTCATCCGAAGATAGTTCTTACACTTAGTCAATTTACAAAATTGACTAAGTATACTATTATTTTTGCAATCCCACATATAAATCAACACTAATTGGGTAACCTATATATATTTATTACAAACAAGAAGAAATATGTACAAATTCATGATTAAAGTACTAAGCCTATTCAATGAATCTAGACCAATTGGAACTAGATCGAACATACATAAACTGATGTTGACCCTCAACTTGAGCGTCACTGGTAAAATCTGAGGGAAAGGGTTGTGCATATTTCAACAGTTGCCCATGTTCAACACCATTTGTAGCAACTATGATTAAAGGAGTATAGGTTACCTACATTTAAGAAATAATGAATAAATGAAATAAACACAACCAGACCATGTACGTTAAGGTATACAACTAATCAGTGGATATTGGGTGTTGTCTAATCTAATAAGTAAGCCTTCTAAAGTCTCTGGATTGTTGTCATATACACTAATCACAACTATCACTTTTTTTCATCTACTTGTAATATTATTTTTTGCAAACCGAAAAATATTACAAAGAAATTAACATAAAACTTGTTTCATTGCATGGCCAACATGTAATTCTACCATTTTAGGAATATAAGTCCTATTTATAGCTCAAAATAACACCAATAACATCCCCTTCTCTCAAAACAGGCAATGGGGTTCTATTAGAAGTGCTCCTTTTGAAGATCATACGTTTTAGGAGTGTAGCTTTAAAGGAACATAGTATTACATAGATTAACCAAAGATTTACATCCAGTCAGACATATGAAACCAAATTATCATCGATAATGCATATTTATAATAAAATTATGAGAAATAATTTGTAAGGACATCCTCTATATTCTATTAGAGATTTACAGTAGGTTCTATTTATAGTTTATTAATAGTAAGCAATAGTCAAGTCGGTCCGTTCATTTCTCGATGTTCCATTAGTTATGGACCAACCCAAACAGATACCGATTTCACTAAAATGCTTGGACAATTAGCGGTATGTCAATGAAATTATTCCCATACAAATGTGTAATCCAAGTTCTTGAATTGACTGAATGCTTATGTTTTGGTCTTGATGTTGTATAGGGCTAAGAATCCCTTATTCTCTCCAATCTTTGTGACGTGGTATAAACTGTCGCTTCCTTCTCCCCAAAGATCCTTCATATGGCATTCATAGTTGTTTACTTCTCCCCCAAAATCCTTTAAGTCATACTAGAATAGAAATTCTTATTTCCATATGTGGTTCAGCACTAGATGAAAGAGGATCTCAAAAAAGGACTCTCATCCCCTATACGTGTACATGTCATATCTACTTCCATTGTAAATTCACCGTCCTCGGTCCCCAAGTATTTTTTTAGCAAACTTTGACACTCCATACAAAAAAAGTACTTGAGATCAATAAGTAAATAAACATAAACCACAATGCCTAAACACTCAACATTATCATAGAAAGATGTGTACTGGAACCATTATCATAGAACCATTATCATACTAAAATTATGAATTAGTGATCAAACTACAAATTCTTCATTCCTTTATCAAAGTTGCGAACATGTAAAACCAAATATACCACATAGTGAATAGTATGACTATATGAATATGTATGATTCATATATGAAACAAAATCTTGTAAGTTTATTATCAGGTATATTATAATAAAAATATGAGATAAGAAACTAGTTTACAATCTCTTTCACTACCATGCAAGACATGATCATAGAACTAGAAAATAACTAACCTTAATCAACAATGTCCCCTGCTCTTTAGTTAATATGATCCGGTGTATAAAGAACTCTGCTAGTGATCTAATGACTTGTAAGTATATGTAATAGGTGGTTTTTCTTGAAATCAAAGGAACGAACCATATTAATGAGTGAGTTTATTAATGACTTCGATAAGCATTTTTATTTAATTTGTTAACGAAAATGATCAAAATTTTCTTTGTATTTTTCAAGTGAGTTCGAGCAAGCTTGGTATGCTTAAAGGGGTAAGGGATTTTGAAAGGAATATGTATCCACAATGCACATATAGCACACAAACTCAATGAAGGGACATTTACTTTTATTATGATTTATGTAATTGATAAAACATGTAATAGACCATTCGTAATATAATTTATTCTGGTGGTTTTAAAGGAGAAAAATTATAAGGCGAAGAACAGAGATGATAAGGTGGAGAAGAGAGGGTGATGTAAAGCTTTTGGATAATAACTTGAAAAATACCTATGTGAGGGGAAAAGATGAGAGAGAATAAAGAGATGATAAAAAATGTTTTGTTTTTATGGTTTATGAGAGGGTCAAAGAGAGTGTTTTGGTAGGTGACGACTTGAAAAACTAATAGATATTTTTATTTTAGACACTCTTAGTTATATTGTAATTAAAAATTTAGTTTAAACATAAAATTTTCTCTTTATTATTTTTAGAATAGTATGTGTCTTAAACATTTTAGAAGTTCAATTTAATCGAGCATAGGCTTGTAAATGAATTGAATAAACATGAACTTTTACATGTTTGTACTCTACCATTTAATTTAGGATTAAAAGTAGATTTCCCTCTCTAAAACTCTTTAATTGCATATATATACCCTAATAAAACTTTTAAATGCATACATCCTCTTACAAAATCATAATTGACAAATATACTAATTTTCATATATCCCTTCTAAAACTCTTTAATCGATTATGAACACATAATCGAACACGATTTTTTGTTCATGTTCGTGAAATATAAAACGACAATGTTTGTATTCGTTCATCTTCATTCATTACAAACTTAAATGAATGGTTCATAAAATAAACAAATACAAATGATCATAAATAAATGAACATAATAAATCACGTATAAATCAAAACCAAATGAAATGTAGATGATAAATAAAACGAAAACAAACACTCTGAGACATTATAATCCATCTAGCGGCGGACCTAGAATTTTTACGTTGGTCGAAAGTTCTATTGCATGTTAGATATCTTTTGCTAGTATCCTAAAGATCACATGATAAATTTAGAGATGGATGCCCAACGAGCACTTTTTTAACATGAATTCAAACACATATCATATAAACAACTGTAGGGATCTATGCACCCAAAAATTTTATCATATACGTTATAAAAAACATAAACAAAAACTATGGTTTATATATCAACCATTATATCGTGGGCCCGACATATTCCATTATGGGCATTTTACCAGAAAATGGATTATCATAGTCTAGTGCACTGCCTTGATTTTCAATAACATACTAGTAGGCTTTAATCGACTTAGTTGCTCCAATTTTGTTGTCTTATGTTGAGCAATCCAACAATTTAAGGATACCATAGCGATTTTATGCAACACCTCGATATATGACGTTGTAAATTAATAAATAAGTCAGGATCATTAAGATATAAAGTACAAATTTTTTATATAGCAATTCGAAAGCATATTTATATAAACAAAAAATCACACACAAAATGTGTTCAAGTATAAACTTAATATTAGTTTGGGTTAAGTACTTACATATTAGAAAGTATGTTTAAGTCTACTACATAGGTGGAAACTGAATGATTATATCATTTAATCCATACATGTTTGTTCGTTTTTAGGGTATTAACCTAATATTACAATGTTACAATAATTATGATCATTATAACAAGTTCATGATAAACTTCTATAAATTTATCCTTTTAATCATCTCTAATTCTATTTACCAACACGATGTTTGGTAACTAATAGAAATGAAAGGAATACAATTTCCTTCTAATTGATAACCCACATTTAAAATAAATTATTAGAAATAATAGGTAATGACCTCTATCAAATTATATTAGAGATTTATAATAGCCGGTAGTTAAAATTTATCTAATAGTAAGCAATAGTCAAGTCGGTTCATTCATTATTCGGTGTTACATTAGGTATGTACCAACCTAAACCGAGACCGATTTCACTATGACACGAGGACAATAAGAGGTATGTCAATCAAATTATTCCAATACACATGCTTAGTTTAAGTTTATGAGATCAATTGAATGCTTTTATGTTTTGGTCCTTGATGGGTATAGGCTCAAGAGCTACATATTCTCTCCAATCTTTATGACGTGGTATAAACTATCATTTCCTTCTCCCCCATAATCTTTTATGCGGTATACATTGTTGTTTCCTTCTCCCTAAATCCTTTAAGAGATACTAGATTAGAAATTTTACTTTTCTAATAAGTTCCGGCACTAGATGATGGAGCATAAGAAAAAAGGAATGTTATCCTCTATAAGTATACATGCCACAACTACTTCCATTATAAAAGCACCATCCCTGCTCCCCAAGCTTTTGTAGGAAACTTTGACATTACTCATAAAACAAGCATTTGGGATTGGTAACTAAATAAACATACACCATTATCCCCAAACACTAAACATTATCACAGAAAGATCCATACTAGAGCCATTAACATAATAAAAGTATGCATCAACGATCAAACCACAAATTCTTCGTCCCTTTTCCAAGTTTTTAACATGTAAAACCAAGTCTATCTCCTTGTAAGTACTACAACTATATGAATATGTATGATTTAAATATAAAACAAAATCATGTAAGTGTATTATCATGTACAATATAATAAAATATGATATAAGAAGCTAGTTTGCAACATCTATCACTACCATGGAAGACAATCATGGAAAAAGAAAAGGTAACGGATTTTAAAAGAAATGTGCATCGTTGTTGCACGCATGGTACACTCACTCACTGAAGGAACGTTTACTTGTACGATTATAATATGTAATTGATAAAGCAAGTAATAGACCATCCGCAATATAATGTTTTATGGTGTTTTCATGAGGGACAAGAGAGTGTTTTGGTAGGCGATGACTTGACAAGATTTATATTGCTTTTATTGACGACCCACTTAGTTATATTATTATTTGAAATTTAGTTTAAGGAGAAATGTATTCTCGTGTGTCTTAAAAAATTTACGAGTTGATCTTAAGTAACTTGTGAATGTAGGCCCATGAACAAATTTAATAAACATGAACTTTTATATCTCTGTGCTCTATCAAACATCAACACGTAATCAAACATGAAATTTTGTTCATGTTCATTAAATAAGAATATTGGAATATCCATGTATTCATTACAAACTTAAATGAGCGGTTCACAAACATAAACCAACACAATTAACACAAATAAATGAACATAACTAAACATATATAAATAACCATCAATTAAAGATTAATGATCATTTATAAAACACAAATGAAGAAGTCTAATAAATTGTAATTCATTTGGTGGCGGAACTAGAACTTTTATATGGGTCTAAAGTTTTAAGAAGCGGTTGTATATCGCAAATATCAAACTCTTTTGCTACTATCCCAAAGATCATATGATAAGAATGTAACTAAAACAAACAATCTAATAATTTATCTATCAATATGTTTTACTTTGTGTAAGGACCTAGCCTTTATGGATTACAATATCAAGTGAAAAAAAAAACTCCAATCATACAAGAAATAAAAGGAAGCGAGAACTCGAAGAAGATGGATAAAAATCTCATCACACGAAAACTTGAAGTTGCCACGCGAGAACTTGACGTTCTCACATGAGAACATCTGGATAATATATGTAGATGTTTCACATTTGTATTTTATTATGTGTGTTCATTAAAGTGCTCTGAGAGTGAAAGAGCAGGGAGATACGTGAAAGGCCACCCGAGGGGAGCTCATCTCGAGTGGATCGAGCTTAAACGACGTAAATTCCTTGGTATTGTAATCATTTGATTAATAATATTTGATTGAGTTTGTTTAAAGACTGTTGATATTACACATGCACGCATTTGTCTTAATTTGTTTATTAAGTGCAACAATATGTAGAATCGATCATGACGAGGACTTTACATTTGGTATCAGAGCAAGGTGTTGCTCTTAATACATGGATTTTCATTCCGCGATCATCCGTTTAAGATGTTAAACATGGAGGTTGAAGATCTAAAGGTTTTGATCTAGTTTGGACTGGTTTTAAAGGAGAAGAAGGTGAAACTGAGGGTGAACACACATGAAATCGGCTTAGATACATCATTACACTCGGTATCTTCAACTTTTGGTGGAAAACGAAGATTTCAAACCATAGCAATGATTCAAAATCATAAAAGACGAATTTGGTTGAAGTTATGAACTCGATTAACATGTTAGAATGAATGTTATGAACTCGATTAGGAATAAAGTTGATGAAATTATGATTGAACTGGATGCCAGATCACTTTTGGTGTTATTATCCCAAAAAGGAAACTTTATTTTTGTAGAACTTTAGATATGGTGATTTGTGCATGCTTATTATGTTAGGATCATGTAAGAGTGATTGTTGATGATGTTTGATGTGATAGAATGTGTTAATTGAGTTGCATGGATGCTTGGTTGATCATGTAAGGAGTAAAAATTATTGTGATCATACATGATGATGAATTATGGTTAGTTATCAGGAGATCATGTTGGGATTGAATTGATTGTCATTATGAATTTTGGTTGGAATGAACTAAGTGAATGAATTTAATTATGATTGTCATACACATGTGCGAATCTGACGCCCCTACTTAGTAGGTTTGGCAGGGGTTCGGATGTGAAGTCATGAGTGGTTTCACATAGCATGTAGTGTATGATTAGACTACACATATGAACTAATATTGTGATGTATATATATTTGTGTTGAATATGTTGGTTGTTTGAGATTTTTATGAGTGTATGATGATCTAATGTTACATGATGACCTAGGTAGAACTTGGGTTGATGATGTGATACGCTTGAATACTTATTTGATATTCATGTATAATAAGTTAATATGAATGATTAAACATATCCCAATTAATGTGTCATCAACAGGATAATGGGTCAACTAGGTTAACCTAGGGTTGTAAAGTTTTCTGTGTACACATACTTATGTGCTTGTGTGTTCTAGGTAACCTTTGAAGGGTTGTCTTTGCACCTATCACTAGTTCTCTTTAGTCATCATCTGTACACACCAGGTGAGTTCATGCTCCTCTATATTATAAACTTTCTTTTGGGGGAGGTAGCATACTTGTACTCAAATGCTATTTTATTATTATAAGTTATGTATGTTTTAACATAGTGCTTAATACCTTGTAAGTCCTCGCATATTTGGATCGTTAATAATGGTAACTTCCAGGAAATCTTGGGTAGTACTACTGGGTCTGACGAGGCCCACCTGTGTGACTCGACGTCCAACGGGTAAAACTCCGCACGTGGATTTTGAGGGTGTGATAAATTGGTATCAGAGCCATTGGTTATAGGGAACTAGGTTGCATACATACTAGTCTATAACCACACACATTTAGTTAGTTACTCGTTGCTTATCCTCTTACCGTATACTCATTAGCATACATCACATACACTGCGTTATGACATCATCATGTCTTCGTTCCCTGTTCGACATGCACCAGGAAAGGAATCTGACGTTCCTATTGTTCCATCGTCATCTATGAGTCATGGTTCTAGACCCAGGATAGTCAGATGGAGAGATCTAGGCTATGCTTGGATAGGTTGCTACATGGACGGCTATATTAAACGTGACATGTGATCAGCTTCATAAGGGTATCATTCGTATAGACAAGTCGGAAACCAACTCGAGGTGCCGGAGGGCCCAATGGAGGAGCCTTAGGACGCCCCAATGCAAGAGCCTCAAGAGGAATATTGTCCATGTAATGAAGTTCAAAAGCTGGAAGCTGAGTTCTAGCAACTAAAGATGGAGGGATCTGATATCGAGGCTTACACTACTAGGATGAGCTACCCACACTTTGTCCTGGCATGGTTAACCCGTCGAGCCGATGAATTGAACTCTACTTACGTGGTTTAGTTCCGGAGATTCAGAGTATGGTGACTGCTGCAAATCTCCTGATCCTTCAACAGGTTATATGACTGGCTCAAAAGCTCACTGATCAAGTTGTGGAAGAAGGAAAGTTACCCAAGCGGGGCGCTTTGGCAAGCGTGCTCGATAATAAAAGCAAGTGGGAGAAAAATGCTAGCAATGGAACGTCATCTAGTAACCCACCCCTACAACATCAACCTCAATAGTAGCAGCAACATAGACAGTTTGATAACAATCACAACTTCAACTAATCATCTTCATAATCTCAAGTACGAAGTGGATACGTTGGGAAAAATCCAAAGTGCAATTGATGCAACTACTACCACACTAGCAGGTGTGACGGCTTTCGATGCCGGCATTGTGGGAAGGTTGGACACATGGCAAAGGATTGTCATGGGGAGTTAATTACGAAACCTCAGTAGCCGCAGTAACCCCATAAAACACCAAAGGGTTGCTTTGAGTGTAGAAAGGAAGGGCATTACAAGAGAAACTATCCTCAACTAGAAGAAATAGGAATGGCAACGAGAATGGTGGCACTAATAACAATGGTGGTAATGGTGACAACAATGGTGGAGCTAAAGGGAGAGCCTTTGTCATGGGTTCATGTGAGGCTTTAAACGATCCTACTACCATTACTAGTAAATTTCCTCTTAATGGTCGTTTTGCTTCTGTATTGTTTGACACCGAGCCGATAGGAGCTTTATCTCTACTATGTTTTATAGCCTCTTAAGCGATATGCCTTTTGTATTAGAGTCTAAGTATGTTTTAGAATTGGCTAATGGTAAGCAAATCTCCATGACACATATCCTTAAGGATTGCAAGATAGAACTTGTTGGTCATACCTTCGATATTGATCTTATGCATGTTACTCTTGGAAGTTTTGATGTGGTCGTTGGCATGGATTGGTTGTCCGAGAAGTAGGCGGAGGTGATTTGTCATGAGAAGGTTATTCTCATTCCTCTAAAAGATGGGGAAACTCTTTCGGTTAAGGGCGAGAAGAGTGGTGATGGAATAGGCAACATATCATTCATGAAGGCTCGAAAGTGGCTACGCAAAGGTCACTTAGCCATATTAGACCTCGTCTACAACAAGCAATAAGAGGAAAAGAAAGTAGATGCTATTCTCGTGGTTCATGACTTCCTAGAGGTATTTCCAGAGGATCTACCTTGACTACCACCTCATCATCAAGTTGAGTTTTAGATCGATTTGACTCACGGAACTACTCCGATTGTGCGCGCACCTTACTGGTTGGCACAGAACGAACAGTAGGAACTATCTACACAACTCCAGGAGTTGTTGGATAATGGTTTTATTCGACCGAGCTCATCGTTGTAGGGAGGACCTGTTCTTTTTGTTAAGAGGAGAGATAGCACATTCCAAATGTTCATCGACTTCTGGGAGTTCAACAAAGTCATAGTCAAGAACTGATACCTTTTACCTCGTATTGAGGACTTGTTTGATTAGCTTCAGCGATCAAACTATTATTCAAAGATTGATTTGATATCTAGTTATCATCAACTTATAGTTCGAGAGGAAGATATCTCTAAAACTACGTTCCGTACTCATTATGGTCACTATGAATTCTTGGTCATGCCATTTGGGTTGACTAAGGCACCAACGATATTCATGGATCTCATGAATCGTGTGTGCAAACCCTAGCTCGATTAGTCTTTTATCGCATTTATCGATGACATATTAATTTATTCTAGGACCAAGGAAGAACATGAGGAGCACTTACGTTCAATCCTAGAATTACTTAGAAAGGAACAACTGTACACCAAGTTTTCTAAGTGTTATTTCTGGATTCGTGAGGTGTAGTTCTTAGGTCACATTGTTAACAAGAAGGGAATACATGTGGATCCTTCAACGATTGAGGCTATAAAGAACTGGTTAGTACCCAAGACGCCTAGTGAGATAAGGCAATTTCTTGGACTGGCAGGGTACTATCGGCGTTTCGTTGAGGGATTTTAAAAGATCACTCAATCTCTCACAACTTTGACACATAAAGGAACAACGTATAAATGGGGCGAGAGTCAAGAAGATGCTTTTCAGTTGTTGAAGCAGAAACTCTTTAGCGCGCCGATATTAGCATTACGTGAAGGAAGTGATGATTTTGTGGTTTATTACGATGCTTCTATCCAAGGACTTTGTTGTGTCCTGATGCAATGTGAGAAGGTAATAGCTCATGACTCACGACAACTGAAGGTTCACCAAAAAACTACACTACTGATGACTTGGAGTTAGGAGCAATGGTATTTGCTTTGAAGATCTCGAGACATTACTTGTATGGTACCAAGTGCACTATTTACACTGATCACAAGAGTCTTCAGCATATCTTTGAGTAGAAAGAGCTTAACATGAGGCAACGATGTTGGGTTGAATTGTTAAACGACTATTATTATGCTATTAAATACCACCCAGGAAAGGAGAATGTAGTCAACGATGCCTTGAGTAGAAAGGAAACAGCTAATCCCAGACGAGTGCCTACCCTACAACTGAAAATTAGCACTCACTTGCCCGAATAGATCAAGGAAACCCATACGGAAGCCTTGAAAGGTGAGAACGTTGGATCTGAATTGTTACGTGGGATGGATAAACAGCTAGAAGTCAAATCCGATGAAATATGGTATTTAGTGGATAGACTTAAGGTACCTTTGCATAGGAATCTAAGAGACTTGGTTTTCAGTGAAGCACACCAGTCTAAATATTCCATACACCCTGGCTTTGACAAGATGTATCATGACTTGAAGGCGCACTACTAGTGGCCAACATGAAGGCAGATGTGGCTACATATGTGAGCAAGTGTTTGACTTGTTCTAAGGTTAAACTGGAGTATCAGAAGCCAAATGGGTTACTGTAACAACCTGAAATCCCTTTGTAGATATGGGAAAAGGTTTCTATGGACTTCATTACTAAGTTGCCAAGGACTCCTAGTGGTTGTGACACGATATGGGTGATCATGGATCGACTCACTAAGTCAGCTCACTCTTGGCAATCAAGGAGACTGACAAAATGGACAAGTTAACCCGAATTTATTTGAAGAAGGTTGTTTCGAGACATGGCGTACCGATCTCAATTATTTCTGATTGTGATGCTCGTTTTACGTCTCATTTCTGGCAATCGTTACAGAAATCTTTTGGTACACGTCTAGACATGAGCACAACCTATCATCCACATACCGATGTGCAAAGTGAACGTACTATTCAATTTGGAATACATGTTGTGTGCTTGTGCGATCAATTTCGGTAACAATTGGGAAGTACATCTACCGTTGGTTGGGTTTTCGTACAACAGTAGTTATCATACAAGTATCAAGGCAGCACCATTTGAGGCATTGTACGGGCAAAAGTGTAGATCACTAGTATGTTGGGTAGAAGTCGGTGATAGTGAGTTGACTGTTCCTGAATTGGTACACGAGATCACTGAGAAGATAGTACAGATACGAAACCGCATGGCTGCAGAGACAAGCTTAATCCGAGATACGTTGGACCATTTAAGATTCTGGAAAGAATATTTCCGATGGCATATCGATTGGGCTTACCTGATTCACTGAGTGACATACACAATATATTTCACGTCTTAAATCTAAAGAAGTGCCTATATGACGAGACACTAATTGTACAATAGGAGGAAGTACAAGTAGATGACCAATTACGATTTGTGGAAGAACCGGTTGAAGTAATGGATCGTAAGGTCATGACTCTTAAACAAAGTAAGATATCTATAGTCATAGTTTGTTGGAATTCAAGACGTGGATCGGAATTCACGTGGAAACACAAGGATCATATATATACTAGTAGGGGACCCGCGGGATGCGACGGCGGTGACGACTATTTAAACGTGATACTCAATTTATGTTGGTTAATTAATCTTCTTGTGATATATTATATTGTACATATGATAGCTTTGTTTTCAATTTATTGATGTATGTGTATGTGCGTTTGTGGAGGGGTGTTAATATACCTTCTCATAAAGAGGAACTCCAGGATCTATGTTATGCCTTATAACACAATTGCATCTATTTCTTGGATGATTATATAAGAATTCCGCAAGAGTATCTAATGGTTAACAACAATTTTGATTTTAAATATGCTACACAATAAAAAAACATATATAGATAATCATTCAAGTTACCATGACATTTCAAAGAGTCAATACAAAAAAAAACCATTCACTATCAAACAAGAATTTGAACAGAAACTTTGAAAAACAAACAATATCCTTGTTCTCAATCATATCATGCAACATATAAATTCTAAAACAAAATAAAAGGTGTACAAAGACCTAATCCAGTAACAGGTTAACAAAAGGTTCATTAAAAGAACCAACTAATACCTACAAATGTGAAAGCCTTGACCAAGTTGATTAACTATCACGGCTAACACACGACAGGAAGAAGCAAATTTGAAGGCCATTCACGCAAGCTGCGATATAAAACCCCTTGACTGGTCAACTATTACCCTAACAAAGGGCAACAACCTCCAAATCTATACTATATTTTTCCAGGTTGTTATGATAAATGAGTAATATAAAGAAAAATTAAGTGAATAGAAATGAATAAAAACAAAACAATAACAAAACTAAGGGTAGATGTTACACCTCATCATATTTATGTGTAAACAGTCATCTTTTATAGTAATTAATGTACATCATTCATTAGCAAAATTATAATTATTCCATTATCAATAAATAGGCTAGTGATTCCTTTAGTTGACAATTATTGAAATTAATAAATTTGGCATTCTGGCCTCAAAATCAAATCATATGTGAGGCATGTTGAAGAAGCTTACTTTTTGAGCATTAATGTAGACTTAAAATGTGTAAAATATGGGAAAAAGGTGAATTTACGCTGTATAGCCAAAAATATGACCAAATAATAAATTATAAAGAGTAATATTTCATTTAGACACACACCTATAAGTCTTGAACAATCCAAGAGTGATGAATGCTTTAATCCTAATCATCAATCAGAAAACTAAAAAACATTTCCCTAATCAAACCAGATTACCAGACAACAATTTTTTTTCATCTTGCAAAACCAAAAAAGGTGAGCATACATAGAAACTCCATTGAAATAACATGTATTTTGTATCTTGCAACCATGCATTTTAAATTTAGACCAGACCCAACCTAATCCTCAATTACTAGCTTGAACTTCCATTATCAGAGCCCACATACCATATAACCATAGTGATATATAAACTTAATTCAAATGATACATTAAGAGATAATAATGTTCTAATATCTCCAATACTATAAAATGAAAGGTAACTTAAGAGAACAAAAATAACCATAGAGAACTAAAAATAATATAACCTTCATGTGTTGCCTATTGGCTAACATTCACTGATTTGTTGCAAGAATTTCCATAGATAAATCTTGATCAAATTCATGCTGCCTCTTCTCTTGTTTAGCTAATGATTTTACTTCCTGTTGTTGAGATTTTAGTTTAGTCGGAAATATGAGGCATGATAATGTATTAGAAAGTAAAACTAACACCTACAATAATTTTAGCAGAAACCACGATGTATGTGTATCAATCTTACCATATGTTATATCTTTATTTTTCTTTTTCTCCTCAAAAGAAACATTAATGCTTTTGTAAATATCCATTTAATTTTAAAAATCTATCATGTTTGGCATATGTAGCATCCGCAATGTAAGTGTATCAAAGGAGTTAAAGTTGAGTTGAGGTGATCACTATCAAAAAGTATAAAGTGTAATATAAATTCACATTTACCATAAGTTATTTGCATCATCAGATGATAATATATAAATTTCCCCGTACCTACCATTGGGCCACAATAAACTTGAAGTTGGTAACTATGCAACACATGTTTGATTTCTTTAGTCAAGCTCCCTTGCAAAGTAAAACATAAGCTTGTAGATTTCCAGATTCACTAATGGGGACACAAAAACAGGTTTATAAATCAGTGAAATAAATCCATTTACAAATCAAACATTGTAAGTGGAATTTAAGAAATTAAATGCAAGTTCTAACTATCTAGAAAGGTTCCTAAAAAATAAGAAAAACAATCTTTTTGTTGATTTTAGTTATGTATGTTGCTAGTATGATGCACTTGAACACAAAGGCTTCGTATTAGTAACCAGGTTCTAAAGGTATATTAACAACAACAAAAATATACCTCATTAAGGTTGGGTCAGGTCAAAACAATTAAATCAAATGGTAGCTTATCAAATAAAAATTTTAATTATTAATTTAAAAAAAACAAATAAGTATAAACATAAGGCAGAGTCTTGCTTTCAGATTAGTTTATATCACAAATTTTACATGAAAGCTTATAAAATATCTTACTTGCATCAAGAAAAACATCATTGCAAACCATCATTTTGTGACTTAAGTTGGTTTCATCTACTTAGAACAAGAAAAGAAACATAAATATTTATCTACTACATTGACGGAAGGATCCTAACATTTTATCAACATTTTGTTCAATGTAACATCTCCTATATATCCATCACCTGTATAAGTGGAATTACAAAATAAACCTGGTTGGTAATGATTAACTAATATTTTGCATCTACAACCTTACCAGACTAATAGTATAGCAACAAGTATGTTTAAACTTCATAACAAAGCCAGAAGCAGGGTGTTTTTGTTCTCCTCCACCATTTACTCACACCAACAATATCATCAAGATTAGCAATTAGTCAACAAGTGTAAGGCCCCGTTTCCAGAACGCTTACAGCTAGTCGATCATCGCACATAAAACATATTTAAACTAACTTTGTTATAACATCGTAGCGGAATTATCAAAATAAACATCCCATTTCGTTATAAAAGCTTTTACAAAACAATACATCGGCATCAAGTTACAAAATACATGTGCATTACATCACAAAAACATTATAAATATGGATGCCATGCAAAAGAGCTGAGTAGCCACCCCGTGCCAACCTCAACAATCATTACCTGCCAACTGGAAACACATAAAGGCAGCGTTGCTGAGTGAGTTCTAGTTTTATAATAAAATATACTTTCTTTCATTAAAACTGTTCTTTACTTTCATGCGATCATGCATCATACGTACACTTAGATAGTAACGTTATTATCTTCGGTATTCATTTGTTAACTTCTTACTTTCATTCGTACGTCATTATCATTCACATACATACACACTTTCTTTCTTTCGTTCATACGTTCATTACTTCCGATGACATGTATATTACATCGAACATTATGCACAAAGTAGGTAACTGGGCCTGAGGTCTTTCATAGACATCGAACATTGGGGACGGAGCTGACTCCAGTACCTAGGGCAAGTACATTCATCACTTATCTTTTCTCTTTCATTCCGGATCAATGCCATATGCTATACCCCGAATATGTGCACGAAGCTGGTAACTGGGCCTGACGTCTTTCATAGACCTCGAACATTGTGCACGAAGCTGACTCCAACACCTAGGGCAAGTGGCAAGGATCCCATACATATGGTCAATCACAAAGATTGGACCCCATTGTGCATCCTTTCGGGGTAGCTAACCCGCACACCGTTGAGCTAACAACTTTCATTGGGTGTGCACCTCTATACATTTGCTTGCAAGCCTTTCTTACATCATTCGTTCATTAATGCATGCATTTATTCCATATGTTCCTCTTTTCATTATCCTTCACTTTACGTTACATAATACTTTCATTTCATTCATTAACATCCAACGCAAAGCTACGGGAAAGATAAACATATATCATAATAAGGAACACAACATACATAGTCATCAACATCATACAGGACATCATCAGACATACATAGCATCAAAGACCTCAAAAGTCACTTATATGAACTCCCTGGAACCTTCCATATCAAAACTTACATCTGCACTTTCACCCGAAAGTCAGTAAATACACTATGTTTTCCTCGGGTACACTAACCCTACTTGGGCGTATGGGCACCTTTCAGTCGCATAACCTCTCATGCGACTGAACACCATGCGAATGGATAATATGCGATTGAACACCTATGCGAATGAACCAATGCGGATGAACACTTGTGCGAATGGACCTAATGTGGATGGAACTAGGCGTGTGAGCCTCAGTCGCATGACTCCCCATGCGATTGACCATTAGTCGCACAAATTCCAGGCGTATGGGCCTCAGTCGTGGGTCTCACATACGATTGAACCTCAATCGTGCGAATGAACCTCAATCGTGCCTCATTCGGCCGTATGGCCTCCATTCAGTCGCCTAGCCCTACCTGATGCAGAATGCAGTTCATCCCGAACTCAATCTGCCATTTTTGACCTCCAAGCTCTTCCAAACCCATTCTAAGCCCAAATCAACCATCCTAAACCTTAGGAAACATACCACAACACCATTCAAGCACACACACGCTCAAAAGCAAGACCCAAACAAATCATACACATACACCCACATACACAAACTGGTCAAACACACATACTTCAAAAACAATTTTCAGATGTGTTTCAGCCCTAAAATCATTCAAAAACATGTAAAGGAGAGGTCCTAGAACTCACACAAATGACCACAACGAGAAGAGCTTCGATTAGACCCTCTACACTTTGATTTCCACGTTCGAATCCACTCGAACCAAGCTCGAAACCCCTTTTCTCCCTTTTCTCCTTCTCTTCTCTCTTTTGGCTAATTTTGTGGTGTGGGGAGAGGGTGTGGGCTACCCTCTCCCTTTAAATACCACCCACTCACCTAACTTTCTCTCGTTGGTGAGTTTGGTCCCTCGACTTTGGACTTTATTTCGTTTTTCTTTTGTCGGCTTTAAAATAAACAGCCGGGTGTTACAACAAGAACAACTGCATTTGTCAAAGTATACCTAATACGCTCCTTTAGGCCATAAATGAAAATATGTGCTTGTTAAAACAACTTACATTGTTTCATTTTCGACTTTTGTTCTCTTTGAAACAACTTATGTTCTTCCATTTTTGGTTTCTCCACCTGATAACCTACTAATAAAAAGAAGAAAATAGCAATTAGTCCCTGAAGCCTCTAAGGTCGTTTGGCTTAACATCATAGAATATGGGGAGAATGATTTGTTTACAGTGCCTTTTTGTTCAAGGATTTATAATGATTCTGGAATTTTTAATAAAAAGATTCGATTTGGTTGATAGGGTTTGTTCTAAAATATCAGTCTATTCTAAAATATAAAAACATGGATCTTGAAAATCGGGTCTCTCTTTCTAATTAAACAACTTGAAAGTAATGGAATCGATAGTACAAAAGTTGTATGGGTGTCCACCATAACTCCCTTTCTTTATTATTCTCCTTGCAAGAACTCGCAACCACCATAGCTTCACCATCTACGGATTTTTACATCACCAAATAAGCACTTGTACAACACCGATCTACCCAGATGATGGGGTAAGACGAATAGGTGGAGTCATCAAAGGAGGCAATGGAGGCAATGCAAGAGATAGAGCGAGGCTGGTGTATTCAAATGAAGAAAGCGGGTTGATTTTAAAATCCAATATCTGAAGACCCACCCATTAGTCCTAGCTTCATAGAGTTTAAAATATGCTTCAAAATTTGCACCACTTTTAAGTTTCTTAAATTTATCATTAATGTGTTGTACATCATGCATCAATGCATTGTACCTCTTAAAAAGTGGCAAATTACCATTCCTATCCCTCTTATATGCATATTAATATAGTGTATATATATATATCATGTATTGTGTGTCTTGTTGTAAATGTTTAGGATTATTATTGTTGGTTAGTAATACTTGTATTTTGTAGTTAAATTATTTGAAAAGTGCTAAAAAGATTAGTTTTATAAAATAAATTAAATGGGTTATTTTGTAATTACCTTTTAACCAAATATTACCAAAATTAACCCAACCCTAACCCCCACAACCCATATTTGGCCGCAACTCCACCCAAAACACCTCCATATTGCAAATTCAAGCTTTAACACACAAAAATATTCGGATTTCGAGTGAATCTAGTGATTACAAGTTGTTTTACATGTCCAATTGTTGATTTCTACACATTTAGAGGTATGTTTAATCATGTTTTTCATAGTTTTGATTTTAGATGAACCCTAATCTGAAATTGGTGATGTAAACAAGAAACTGATGATTGTTAGATGTTAATATGATGTTAGTTAGGCTGTATGAATGCTAGATTATGTTGATTGAGCAAGAAATCTTTGGATTGATCATGTAGTTCATACATTGCATTAAGAGGAAAATTTTTGTTCTTGGAATTCATGATTTGCTGATGTTATGATGTTAGATACAATGCATGGATGTTACTTTAATTGGATTGTGCAAGAAAATCCATGAACTTGAGGTGTTGATCATGACATACCAAAAGTAGAAACTTTTGTGTATAATGATTGGGAATTTTGATGATTTAGTAATTATTAACATGTTAGAATGATATTATGAACTTGATTATGAGTGTTTCAATATTTAGGTTGAAAAATATGCATTTTTGTATTTATGAGTGTTTCAAGATTTGCGTGTTTTCCCAAATATGCATTTTTTATATTTTGGAATTGTCTTATTTACAAAACGCTTCTGCATGGTTTTAAAGTTTGAACTTTGGTTGGTTTTATTTTAAATGTGGCGTATAGTTTTGTTCTGAGAAACTATTGAATGTGATCCTAGTTTGTTCACACGCCTCGCGGTAAAACTCCGCATGTGGATTTTGAGGGTGTGACACATAAGTGCTGTCACCAGTACCAGGGCAAACGATTAGGGTCCCATACATGTGGTCAATCAAAAGGATTAGACCCCTATGTGCATCCTTATAGGTTAGCTAAACCATACAGAGTTGAGCTAACAACCCCTCAATGAGCTGTGAACCTCCTTTCATATTGCTTGCAAGACTTTTTGTTCATTCAATCATTTTTCCTTATGTTCCACTTTTCATCATCATTAATTCCAGCTTTCATTACTTAATACTTTACGTTCATTGATAAGCATACCACGCAAAGCCACAGAAATATTCATAACAAGGGACATAAATAAAACATAACCTAAACATCACATAAGCATATATGGCATCATTACCCATCATCATATAATCATCACACATCATCCCCAGGAACATCCTATCTCATAACCTAAAACTTCTTTCTTTCCCAAAATTTCAGAAATAATTCAAAGTATTTAGCTGCATGGACACTATGCAGGCACATGCCTTCCAAATGCATGGGAACACTTAGCTGCATGAGAAAATTTTGGGAGCATGGGAAAACTTTGGTGCATGGGAAAATTTTGGGCGCATGGACACTATTTGGGCACATGGCCAAACAGTTAGCCGTTTGGCTAACTTTCTAGGCGTATGAGTACTCTGCAGGGTCATGAGCATGACTTAGGCGCATAGGCACTTAGGCACATGGATAGTTGGGCGCATGGGAACACTTAGTCAATTCAGGCATAATCCTAGGCGCATGGGAACTATTTGGGCGTATAATCAAGCGCATGGGGACTTAGGCAGATGGGCAACTAACTTAACTAACAACATCATTTCAGTCCCCAATTCACATCTGAATGTGTTCCAAGCTTAGTTCTAACATTCTAAGCATTATGAACATATTTAAAACATAATCATACCATAAATCAAACCCAAACATTGACCCACCCACATTCACATACACATAAACATACGGGTTCATAGCCAAAACTTATAAAAATAAAAAAAACATGTATATCCAGCACCAAAATTAGTTAAAACATGTAAAATATGGGTTCTAGAACTCACCTTTTGCAACTTTCGTGTATGACTTCTTCAAATTCAAATGAAAATGAGTTCAAATCACCTAAAACCACGAAAACACACACGCCCGAACACATACAAACACATAAGCATACACCCGAGGCTATAATCAGCCAAGAACAACGTAAAACCTAAAACTCATTGTGAATCCAAGGATCACAATGAGGAATTATCAGCGTTAGTTGATGTCAAGTCAACGTTTGCGGAATCAACGTTGGCTTGGTTTAATTGTTCGTAATCAGTTTTACTCTCAATAAATATTCAAGAACAAGATTAATGACACACAACTAATTATCTTTTTAAATCAGTTGTATTTGATAAAAAACAAGTTAATGATTACAAAAGACTAATGAAAGATATTGAAAATTGTGTTGAATGACGTGACGGTTGCTAGGGTTTTACTGTGTGATGTGTTTCTGTTGTGAAATCATCGTATTGTTGTTTCCATAATTGATTCGAAACCTAGGATCCATATATAGATAATGATGTTTCTGTTAAGGAAACACCGGATCTCTTGGGATTTGAATTGTTTCTGTTAAGGAATCTCCGGATTTCTTGGGATTCGCATAACTGACTTGTTGACTTGTAACACTTGTATTGTTTGAATACAAGTGTTTGGACTCCATAAGAGTATTGTCTTCCATAGGTGACTGTTCTTCTGCAAGAGAATTGTTGTTCAGCAAGAAACTTGTTCTTCCTAGCAACATTGTTCTTCTGAAGCAAACTGATTCTTCCGAAGCAAATGTTCTTCCACAGTAATATTGTTCTTCCGAAGCTAACTGTTTCTTCCACAGGAATCTTCACTTGGAATTCTCACTTCAATCTAGTTGATGGGGAATCCACAGATGATCTTCAAATGTTTGTTAATTGTAAGAACATATTTACAAAAGAACAAATGTTCATCCATGGATGTTTCTTACACTTAGTCTATTTCAAAAATTGACTAAGTATAATGTTTGTACCTGCAAACATACATAAATCAACACGCATATATATGGGTTAACCTATTCATTTAACACATACATAATAATAAATTACAACCATTCATTATAAATATTAGTTCAAGTACTAAGCGTATACAAAATGAAATAGATCTACTGATCCTAGACCTAACAATACTCCCCTTAGGCTTTGCTACTTGTAATCATTTCTTCAAAACTGAAAGCTCCTTCAATCTTAAAACCATTTTCTTGTTGAAATATGATACTGCATCCTTTTGATCATCGTATTTGTACTTGATCTCCATTCTACATATCCTTTGGAGTGTCCTAAAAGTCAGCCCCAATACATCTTTTTCTGTGGTGAGTGTTTCCACAACACATTGATTATTAACAATTTCCATCTCATCTTCTTTAGAGATTCTCAGCTCTGATATATCTTCAATGTTGGCTCCCTTCAGCATTCCAGCATTATACCTTCTTCTCCTGTATGCTTTGGCATGTAGCTTATCCATAACTTGAATCATTCGTACATATAGGCACAAGTCATTCTGAGCCTTTTCATCAGTTAGCTTTTGAAATAATTTGTCATGAAGGTATGAAGTATAGCTTGGGTGAAGCAATTTGATCTCCACTGGGTCAAAGATTTGAATATTCTCAGCCTTCTTTCCTTTAGCATTCTTCAATAGTACCAGCTCTTTTGTTTTCTCCACATAACCCCATTCTATTATGGGAGATGTGTATTGATTTCCCTTGAAGCTCTTGATAGATGCTGCATTTCCATGGATGTATCCCACTCTTTTCAACATATCCTCATCAACAAGTGGAGAGGGCTTTGTTGCTCTTTTGATTCTTTGAATTCTCTTTCTATGATCATCATCATCTCTCTTAGCTTCCTTGAGCACATCATCTATGAATTTTATCTTCAATTTTCCCACCAATACAGAGAAATCTCTTCCCCTTGATTGAATTGGATAGTTAGACATTATTAGACTTTGCAGATCCTTAGTGTCTCTCTCATGAAGCCTCAGCAATGCTTCTGTATCATGAAAATACTGAATTCTTCCGGAGGTTCTTTTGATAATTGCACAATCCCAGTCTGGATCATATTTCCAAGCCATAATCATGTTTTCTTCAATAGAACTGGGAGTTGTAATATGATCATATAGCTCTATCAGAGTTGATTTCTGTTTAGTGATTTCTCCTACAGTTGTCCCTAATGGTCACACTTTGCCAGGAATGACTGCTCATGGTTCTTTGATCAGTTTTTCTTTGCCTTTATGCTGATCTTTGGATTCAACAGTTACAGGATCAGCAAAAAGTTTGCTTTGGTGCTCATAGGTTGGATTTGGAGCTTTAGTTCTGAACCTTACTCTTGTGTCAAGCTCAACAGTCATAACATGTTCCATCATTCTTCTCAGCTCGCCAACATTTCTTCTTTTGAGCTCATGTGCCTTGTATTTGTGACCCTGTAGCCAACAAACCATATTGTACTTGCTCAGTTTTGCTATGTCACAGTGGCCGAGATCTTTCTTGATTTTCTGAATAGCTTGAAAGGTATTGAATGCTTTATAGTCACAATTTGGAATTCTAAATCTGGAAAGTTCAAACTCTTTCAGTATGTTCTTCATCTCATCCATATTCATCCTTTCAACCATGTCTATGGAAATCCATGGTTGATAAGGGTCATAAACATAATTGATTCAGGCTCTCTTCCATAATGTCTTTTGTTGTTAGAAGAACATCAGCAGTTGATTCTTCTTTATCTTTGTTGGTTTCTTCTTCAGTCAACTCTTTCCACTCAGCATCACTCTTAGCTTCATCTTGAATAACTTTCTTTGATGTTGATACATTCATTGAAGGAGTGTGCTCTGATGATGTTTGCTTTGACCTTTTGGGTGACTCTTCAACATTGATTATCTGTTTCTTTGTTGAACCCAAATACTTCCTCTTTCTTAAGTATAGAATAAGTTGCTTAGAAGATTCAATAGGTTTCTTTAGTTGGTTTGATTCAAGAGCACATACTTTCATTTCAGTTCATCATCTCTCTTCTTTTTTTCTTTTCAACAGAGCTGATTGATCATAGAAAGACTCATTCATTTGATTAATCTTCAGCCTTAGTTTCTCATTTTCATTCTTCTCTTTCTCTACTGATTCTTTGAGCTTAGAATCTTGTCGAAGTAGGGCATCAATCACTTCATTATTACACTGGGCATCTTCTTTTAAGCTTTTGATCCTTGCTTCTAGCTGTATCAGCACATCATCCTTTTCTGCAATTATCCCTTTCAGTTTTTTAATCCTTTGCTTTCTGCAGTTTGACTTCACTAGAAGCTTGTCGTATTCAGCCATCAGATAGCTTTTTCTTACTGGGATGTCCTCATCACTGATGTCATCTTCATCATAGGCAATCACTTCCTCATACTTATCTTCTTCTTCCTGTTGATCAGCAATTTCATCTTTATGGCATTCAGTATGAGCCACACTTGCTGAACTGGAGCATTCATCTTTCGATTCATCATGCTTATCATGTTGTGGTTGTTGTCGCAGCTGATTGACAATGTCTGGAGTGACTGGTTCAGTATCATTTGAATGGATAGGGGATTCAGTCATGGATAATGATGATTTAATAGTACTGGCTTGAGAGACGGTGTTTTGACTGGCTGAGGGAGATTATTGGGAGGGAACAGAGTGAGTAGGTGAGATGGGTTATGGTTTTTGACTTGTAGGAGAAGGGGGTTGTGGAGACTGATGTTGTTGCCAAATGGGTGATAAAATTGGTGAGTGTGTGGCTTGAATAGAGTTGGTTGAAGGATCCTCCTATTTATCTTCCCACACAAGCTCTTGGGGAATATTGACATTAGCATCTATCACATGAGCAAACATAGGCATGTCTTCACCTTCATACTTTTCGAATATGTTATTCAATAGATCTACCTAGGTGTGCTTGAACAAACACATCACCATCTACAGCAGTCCCAGGCAGATCAACATTGATGATCAGTTGCAGAAACCTTGGAAACATATACATCTTGTCAGCCTTCTGTACTTTGATCTGATCACATAAGCAGTTGAAGATGTATTTTGAGTAATTGTAGGTTCTTCCCTCAAAGACACCAATAATGCCTAAAGAGATATGCCTTGAAATTCTGTCAAGACCAAATTTTATGTTTGAGATGCACATAAGGTAAGTGTGGCAGAGAAATCTATATGGGTTGCAGAGTCTTCCTTTCTTGATTTCTCCCTTCTCGAAGTCAGCATCATAACCCATCAGAAGAAAGACTTTCTTTATGTATTCATTATCAAATACATCAGGATGACCAGCTTCTACATCTCCCAACTCAAGAACCCTTCTTATTGTCTGTTCATCTACTCTTGGTCTTTGATTCTTCATATTAGCCACAATAACTTGATCATCTTCTTCTATTTGGGCGGAGTTCCAGAAATCAGTTATGTGCGATTGATGAATTACAAGCATAGAACAGCCTGGATCTTCTTAGATATCTGATAATGTCTTAACACCCTTTTGAGACAGGTCGTCAGGGTTTAAGAAAACACACACGTTGTGCTCTCTCGCAAATCGATTATCCATCTGTTCATAAGAATAAAGAAGATTTCATTAGAATCACATTATTGATATGAGAATAGGAACAATTGTGAGATTGTACGAGAATCAAACAGTTCATTTTTGAACATTACGACATGTTTTACCTTGAACACAATGACTTAAGAGCACAAATATATGTTTGTTTGAAGTTTTAATTTGGTAATTTTTGAATGTTACAAAAGGGGGAAAATTTGTTTAGAGCGAGTTTTTCTAGGTCTGAAAGTTGAACTGAAAAAGTGAATAATGAGTTTTGATGTCAAAGAACATCATTTATACTTTCCCTAACACGTTAATTTTATTTATTTAATGAAGTGGGACCCTAAAAAATAAGTGGGACCCTCAACAAATAAGTGGGACCCTGAACAAATTTTCTGTTCTAATATCTTTCGCAGATCATCTACGGATTCCATAAATCATCTGCGGATGTCTTAACAACTCTTACTGATGAAGTACAACTTAAATTTTCATAGGTTACCAACTATGAAATTGAATTATAATTGTTGATCTTTGCTCATCCGTAGTTTACCTATCTACGGATAGACATTTAAATTTTCCACACATTGTATCTTCTGCTGATGCTTAAGACGACACTGTAGCATCTGCTGATGCTTATAGAACACTTGTGAAGAAAAACTTATTTTGATGTATGGTCCAAGTCCACTGCTTAGAACCATTTATTACTATTGTACCTTGTTGACTTTGTATTCATGACAATTGTGTGGAAGAAAACTTAAATAATTTAAAAAGAAGCTTCATGTATCCAATAGCTAAGTTGGTGCTCAGTTTCCAATTCCTTCAAAATTAATGAAATAGACAAAACTGCGGATTAATAAACTTATCTTCATGAATTCTACTCCACCTAAATTTGTGATTAATGATGACAATATGCATTTATCATAAATTTCTAAGAAGAATATCATGAGTGTTATTGAACTATATGATAATGCACAGACATATATACACATATAATAGGATCATACTATAATACTAAGCCTCTTCCTGATGAGTTATTTTGTTGAATTGATACCTGAACATAGTTCTTATTTCAACTATATTATCCACTTAAATCCATACAAGAGCTAATGTATAAACTAGGCATGTTGTTTATCATGTTTTCATATTGATTAGGAAATAACTGTTATGGGCTTCGCATTCAATTCATGAAGATTTTGTCCTCCCTTTGCAAGTCAAATCATCACTTTTTCACACTTAATAACTATGTACATTAAGTTATAAGTTCTATCTTGAGATGAATTTAACATCTCATGAATGCATTGATATAAAAGCTCTAGATAAATGTACAATTGATCACATAGGATTCTTTTGAGAGCTTAGATATGATCATCATCAGGTCACCAGGTCTTTACTCACGTAAAACAGAGGTGCCTTTAACCTAGGTCTTTGTTTACACAAAATAGAGAGATGATGAGGATCATGATCTTTTCACCTTTGATAACTGATATGCAGTATGGTGATCATACACCTAGGTCTTTGTTTACACAAAACAGAGGGTGTATGTTTTGCAAAGATAGATATTATAAAGTGTCGGTACATAGTGTGCTTAGATGAGTGATTTGATCATATCAGAATAAGACTCACTTTGTATCATCAAAATGAAGTTTCCCATAAACAATCACTTTGAATTATGTTAGGCATGCACTAAGTGTAGTTTTCACTCTAGATGAACCTACTCACATATCAAGGAACTTGCTCAGATTTAATGATATTTAAGTATTCAAGAATAAGCAAAGATATAGTGTACTATCATTTCCCAAGTATATGTTATGCTAAAGCAGCATTACACACAGTATTTTGTTTGATCAAATTAATTAATCTAAGTTAATCATGCCCAGAGACTCAATTAGAAAATTAAATCTAACTGAATCAAAGGCTTTAGTGAATAAATCAACAAGCTGATTTGTTGTATCCACTTTAGCTAACTTAATCAACCCCTTTTCTGAGAAATCTCTTAGAAAATGATATCTTATTTCAATATTTTTTTTTTACTATGTTGCATAGGATTAGCAGTTATAAACATAGTAGCAAAACTGTCTATGTAAATTGAAGTTTGAAAGAAGTTGTAACCATAGTCAAGCAATTGGTTTTGCAACCAAAGAACTTGAGAGCAACCAGCTGAAGCAGCTATGTACTCTGCCTCAACTGTGGATACAAAGACATTGGTTTGTTTCTTGCACTACCATGATTCTAGTCTTGGTCCTATGAATTGACATCCACCAGTTGTGGATTTTCTTTTACTTTTACAACCACCATAGTCACTGTCTGACTATGAGTAGAGTGTAAAGTCACCATCCTTTGGATACCAAAGACCAAGTCCTGGTTTTCCTTTGAGATATCTGAAAATCCTTTTCACAACATTCATAGACTCCTTGGGATCAGATTGGTACCTAGCACTCACACACACAACAAACATAATTTCAGGTCTACTGGCAGTTAGATACATAAGTGCTCCTATCATTGATTTATAGAATTTATTATAAATAGAATTTCCTAAAGGATCAGGTACAATCTTATCAATTGTTGATGCTGGAGTTTTGCAAGAGGATACATCAGCAAGACTGTATTTCTTCAAATTTTGATCTATGTATTTTTTTTGATTGATGAAAATCCCATCAGATTTTTGATGAACTTAAAGACCAAGGAAGAAAGTCAATTCACCCATTGAACTCATCTAAAATTTAGATTTCATCAACTCTTCAAAATTGGCACACAATCTCTTATTAGTTGATCCAAATATAATGTCATCAACATATATTTAAACAACTAATGTTTCTTGATGTTCTTGTTTGATGTTCTTGATGTTCTTGTTTGAGAAAGAGTGTCTGATCATTGGTTCCTCTTTTGTAGCCATGCTTGAGCAAGAAAGATGATAATGTTTCATACCACTTTCTTGGTGCTTGGTGAAGACCATACAAGGCTTTGTCCAGCTAGTATACCCTATGTGGATAATGAGGATCTTCAAAACTAGGGGATTGTGACACATAGACTTCCTCATCAATTTTTCCATATATGAATGCACACTTGACATCCATTTGATATATAGTGAACTTCTTGTATGATGCATAAGCTAGGAACACTCTTATGGCTTTAATTCTTGCAACTAGTGCAAAAACATCATCATAGTCTATTCCCTCTTCTTGTGTGTATCCTTGTGCAATCAACCTTGCTTTATTTCTTACAATGATTCCTCTATCATCCAGTTTGTTTTTGTACAGCCTCCTTGTATCAATAGGATGTTGGCCTTCTGGTAAATCAACTAGAGACCATACTTTTTGCTTTTTAAATTATTGAAGCTCTTCTTGCATAGCTTCAATCCAGCTATTGTCCTTTAATAGTGATGTTTGGAGGAACCACTTGTGAAAGAAAACAACTAAAAAGACAAATGTTGGCAGTACTACTTTGCTTCTTGTAGTTCTCTTTGTAATATTTCCAATGATGTTTTGACTGGATGAGTCTTATTGATTCTTGTTGATGGAGTTGATTCAACTGGTTAGTCAATTGCTGCAGTCTAACCAAACCAGGCTAAGAGTTTAGAAAGTAGTCAAAATGTTCAACATGTGGTGTTGAATGATCTTTAGTAGCTTGATTATCTGTAGTATCATGATTGTCTTCTACAGCGGCTGTAGGGGCTTCTCTACAATCAGGTTGCTCTTCCGTAGGAGTTACAACAACATCTCCAGATGTAAGAGAGGACTTGAAACATTTTCAATGTTTGTTGTATTCATTTGAGAGCATGGATCTGTTATAGGGACAACATTCACATCGTCGGATGCACAGTGTTCATCTTCACATGTAGTGTTAACAGCTGCTATTGAAGTGTTTCCACCGGAGGATGTGTGTATCCTTGGAGTATCAGTAGATAAAGTAACTTCATTCATGTGAGGTGGAACAAATGGATAACATACTTCATCAGATCTTGCAGTGTTTAAATAATCATAGTTAAATGATTCAGTTAGAGCATCTATATCAAACAACCATGATGAACCTTTAATAGATTTAGCGAACACAGATTCATCCAACATACATTAGGAGTTTCTTCCATAATGTTATGTTATGGAATGTATATCCTATAAGATTTAGATGTTGAAGAATATCCAACAAAGAAACCATCATACGCTTTTTCTGAAACTTTTCCCAATGGCTCTTTTAAGTTTAAAACAGATACATGACACCCAAAAACTCTAAGATATCCTATGTGTGGTTTTCTTTTAAACAAGAGCTCATAAGGAGTTTTGTTGTCTTCTTTGACAATTAATGTTCTGTTTTGAACATTGCATGTAGTATTCACTACCTTAGCCCAAAATATGATGGGCAATTGTGAATCAGCTAGCATTGTTCTGGCTGCTTCTATGAGAGTTTTGTTTCTTCTTTCAGCCACTCCATTTTTTATGGAGTTCTAGGTGCATTGAATTTCCTTCCAATACCTTTGCTCCTGCAAAATGAATCCAGTTCAAAATTGACAATTCAGTACCATTATCACTCCTAAAAATTTTAACTTTTGCATCATGTTGATTCTCAATCTTGATCACAAAGTCCATTAAGGTTTCTGATGTTTCACTCTTTTGTTTTATTAAAAAGACCCATGTAAATCTTGTGAAATAATCAACTATCACTAAACAATATTTTTTATAATGCTCATCATATTGGTAGGACCGAAAGATCCATGTGAAGCAATTTGAGTGGTGTAGTATTAGTATTGATAATTTGGATTTATGTGACACTCTATGTTTTTTTCCATTGTAACAAGAAGAACAGTGAGTTGAACAATGAAACTCTTTCTTTGGCAATCCAATGACTAAGTAATTTTTCACCAATTAGTTTATGTTCTTCATGTTAGAATGGACAAGCCTTCTGTGCCACATTTGAGATACATCTTCTGATAACTTATATAAAATGCATGTTTCATGTTTTGTGAGTGAAGTGTTGTTCATGTCCAATACATAAGCGTTTCCTTTTCTTGATGCTTTGAGAAGTACCCAATCTTCTAGAGCAGAAAAACCTGGCTTAAGAATGTAACAATTAGCATTAGCAAACAATGTGGTATAATTTTGATCACAAATTTGAGATACACTTAGTAAATTATATTATAAATTTTCACAATAATTTACTTTCTCAAACTTAAGTAGGCCATTTGTTACCACTCCTTCACCAATATTTTACCTCCCTTTTTATCCCCACCATTAGCCACATAAGAAGCATTTTTATGTTTGAAATCATGGAGAAGTGAATAGTTTCCTATCATATGCCTGGAACAACCATTGTCAATATACCACTTGTTGTCAGCTCTCCAATATTATTCCTGTATTCAGAAATAAATCAGTTAGAATTGACAGCCCAAGCCTTAATGATCTTGGGTTTGCTTGCAGTGTCTAAAATAGTTACTCCTTCATGAATAAGTCTTGAAGTTTCAGTTTTAGTTTTGTTTGATTCATTATGAGTTGTTTCAGATGAGGATGATTCTGTTGAAGGGGATGTTGATGAACTAGGTTCTTGTTTCCCAATTTCTTCATTATTCACTTGAGGCTTTGGTTTTGATAAGGAAACTCTATGATTAAATGTCTCACAATATTTTATTTTTGAATGAGGTATATGAATCCCCTTTTCAAAATTATCAAAAAATGCATCATCATCCTTTGTTTCCTTATCAGTCAAATCTATTGATTGCTGAAAAGTTGATCTTTTCTTTGAAGGATGAGCACTTGAGGATGTCTTATCCTTTGATTTTGACTTTGATTTTTGTTCAGACTTCTTCAGTTTTAAGCCTTTTTCAGAGTCAGTAGATTGAGTATCTGCTTCAGACTTATCTGATTTTTTCTTCTTTGTGCCTTTTGTCTTGTTCTGTTTGTTAAAATAACATTCCTGAGTTGAATGGTTGTTTTTGTTGTAGATAGCACAATGTTTGCTGAAGTAACAGTTAGCAGTCATGTGATTGTTCATATTGCAAGTAGAACAGTAACTACTGAAGTAACAATCTTCACTATTATGGTTTTTCATGTCACACCATTTGCAATACATCTCAATTGATACTTTCTTAGAATCATTTATTTCTTTTGGTTTTTTACCTTTTGTGGCTTTTCATCCTTCTTCAGCTTCGGAGTAGATTCTTTCTTTTCCACTTTATGCATCTTTTGTTTGTTTGTTGCTGATTCCTCTTCCGTAGATCATCTACTGAATCAACATTAAGTTCTACCGAAGAAGTTTTCTTCTTCTGCAGATCTGGTACTGAAGAGAAGTTCTTCTTTCGCTGATAATTGGCCGATGCCTTTTTCTTTTCTTTTTCCAATGATGACTTGTGTCTTTCCTCAGTAGAGGCACACTTCTCATTTCATTCTTTGGAAGAATTTTGTTGCTAAGATAACTCTTGAAGACCATTTAATTGAGCCATTCTCTTGCAGATGGTCTTCAGCATGTTTCTTTGTTTAGGATGGTATTGCAGCTTTGTTTCTTCAAGTACTTTTGGAATTTTTGTTTCAAAAACAATATTCTTACCCGTGTTGACAAGATCATCATCATGTTCATCAGAATCATCCAAGTCATCCCAGTCATCAAGTCAAATTTTGAATTCAATGATTAATATTTTCTGATTCAGAAGACTTAGTTTCATTCACCTCATATTTATCATCAATGTTTGATTGATTAGAGCTAGTTCCTATATTGGTGCTTGGCACAAAATGTTTTGACAAATTATTTGTCATTGAGTCAGACAAAGGAACATAGTTATTGTTAATAGGAGGTGCTACAACATTATAACCCAACCCAGACTTGTTCTTTGATTCAATATGAGAATTTAACAACTTCTCATATTGCTTAGATGAGAGCTGAAACTTCTAAATATTCACTTCAGTTGATGCATGATCAGCCATGGATTTGGTTAAGGAAGTGGTTAGATGCTCAACTTGTGCTTTGAAACTATAGTTTTAAGAAACAATTTTGTCTAAATCCTTTTGTAAAGAGTTAATTTTAATTTGATATAGCTTTTGTTCTATTACATGAGATTCATTTGAAATCATTGTTTGTTTTAATTTATCAGCTAATTTTTAAGCATGGACTCTATATCTTTCTACTTCCTCAACATAGATTGATGAACATAACATGTCTCTTACCTCACTTGCCATGGGTGGAATTTTGTTTTCTATGTGAGCCATTAGAGCTTGATTTTCTTTTAACACTTCCTTCTCATACAAACTCCAGTCACAAGTTCAATCTTGAAGAATGATCAACCCAGATTCTTTTGAGCTGCTGGTTCCTGCTGGAGTATTGGTGACTGGAGGGGATGAGTTGGCCAGTTGTGGTTGTCTGAAGAATCTTTGACTTGATGGAGGTTGGTTAGCCTGATGATTCTGATATTGTGCTGAGTTAGAATTTTGTTGATTGCAATCTCTTGAAAAGTATCCATAGAGATTGCACTTGAAGCATCTAACTTTTGACTTATCAACTCCAATTCTTGAGGATTTACTTACAGCAGCCAAATTTTTGTTTCTTTTTAAATATTGTGTGGCTCTGTAAGCAATAATTGCCATTTGCCATTGAAGATCCATCTCCTCTACTACATCCGGAGCAGTTCTTCTAAATCTTGTTGGCACATGTTAGCAGTGGGCAATGAACTTCCTACGTAAGCTTGAAAGCTTGAACTGAAAGCTGCAAAAAGTTGCTTTTTGTTCTTCAGAGTCTAGTATGACAGTAATAGACTCTGATTTATTGTTAGATGATGGTTTTTTTGATGATTTATCTCTTCGATCATCTGTTCTTTCTTTCTCTTTTCTTGACTTACTTTGAGTAGATTTCTTAGGAGGTTTTGAAGCATAGAAACTTACTTCCTCTTCATCTTTACTCAAAGTACAAGAGTTATCACCATCATTACTGGACATGAAAGCACTTCCAGCACTTTTTGTTTCTTTATAGTGATATGATGATACATGAGTTCTTACACTCTTGTTTCTTGATTTCTCATCCATTTCAAGAGCTTCAACTTTAGCCACTAGAGTATCTAGTCTGACTGCTTTGAGATCTATGGTATTCTTGAACATGTATATAGTTTGCTTCTAACTTTCTAGTAAAGTGTGGAGCATTTTCTTGTTCGGTTCCTCATTTGTGAATTTCAACTCCAGAATGTTCATTTCTGTGACAAGTTGCATAAACCTATGGAGTTGTCGAGGATTGATTCACCCTCAATATGATGAAATGTTTCATATTGTGAACGCAAGGTGTCCTTCCTAATGCTTTAGATTTCATCACTCCCTTCACAGAGTGTATGAAGAATCTTCCACAAGGAATTTTCTGTTTTATAATTTTCACATCTGATCAATATTTCTTCTGGTAAAGCCATATTAAGCAAGGTATATGCTTTGATATCAACCTTAACGTTCTTAATATCATCAGGTGATAAATCCTTAGTGCTTATGGGTTGGTTATTATCATTATAATCCGGCCCGAGGGTGGGTGGAATATAAGGACCTTCTGTCATGGAACCCATAAGTCAGAATTTGTATAGTTTACATGATTCCTGAACTTGATTTTCCAAGATTTGAAATCTGCTTTTGTTTCCAACTTCAGCGGTTGGTAAGATGATGCACCAAAGTTGCTCATGATTAGTTAAGATCTAAGATGTTAACTAATGAATTTGTTCAAGAGATATGAACAAGTTGTTGAGTTAATCAATAACTAAGATCTGCAATTCAACTGATTTGAATATAGATCCAAGTTAAATGATAGATTAAATATCACACACACTTTTGCTTAGAAAATATAGATTCAATCAGTAAAAACAATAAATCTAAAGATTCAGGAACAATTAAGCACAACTAACACTGATAGATCAATTGATCTAAATCAATGAGCACTTGGCTCTGATACCCCTTGTGAAGCCAAGGATCGCAATCAGGAATTATTAGTGTTAGTTGATTTGAAGTCAACGTTTGCAGAATCAACGTTGGCTTGGTTTAATTGTTCGTAATCAATTTTAATATCAATAAATATTCAAGAACAAGATTAATGACACTCAACTAATTATCTGTTTAAATCAATTGTATTTCATCAAAAACAAGTTAATGATTACAAAAGACTAATGAAAGATATTGAAAATTGTGTTGAATGACGTGACGATTGCTAGTGTTTGATTGTGTGATGCGTTTCTGTAGTGAAATTGTCGTATTGTTGTTTTCGTAATTGATTCGAAACCTAGGATCCATATATATAGACAATGATGTTTCAGTTAAGGAAACACCAGATCTCTTGGGTTTGAATTGTTTCTGTCAAGGAATCTTTGGATTTCTTGGGATTCGCATAACGGACTTGTTGACTTGTAACACTTGTATTGTTTGAATACAAGTGTTTGGACTCCACAAGTATTATCTTTCGTAGGTGATTGTTCTTCCACAGGAGACTTGTTGTTAGCAGGAAACTTGTTCTTCCGCAACAACGTTGTTCTTCCGAAGCAAACTGATTCTTTCGAAGCAAATGTTCTTCACAGTAATATTGTTCTTCCGAAGCTAACTGTTTCTTCCACAGGAATCTTCACTTGGAATTCTCACTTCATATTGATAGGGAATCCGCAGATGACCATCGGATGTTTGTTAATTGTAAGAAACATTTCTACGGAAGAACAAATGTTTTATCCGTAGATGTTTCTTACACTTAGTCAATTTCAAAAATTGACTAAGTATAATGTTTCTACCTGCAAACATACATAAATCAACATGCATATATATAGGTTAACCTATACATTTTATGCATACACAATAATTATAACCATAACATTCATTATAGATATTATTCAAGTACTAAGCCTATACAAAATGGACTAGATCTACTGATCCGAGACCTAACACTCATCGTAATTCCGACCTTTTCAGACATGGGTCCCACCTGCCTGCCAGAGAAACCATGAGCCCAGAGATAGTCTTTCATCCAGGCTTTCTCACCTATCTTCTTGGTAGTAGTGACCCTAGTTTCTTCTTTTTTTTTCTTCTTTTCCCTCAACTTCTCTCTTGCAGCTCTCTTTCTCTCTTTCTCCAGTTGATTTTGCTCTTTGTTGAAGAGCCATAGGAGTGTATCATCATTATGTGGAGATAGTTCTCGAAGAGAGAAAACTCTGGAGGTTAGGAAAGATATCCTTTCCCTCCGGAGCTGCAGATCAGCTTCTCTCTTTTTATTTTCTCTTTCTTCCTCTAAGGCCAACCGTCCTGCTACCTTCTGTTGTTCATTTTGCAACTCGGTTGCCTTTTCTAGCTCTACTAACTCCTCTAATGGAAGTAGTAGGATTTTGGTAGCTCCAAGCATGATGAGCCTGTTAATGATCTCTACTTTCTTCTTATTGTTGACTACCTCCTGGTTAGCTGTAGTTGCTTTGGAACTGGCAGCTAACAACTTTCCAGTGGGAAGTCTACCTTTTCTTTTAAGCTTTTAAATCCTCTCCTCCTCCTAAAGTTCTTCCGTAGTCATTTTCTTCTTTCTTTTATAATCTTTTGAAGTGCTTGACTTTGGTGGTTCTTGGACGAGGGTTTAGATTGTAAGAGAGTAGTGATGGTGTTTGAGCTAGAGTTGTTTGAGAATGTCCTCACTATTTACCTCAGATGACAGCTCTAGAATTGCATGTGTGATGATAAGATCCTCGGGCAAGGAGAAAAGTCCTTCCACAACTTCCATCTCAGCTTCGGAAGATTCAGTTTGTTCTTCTGAGGCTTTGACTTCAGCTTCGAAAGTTTGAGGGAGTGCAGGATCTGTCCTAACTATTTTAGTTGCTAGGCCATCAGTCCTCATTTCCCCTTTGAATTTAATCTCAGGTTCTATTTGGACCTTAGGTTGTCCAACTTCTTATACAGTGGTAGAAGGTGCACTTATCCTCTAAAACTCTTCAGCTCCAAAGTACATCATAGCCGCATCAAGGTTAGGCTGATCTGGAGAGTATCTTAATAGGAACTTGGAGAAGAGCCTATAGAGATCTCTAAGCATCTATTTGCAGTACAACTTGGGATGGCTCAGGAAAGGTAGTTGCAATGGGAGCCGAATATCTTAAAGTTAAAGTTTGGCTTAGTGGTTCCTCAGATGTTTGTCTCTGAACACTCTCCCCCTTTTTGGTAACATCATCTTGAGAGCTAGATGAGCTGGAAGAGGTCAAGGAGACCTAAATAGGTACATGCCTAATAGATCTCTCAATCTATTTCTTAACTAGTTAAGCCTTGAGACGGTCAATCTCAAGTTGCTGAGTGGCAGACCTATCCTCTAAAGTCGTAACCTTGGATTAAATATTTAAGACTTTAGACTATAGGTCATTAATGAGGAGTGGTATTCTTCCTTCATCTTCTTTTGAAGAATCATATGGAGATGAGGTAACATACCTGGTATGTTCATCCTCACCACCAGATATGGTTTCTTGACACCCTGGTTTCCCTTGCTTAGTGATGTCTCTTTCAGAGTCATCAAAAGGCATGGTTGCCGTAGATTTAGTCTCAGAAATGTTACCACTATCTAGAAGGCCCATTGAGGCACCTACTAAAGTGGCAGCTGAATCTGCATGAGTCCCCTCCATATTAGTGGGACTCATCTCAATAAAGGTTTGCTGATAGGGGCTAGAGATAAAAGATCTCTTTAGGCTCTGTTGATCTTTGAGTGAGTGTTATAGATCAACTTCATTTCCGTAAAGAGACGTAATCTCTTCATCAATTTTGAAGAGCAGGTCAATAAAGGATATGGAGGTTAAACTTAATGACCCGGGATCTTGATCAATGTCTACAGGAATTGAGCCTATGGTGGGGTTGTCCCTTTTTGGCTGCTCAAAGGAGTATAGATACTCACCTTGAGGGCTTTCAGTTTGGGTTTCGTGCATATGGGTTTGAGATTAAGGAGACTCGATACCCATATTGAGGTCAAATATGAAGGATGATGAGACCTCAAACTGAGTAGGAGCCCATTGTTCCACTCTAGTCCTTTTGGATTGAACAGGAGGAGCTTGTTCAATCAAGAAGATTAAAAAAGGGTTTGTTTAGGGCATCTTTGATATGTGATGGTGATAGGATGAGAAGGTAGGTTTGGAAATATGATGACGGTTGTTGGTGTGGGTTCATCACCTGTGGGGTTAACAGGGATGTCACCAGGAGCTATTTGCTCAATTATACCCGGAAGCGGAGTAGTGTATCTTTCAATGAAATTGGTGGACAGTTTCTTCAAAGTCTTGAAGATGGGCGGCCCTCATATGAGGGATAGTCAGAGCAACTGCACAGACAAGCTGACTCTGGTCCAGCTCACAGTTCATTATGTGCTATAGAAATCTGGGATACATGAAGAATGTTTCCTGCTGGAGATTTCCCATGAGATTGGTCAGCACAAATCTTGAATAGTTGAATCTAAGGCTCCTCACCATTCTATGAACTAGGCACCCTAGTTCGTATGGAATTTGATCCCATCCCAAGATTTGTTGGACAGGCAATGAAGAACAACATGTAGCAGGAACTTCTAGTTGTATGAGAATTGAACTTGTAGATTGTGGACCTGCTGACGTCTCCACGATATCCCATTTGGATTTAGGTGTTGTCCAAATCTACTTTGAGGAACTCTATGGGGGCACCCTCATCATGAGCTCAAGATGCTCCCTGATTAGTTGTTCAGTAATGACTAACTCATGCCACAAATGTTCGATCTTATTACACGAACCCTATTTAGGTTTCAACCTAACCATTTTCCCAAAATTCAGCATATGATTGGAGTACACAGTAGGATTACAGTCGGGCAGTGTAATAAGATGTTTGGGTTAGAAACAGATGATCTCAGAGAATTCAACATCTCTTGAGGAATCAAGAAGTGCAACTTGATTATGTTAAGGGTTAAGTGCCATAAGGAAGGTGAAAGTGGATGAATTTGGACTTGGGTAAATTGAGAATGAAGAAAGCTTTAGGGTAGTAAAATATGGTAAAAGATGAAATGATGGAGATAGCACTATTATTGCCAATGTGCTTTGTCTTGAAGTGCTTCACATGATTTTTAGTGATGGACATTGCATTGTTATTTGTCAATATGGATAGGAGTGCTCATAAAGTTGAATCAATAGTCTATCATCTGGTTCTAAATCCACAGTAACTGAGCACAACAACTTGCAACAGCAATGTATTTTAGCTTCAGAAGTTGATGTATATACATAGGATATTTCTTGCACTGCCATGAGATGATCCTTCCACCAATAAATTGACATCCACCTGATGTTGATTTCCTGTCAATGTTGCAGCCACCATAGTCACTTTCAGAGTATCCACAGAGATTAAAATTGTTGTTCCTGGGATACCAGAGACCAAATTTAGGTGCTTATTTGAGGTATCTGAGGATTCTCTTGGCAGTAGCTAGGTGAGACACTTTTGGAGCAGCCTGATATTTTGCACAAATACAAGTTGCCAACATGATATCAGGTCTACTTACTGTGTGATACATCAGAGAACCAATAATTTCCTATACTGATATTGATCAGTATCCTCCACCTTAAAATCAAGATATAGATTATGGTTTCTAGGTATGGGTGTCTAGGCTGACTTGCAATCTGATGGGTTTGTAAGAACACAAAGCCATAGTTTAACCCATTAAATTTTCTGAAAACGCAGCGGAATAACAACATTATAAACTTGTTTATAAGCTGAAAACAGGTTCATTAGGTGACCATATTAATGTATGAAACATACCCATATATCAAAGGATCATTGTATGTGAATGAGCATGCTATGTGAACATAAAACAACATAATATGACAGCCACAAAGGGCTGCCATAACTACCTTTCAGCAGCCTTTAAAAATCGAATGAAAGAAGGATGAGATGAAAATGATGATGATATTGTTTATGCAGCCCTCAAAGAAGAGAACCTCAAGTTGTAATACCCACAAGCTTCTTCCAAGCACCTTGCTTTGTTAGGGAGCTTTACACCAAAAGAAAACCCCTTAGAAGAACAATCCAATCAGCCAAAACAACCAAGAAAAACCGTTTTTTCAGATTTGTTTTGCTTCTTCAATCCGAAAATTAGCTTTCTTCAAAGAGAGAATGTTGCCTTGTGTGTGTGAGAGAAAGTGTAGCATAGATGGTTGCTTTAATGAATCAATTAAGTCTTGTAGAAGCCAAGACATAATGTGCTTCTCTATGCCCCTTGGGCGGCCGCAAGCACCACCCAAAAAGGTTTCCCACCCTTTTGAAATTTTTATAAAATCTACACTTCCATTCATATTAAGTTATAAAATTAAAACATAGTCTATTTTAAACATGACACACTTTTATTTGACATTATTTAACCAACTTAAATAATGTATCAAATAAATATCTCATGAACAAATTATCCATATAATATTGTTCTTTCACAAAAGCAATATTTAGAAAACCAATTTACTAAATAGGTGTCAATATTTATTGTATGATCTTATCAACAAATAAATAATTGTTGGTGTTTGTATAGCTTGTTATTGGGTATAACCACTTGGATCATGACGTACTAACCGCATCAATATTCTATGTGTTTTGGGCATATGAAATCGTACAATCTCCTACTTGCACAAGATTCATAAGAGATTGATGCAAGCAGTAATACCGCCTAACAACGGTTTACTACCCTTAATAGCATGACTTATAGCCATGCAATAACATCATCCCATTCAAGTACCCTACTTAAATTGATTTAGGTGAATATCATTTATCCTTTTGTTACAGATGTCATGTTAAATCCAAAACCGAGTGATCATTCCTTGTTGATTTAACTTATCAGGCTTAGCATCTAACTCTCCATGAATAAGGGAAAAATCCATCTTGACTACATCGTTTCTCAACAACACCTCGTGTCAATACGCTGAACATACCCTTATGTATGTCCCTATTTCAGGACGTGAAGAATTAGTCCAGGTATAATACTGAAAGTATTGATCTGCCCAAGATTCATATTAAATTGATGTGGCTAGTGTAATATGATCCAAGTCGGTCATACCCAATAACAAGCCATACAAACACCAAAAGGTAATTTATTTGTTGATAAGATCACACAAATAAATAATGACACCAATTTAGAAAATTGGATTTTCTAAATTATTGCTTTTGTAGATGAACGTCATTATATAGATAATGATTTGTTCATAGAAGATTATTTGTACATTATTTAATATGGTTAAGCAATGGCAAATAATAGTGTGTGTTAGTTATATAAAATTAAAATGGTTTTAATTTTATAAATACATAGGATGTGATTTTATATTTTATAAATGTTTGAATTGGGAGGGAAACATAAGGGGACCTTATTTCGGCCGCCCCTTTTGTTTCTTGGAGGTCCCATTTTTAGTTCCAAGACATGCAAGTCTTGGACACTTGAACACACATTCATTTCAATCACATCCAAGAAAAACACACACAAAAAGCTCTCTCTCTATTCTCTCTTTTTCTCACGGTTTTGGAGGAAGTTTGAGCAGAATTTTCAGCTCACAAAAGAGGGTTTTGTAGCTGAAATTTGTGTCTAGAAGCCTAGCAATCAAAGGTGTTTGGTGCAAGCTTGGGGTATCACCTCTTGAGGACTTCCTTTTGAAGTTAAAGCCACGATTTCATCTTCTTTCTCCTCTAGTTTTTCGTCTTTAATCTGCTCCAAAGGTTTGTTCTTTACATCTTATGTTTTTATCTTTGTATGTATTTCGTATATTGATCCATGGCTTTGGGGTTTGCTTATTAAAATGGGTTTAATAACCAACAAATTAACATGTTTTAAAACTATATTCCGCTGCGTTTTTCATATAATGAGGATGATATGAACTTTGATAAACATGTTGAATCCCAACAATGGCATCAAGAGCCACATATACGAAAGCATACATGCTTTATCCTTGCTTGTTCTCGGGTTTTATGGTGTTTGACACCTCATACCCGTATGTTTGTGGGCTGTTTTGTTTAAACCCCTTTTGATTTCTTAAAGATACTACTTTATGCATGAAGGATCTTTAAAAAATCTAGTCATAAGATGTTTGTTTGTATGGACTTAACCCATTTGTTCTTGGTTTATGTTGGCCAAGAACATGGGTTAAAAGGGGCTGCCCCATTTCGTAACATAGGATTTGGATATGTTGTTTTGGTTATGCATAACAAAGCCTTGACTTTTGGTTTGTTGATTGGTTGTTTAGTTATATTCATTTGGGCATGTAATGTTTTATTTTGGGTTTCAAGTTTTGTATTGTAATCTATTCATTCATATGATTTGTAATAAATAGATTAGGAGTTTTTTTTTCCTTACTAGAAACATGTATTAGGATACATAATTTGTAAAGGATGCTCAAGATCAAGACTTGAAGAAAAGATAAAACAAGAGGATGCTTGAAGATGTGGATTCAAGTGGGAGTCCCTTTGATCAACCATGTATCATGTTTCTTAACCCTTAGGACAAGACCATTTGACACACTTGTTTTGGCTAAACAAGTGTGCTCAACTTAGTATGCTTTGTTATGCATATATGGATGCTTTGTTTTGTTTGGTTGATTGCATATGATGATGTTTGTTTTGATTATTTGGATGTCATTTACAAACCGTCTTCTAATACAAACTATAAACAAGAAAATTGGTTCTCAAATCATTAAGCAAAATAGAATGGTTCTATAAAAGGAATTAATGGTTTGTAAAATAAAATGAGTTTTATTTAAAAGAATCGATTCAATACCATATGGTTGAATGCATACAATCATATGTTACATAGACTTTTCAATAACAAGAATTGTATCATTTTAAATCCCTTTTGAAAACAAGTTAAGCACCATCCTTTTACACAACACTTAGGTTACTTGCAAACTCTTAGTGGGATAAAGGTCACCTAACCACTTTGAGGGAACTTGTGACTTGAGGTGAGAATACCATGTTTGTGGGATAAAGGTCACCTAACCACTCATGTTGTAAACTCACACGTGTGTGTAAGTAGGACGACTTGATTTATAAAATATATTGAATGGATCACCTAAAATGTGTTTTATAAAGGGTGTTGATGGGGTAAACATGCCGTTATAAACAAAAGATGTTCAAACGATCCCATACCACTAGAAGTTGCAATAGGTTGCAATTGTCATTTATGACTACCTTGTTTATTTAAATAATGGGATAAAGGTCACCTAACCAATATTTAAATATAACGTTGGATTCTAAAATATTATTTATTAATAAGTCTATGAGACATAAAGGGTGTTAATAAATATATATGATTATATCAACGATTACTAAAATGGAACTTTGTAAAATCTTGTAGATGGCCGACCACACCAACGCTAATAACGATGTACCAAACCAAAACAACCAATCTCTTAGGGCGATCCTTCAAAGGGATCGTCTAACACCAAACAATTTCATGGATTGGTACCGCAACTTGAGAATTGTTCTCAAGCAAGAAAAGCGGGCCTACATTCTTGACGATCCCATCCCTGATGAACCTAGCGAGGAGGATGTGGAGGCCTATAATAATTGGGTAAAGTATGTAGAGGACTCCGTCCAAGTCTCTTGCCTTATGTTGGCAAGTATGACACCTGAACTCCAAAAGGAGTATGAGCTCCATGGAGCCTATGACATGATCACTCAGTTGCGGGAAACGTTCCAGCAACAAGCTAGAGTGGAGCGCTTTGAAACGGTTCGAGCGCTTCATGCATGTCGGATGGAGGAAACCCAATCAGTTTCATCTTATGTTCTTAAGATGAAAAGCCACATCGACCGCCTTCAAAGGCTAAATTGTCCTGTCTCAAAAGAATTGGCCACGGATTTGATCCTTAATGGCCTAACTAAAAGGTTTGAAGCATTCGTCATGAATTACAACATGAACGGATGGGACAAGAGCATAAATGAACTTCATTCGATGCTCAAATCAGCTGAGGCGGGAATGGGTAAAAGGGTTTTACCCGTTCTCACCATTAATGAAGGTGGGAGAAGAAAAAGTCTCTACCCCCTCCTAAGGCAAATGTTGCCAAAGGAAAGGGGCACGTTAAAGGGAAGGGGAAGATGGTTTTTAGGGCGGAACCTCCGAAGCCCAAGGAGAAGAAGCAAAAGTTGCTGCAAACGACCCATGCTTCAAGTGTGGTGAGATAGGACATTGGATGAGAAATTGTCCAGTCTATCTCAAAGAGTTGAGAGAAGAGGGATGCGGGGCAAACCTCAGGTATAATTTATATGATACATGTTGAGCTAAATGTTATTTCTTCTAACACATGGGTATTAGATACCGGATGTGGAACTCACATTTGCAATTTGTTGCAGGGGTTCAAAAGAAATGAACATTATGCAAAAGGGGAAATAAGTCTCTTCATGGGCAATGGTGCAAAGGTTCACGTGGAAGCCCAAGGACTACATTTTGAAGCTTCCAAGTGGTTTGGAAGTTATTTTATATAATGTATTATATGCTCCTAGTTTGACTAGGAACATAATTTCTGTTTCCCGTTTAAGACAATATGATTATGATTTCAAGTTTGTTGACAATGATATTCATGTTTCTTTAAATCATGTATTCTATTTTAAGGCTATACCTTGTAATGGTATTTATGAATTGGTTCATGAAAACACGACACATGATAGCTCAATATACCAAGCAACCACCAAAAGACTCAAACAAGATTTGAGTGATACCTACCTTTGGCATTGTCGTCTTGGTCATATAAACAAGAAACGTATACAAACACTTCAAAAGAATGGTCTTTTAAAAACAAATGAATGTGATTCATTTGATGTATGTGAATCTTGTTTACAAGGTAAGTTGACTAAGGCACCCTTTAGTGGAACTAATGAAAGGGCAAAAGATTTATTAAGTATCATACATTCGGATGTATGTGGTCCCTTTAAGCCAGTGGCTAGGAATGGTGAAAGATACTTCATTACCTTTACCGACGATTACAGTCGCTATGGGTATGTGTACTTATTAAGGCACAAAGATGAAGCTTTTGAAATGTTCAAAATCTTCAAAAATGAAGTAGAAAATCAACTCAACAGGTCAATTAAAATTCTCCGCACGCGATAGAGGTGGCGAATACCTAAGTGATGTTTTTCAAGATCATCTTAGGAGTTGTGGGATTGTCTCACAACTCACTCCACCTGGAACACCACAACATAATGGTGTGTCTGAGAGGAGGAATCGAACCTTATTGGATATGGTTCGATCTATGATGGCTAGAAGCACATTACTCTCTATCATTTTGGGGTTTCGCTTTGCTCTCCGCGAGCCCGTATTCTGAATATGGCTCCAACCAAAAAGGTGGAAAAGACACCTTTTGAGATATGGCATGGAAGAGTTCCATCCTTATCGTACTTAAGGTCTGGGGTTGTGAGGCTTATGTTAAGACACTCACCCCAAACAAATTAGATGTCCGATCCACCAAGTGTATTTTTGTTGGATATCCTAGAGATTCTATGGGATATTATTTCTATAATCCACTGGAACAAAAGGTATTTGTTGCCAGAAAGGGTGAGTTCTTAGAAGCCAAGTTCCTTATGGAAGGAGCTAGCAGTAGAACAGTGGATCTTGAAGAGGATCAAAACCTGCAAGAACCACAGCCCGATACACGTTTGGTTGAAACTAGGACTCAACATGAGGATGTTGAGGATGATCAAGCGGTTGATCGATACACACAAAACGTTCGCAGAAGTGGTAGAACTAGTAATCCACCTGACAGATACGGATTTTTCATGGATGGATGCTATGTGGTCGATTCAGATGAACCAACCACATATCATGATGCAATATCCAATTTGGATTGTGATAAATGGCTTGAGGCCATGAACGTGGAGATGCAATCCATGTATGACAATCAAGTTTGGGAACTTGTTGTGCCACCTCTTAATTCCAAAATAGTTGGAAGTAAGTGGGTTTTCAAAAAGAAAACCGATATGCATGGAAACTTGGATACGTACAAAGCTAGACTTGTAGCAAAAGGTTTCACTCAAACTCAAGGGGTTGATTATGATGAAACCTTCTCACCTGTTGCAATGCTTAAGTCTATAAGGATATTATTTGCCATAGCAGCTCATTATGATTATGAGATTTGGCAAATGGATGTCAAAACCGCATTCCTAAATGGATATCTTGAGGAAGATGTCTATATGGTTCACCTGAAGGTTTTGTCGATCCAAAACATCCTAACAAAGTATGCAAGTTAAAGAAATCAATCTATGGATTGAAACAAGCATCGAGAAGTTGGAATCACCGTTTTGATGATGAAGTAAAGAAATTTGGCTTCATCAAAAACGCTGACGAGGCTGTGTGTATAAAAGGCTAGTGGGAGCACAATAACCTTTCTAGTATTGTATGTTGATGACATACTACTATTTGGAAACGACATTCCAACCATGGAAGGTGTAAAAACCTGGCTTGGAAGTTGTTTTTCCATCAAGGATCTTGGTGAAGCTACCTATATTCTGGGAATAAAGATCTATAGGGATAGATCAAAACGGCTAATTGGTTTGAATCAAAGTGCATACATTGACAAAATCTTGAAAAGGTTCAAGATGGAAAACTCTAAGAAAGGTACCGTACCTATTCAAAGAGGGACAATATTGAGTACGACTCAATGTCCAAGCTCCAAGGAGGAGCAAACTAGGATGAAGGCGATCCCATATGCATCTGCTATAGGATCCATCATGTATGCAATGATATGCACTAGACCAGACGTGTCATGCGCTTTAAGCATGACAAGTAGATACCAGCAAAATCCTGGTGATAGTCATTGGATGGCTGTCAAAAACATTCTGAAGTACCTAAGGACTAAGGACATGTTCTTGATCTACGGGTCTGGTGAAGAGGAACTCGTTGTAAGAGGTTACACGGATGCGAGTTTCCAAACCGATCGAGATGATTCACGATCTCAATCGGGGTACATCTTTATTCTGAATGGGGGAGCTATTTCTTGGAAAAGCTCAAAACAAGAAGTCGTAGCGTTGTCCACTACAGAGTCAGAATACGTCGCCGCTTCAATGGCAGCGCAGGAAGCTGCATGGCTGAAGAAATTCATAGCCGATCTAGGGGTAGTCCCTTCCATTCAGGATCCCCTAGAGATCTTTTGTGACAACGAGGGTGCGATTGCTCAAATCAAGGAACCTCGTGCTCATCAAAAGACTCGGCACATTGAACGGAGATTCAACTACATAAGGGATGAAGTTGAAAAGGGAAAGATATGTATTCGCAAAGTTCACACTGATAAAAATGTTGCGGATCCACTCACAAAGCTCCTTGAAAAGGCAAAGCATGAGGGTCATGTTTGTGCCATGGGACTTAGATATTCAAGTGACTGGGTTTGATGTTGTATTTTGCATATAGATATTGGAACTAATGTTATTTGAATTTATTATATAGTTATAATTTCATTTGTTCTTCTATTTTCGCATGTTTAAATCCATGAATAACTAAGTTATTCTAAACGTCCGCAGTCGATTATACTTGTGGGAACAACTATAAATATAAGACTATAATGAACTTGGATTGGTTAATATTCATATGGTATGAATATACAGCAAGAGGTTGCTACCAAGGTTCATTGATATCTATGGGATATAGATATTGGACTGACCCGCTCTCAATTATTCTGCATGGAATCTTGCTGATTTGTCATAAGAGATTTTGAGTAAAGGCGAATATCATTGTATCCTCAGACCTGAGATACATATTGGGTCTTGATATTCACCAAGTATTGTACTTTGACTTAGTTCTTAGCTGTTCTGAAAAGGCAGTACATAAGGTTGAGTTCAGGTATAACATGAGGTGATTGTGAGAGACGTATGTAATCGAGATGGAATTTGTTCCTCTTATTCGTTGAGAGTTAGATGTCTAAGGCCTGCTAAAGTTAAATCATCAGAGAATGACAATTCTGTGTCTCTTGGATTTAACATGACATCTGCAACAAAAGGATAGATGATTAATTCACCTAAAACATATTCAAGTAAGGTACTTGAAAAGAATAATGTTATTGAATGGCACTTAGTCATATACATTAGGGGTAGCAAACCGTTGCTAGGCGTTATTTGCTGCTTGCATCAATCTTCTATAAATCTTGTGCAAGTGGGAGATTGAAAGTATTGATCTGCCCAAGATTCATATTAAATTGATGTGGCTAGTGTAATATGATCCAAGTCGGGTCATACCCAATAACAAGCCATACAAACACCAAAAGGTAATTTATTTGTTGATAAGATCACACAAATAAATAATGACACCAATTTAGAAAATTGGATTTTCTAAATTATTGCTTTTGTAGATGAACCATTATATATAGATAATGATTTGTTCATAGAAGATTATTTGTACATTATTTAATATGGTTAAGCAATGGCAAATAATAGTGTGTGTTAGTTATATAAAATTAAAATGGTTTTAATTTTATAAATACATAGGATGTGATTTTATATTTTATAAATGTTTGAATTGGGAGGGAAACATAAGGGGACCTATTTCGGCCGCCCCTTTTGTTTCTTGGAGGTCCCATTTTTAGTTCCAAGACATGCAAGTCTTGGACACTTGAACACACATTCATTTCAATCACATCCAAGAAAAACACACACAAAAAGCTCTCTCTCTATTCTCTCTTTTTCTCACGGTTTTGGAGGAAGCTTTGAGCAGAATTTTCAGCTCACAAAAGAGGGTTTTGTAGCTGAAATTTGTGTCTAGAAGCCTAGCAATCAAAGGTGTTTGGTGCAAGCTTGGGGTATCACCTCTTGAGGACTTCCTTTTGAAGTTAGCCACGATTTCATCTTCTTTCTCCTCTAGTTTTTCGTCTTAATCTGCTCCAAAGGTTGTGTTCTTTACATCTTATGTTTTTATCTTTGTATGTATTTCGTATATTGATCCATGGCTTTGGGGTTTGCTTATTAAAATGGGTTTAATAACCAACAAATTAACATGTTTTAAAACTATATTCCGCTGCGTTTTTCATATAAATGAGGATGATATGAACTTTGATAAACATGTTGAATCCCAACAAATACTTGGTGAATATCAAAACCCAATATGTATCTCAGGTCGGAGGATACCAAATGATATTCGCCTTTACTCAAATTTACTTATGATCAATCAATAAGATTCCATGTAGTAAAATTTGAGATGCGGGTTAGTCCAATATTTGTATCCCACAAATATCTATGAACCTTGGTAGCAACCCATTGCTCTATATTCATCCTTATGAATATCAACCAATCCAAGTTCATAATAATCTTACCCTCACACTTGTTCCCACAAGTATGAACGACTGCAGACATTTAGAGTAAACAATTTACTCATGGATTAAACATGCTAAATTGGAACATTAATTGAAACATTATAACCAAGTAATTTTATTCAAATAATAAAGAGTTCCACATATCCAAATACAAAATTTACAGATCAAATCCAATCACTAGAATATCGAAGTCCCATGGCACTAGTATGACCTTCATGCTTTGCCTTTTCAAGGAGCTTCGTGAGAGGATCTGTAATGTTTTGATCTGTGTGAACTTTGCGAATACATATCTTTCCCTTTTCAACTTCATCTCGTATGTAGTTGAATCTCCGCTCAATGTGCCTAGTCTTTTGATGAGCACGAGGTTCCTTGATTTGAGCAATCGCACCCTCGTTATCACAAAAGATCTCTAGGGGTTCCTGAATGGAATGGACAACCCCTAGATCGGCAATGAATTTCTTCAACCATGCAGCTTCTTGAGCTGCCAATGAGGCGGCGACATATTCTGATTCTGTAATTGATAGAGCCACCACATCCTGCTTGTAGCTCTTCCATGAGACCGCTCCTCCATTCAGAATGAAAATATATCCCGATTGTGACCGAGAATCATCACGACCGGTTTGGAAACTCGCATCCGCGTAACCTTTTACAACGAGTTCCTCATCACCAGATCCATAGATTACAAACATATCTCTTGTCCTCCTTAGGTACTTAAGTATGTTCTTAACAGCCATCCAATGACTATTTCCAGGATTTTTCTGGTAACGACTTGTCATACTTAAGGCGCATGACACGTCCGGTCGAGTGCATATCATTGCATACATGATGGATCCAATAGCAGATGCGTATGGGACTGCCTTCATTTTATCTTGCTCATCCTTTGAGCTAGGACATTAAGTCGTACTCAATATCGTTCCTCTTTGAATAGGTACGGTACCTTTCTTAGAGTTCTCTATCTTATGCCTTTTCAAGATCTTATCAATGTATGCACTTTGATTCAAACCAATCAACCGCCTTGATCTATCCCTATAGATCTTTATTCCGATAATATAGGCGGCTTCTCCAAGATCCTTAATGGAAAAACAACTTTCAAGCCAGGTTTTTACACCTTCCAAGGTTGAAATGTCATTTCCAAATAGTAGTATGTCATCAACATACAATACTAGGAAAGTTATTATGCTCCCACTAGCCTTCTTATACACACAAGCCCCATCAACGTTTTTGATAAAGCCAAATTTCTTTACCTCCTCATCAAAATGATGATTCCAGCTTCTAGATGCTTGTTTCAATCCATAGATTGATTTCTTTAACTTGCATACTTTATTAGGATGTTTTGGATCGACAAAACCTTCAGGCTGAACCTTATAGACATCTTCCTCAAGATATCCATTTAGGAAATCCGTTTTGACATCCATTTGCCAAATCTCATAATCATAATGAGCAGCTATGGCAAACAATATCCTTATGGACTTTAGCATCGCAACAGGTGAGAAGGTTTCATCATAATCAACCCCTTGAGTTTGAGTGAAACCCTTTGCTACAAGTCTAGCTTTATAAGCATCCAAGTTTCCATGCATATCGGTTTTCTTCTTGAAAACCCACTTACTTCCAACTACCTTGGAGTTAAGAGGTGGTTCAACAAGTTCCCAAACTTGATTGTCATACATGGATTGCATCTCAACGTTCATGGCTTCAAGCCATTTGTCACAATCCGAATTGGACACTGCATTATGATATGTGGTTGGTTCATCTGAATCTACCACATAGCATTCATCCATGAAAAATCCGTATCTTTCAGGTGGATTACTAGTTCTACCACTTTTGCGAACGTTTTGTGTGTATTGATCAACCGTTTGATCATTCTCAACATCCTCATGTTGAGTGCCAGTTTCAACCAAACGTGCATCGGGTCGTGGTTCTTGATCCTCCTCAAGATCCATTGTTCTACTGCTAGTTCCTTCCATAAGGAAATTTGCTTCTAAGAACTCACCCTTTCTGGCAACAAACACCTTTTGTTCCAGTGGATCATAGAAATAATATCCCATAGAATCTCTAGGATATCCAATAAAGATACACTTGGTGGATCGGACTTCCAATTTGTTTGGGGTGGGAGTCTTAACATAAGCCTCACAACCCCGACCCTTATGTATGATAGGGATGGAACTCTTCCATGCCATATCTCAAAGGGTGTCCTTTCCACCTTTTTGGTTGGGGCCATATTTAAAATATGGGCCGCGGAGAGCAAAGAGAAACCCCAAAATGATAGAGGCAATGTGCTTCTAGCCATCATAGATCGAACCATATCTAATAAGGTTCGATTCTCCTCTCAGATACACCATTATGTTATGGTGTTCCAGGTGGAGTGAGTTGTGAGACAATCCCACAACTCCTAAGATGATCTTGAAAAACATCACTTAGCTATTCACCTCCTCTATCACTACGGAGAACTTTAATTGACTTGTTGAGTTGATTTTCTACTTCATTTTGAAGATTTTGAACATTTCAAAAGTTTCATCTTTGTGCCTTAATAAGTACACATACCCATAGCGACTATAATCATCGGTAAAGGTAATGAAGTATCTTTCACCATTCCTAGTCATTGGTTTAAAAGGACCACATACATCCGAATGTATGATTCCTAATAAATCTTTTGCCATTTCGTTAGTTGCACTAAAGGGTGCCTTAGTCATTTTTCCTTGTAAACAAGATTCACATACATCAAATGAATCACAGTCATTTGTTTTTAAAAGACCATTCTTTTGAAGTGTTTGTATACGTTTCTTGTTTATATGGCCAAGACGACAATGCCAAAGATACGTATCACTCAAATCCAACTTGAGTTTCTTCGTGTTAGTTTGGTACAATGAACTATTTAAAGCATTTTCATGAACCAATTCATAAATACCATTAATGGGAATAGCTTTAAAATAGAACATATCATTTAAAGAAACATGAATATCATTTTAAACAAAAGATAATACATAATCATAATGTCTTAATTGGGATACATAAATAATGTTCCTAGTCAAACTAGGAGCATACAAAACATTCTTCAAAATAACATCCAAGCCACTAGGAAGTTTTAGGATGTAATCCCCACGAGCTTCAACTTGGACTTTGGTTCCATTGCCCATGAAGAGACTAACATCCCCTTGATTGAAGTCCCTACTTCTTGTGAACCCCTGCAACAAATTGCAAATATGAGTTCCACATCCGGTATCTAATACCCATGTGTTAGAAGATGTAACATTAAGATCAATATGAATCATGTATATTGTACCTGAGGTCTGCCCTGCATCCCTCTTTTCTTTCAACTCTCGGAGATAGACAAGACAATTTTTGCCCAATGTCCAATCTCCCCACACTTGAAGCATGGGTCATTGGTAACAACCTTTTGCTTCTTCTCTTGTGGTTTGGATGGCACCCTTGCCACCCCTTTCCCTTTTCCCCATACGGGTCCCTTACCCTTGGCAACCTTTGCCTTGGGTGCGAGATAAGGCCTTTTCTTGTTCCCACCTTCATTGATGGTGAGGACGGGTAAAACCCTTTTACCCATGGCCACCTCGGCGGTTTTAAGCATTGAGTGAAGCTCACCAATGCTCTTGTCCCAAGATTCATGTTGTAGTTCAACACAAATGTCTCGAACTCTTGGTAAGGCCATTAAGGATCAAATCCATGGCCAATTCCTTCGAGACGGGACAATTAAGCCTCTCGAGGCGGTCAATATGACTTTTCATCTTAAGTACATAAGATGAAACAGATTGGTTGTCGTCCATACGACATGCATGGAGTGCTCGAACCGTTTCGAAGCGCTCAACCCTTCCTTGCTATTGGAACGTTTCCTTCAGCTGGGTTATCATGTCATAAGCTCCGTGATGTTCATACTCCTTTTGGAGATCCGAAGTCATGCTCGCTAGCATGAAGACACTTGGACGGAGTCTTCAGTGTACTTCAGCCGATCGTTGTAGGTCTCCTCATCATCCTCAGTAGGCTGATCGGGGATAGGGTCGTCTAAAACATATGATCTTCTCTCTTGCTTGAGAACGATTCTCAAGTTTCGATACCAATCAATGAAATTATTATGATTTAGACGTTCCTTTTGGAGGATCGCTCGTAATGATTGGGTGGACGCGGATGAGTTATCATGATTGTTGTTAGGATCAGTGATCTACGTTTGATTGATTAGAGAGTATAGCAGCGGAATTCTAACAATGAATTAGCCAATTCACAAGAACAAAAGATATTCAATGAAGAACAAAACGGTTATAGATAGAGAGATTTCTGCAAATAAATTTCATTCAATATTTGCTTTCGTGGTAACAGAATGTCACACTTACAATTAGGTCGACACCTCTTATATAAGAGATGTGACGTCTGCTGATGTCACTTGATAGTGACATCTAACAGAATTATTCCAACTGAAACACAACTACTGAAGATGTCGAAACAGCTGACATCTTGGTACAAAAATACTAAGTGTTATCAGTTACTACAACTACTGAAAAACATAAAACTACTGATACTATAACGACTGAAGAACAAGCTCTTCAGTCGTTTTACAAAACTACTGAAAGTAAAAACATAAAACTACTGATATCACAACTACTGAAGAAGTACTCTTCAGCTGTTGTGACAAACTACTGAAACTTCAGTACTTGGTTTTCAGACTTGAACTTCAGACGTTTCATCAGTTGATGACTTCAGTAGATATCATCAGCTTATGTCTTCAGTCTTTGTCTTCAGACTTTGTACACCAGTTGTTGATCTTCAGCACTTGTAGACTCTTCAGCTGTTGTACTTCTGTACATTGGTCTTCAGCTTCAGCACTTGTGTTCTTCAGCTGTTTAGCTTCAGCACTTGTGTTCTTCAGCTGTTCAGCTTCAGCACTTGTGTTCTTCAGCTATTGAGCTTCAGCACTTTAGTCTTCAGCTATTGAAGTCTTCAGTACTTGATCTTCAGCTGTTGAAGTCTTCAGCACTTGTCGAACTGCTGATGAAGCCTTTAGCAGTTGTTGTGATATCATGTGGGACTTAGAGGTTTTCTGATCTTGGCTCATTGGTTCTTTTGGTCCAACAAACTCCCCCTGAACCAATGCAGCCAAAACCTCTATTGATTTATTTTCCCACTTATTGTTGGCAAAATGGTTGGTCTTTTTCCTTCTTGATCAGTAGAGAAGATGACCCATATAAGCACTGGCCTGGGAAGAAATCTCAGAGATCTGTTTGGCAAGGTATAAATGGGAACTTGTTTTGGGGAACTGGACACAGAGTTGTTATCCCATTCATGAGATCTACTTCCCCATTATGAGTCTGTACGACTCTCGAACAGAGGCCTCAAGGAGAAACCCCTGTTCCTCCTTGGAGAGTTCTTCTACTCTCCTTCAAAGAAGAACTCTAGACCATAGTACTCAGATAAGTACTTCACAGTCCTGCCATTCTTCAACTCCACAGTAGTTCCTCCCTATAGACAAATTCATCAGGATGAGTGCCCTCAAGGAGTAACTGGAGCTCATTCTTCTTAATGTCTTCAAGCTCTTTATATAATACCCCCTTTTTGATCATCTTGTTTTCAGTAAGGCTTGAGGGGTCATTTTTGATTGATGAGCCTTCTTGAATTCACAATTATTTCCTATGGTGAGACTACAATAGCCACCATAATTGTAGAGTCTATTGTTTTCTAACCTGGCCATTGTATTTGTGTGGAATGGATCTTTTGTGGATTCTAGAACTCACCTTGGTGTCTGGCCATACTCTCACTCTCTCCTTCTGATACTGAATGTGTGTCTGAGAGTGTACAGCCCTGAGCATGCCCTTTCATGGCTTGTATAGATGATGACTGAGGAAATTCCTTGTCAACCATCTTCAGTAGTTGCTCATCGTGCTGCTTCTGCTGTTCTTCATCTTCTATCTTGACTCTAACCATTTCCCTTTGAGAGTCAGGTGTGATCATGGTTGACTCCTGGGTTCTGGTAGCTTAGAACAGCAGAGAGTGGCAGACTATCATCTTCATCCTCTTCTTCTTCATCTTCTTCTATCCTCAGCACCCTTCTCCTCCTTCTAGGTGCATCACTGGATGATGGTTGGGTTGGTTTTGGTGGTAAAGGAATTGGTTTTGAAAGTTGAGGATGTTTGGATTTGGTTTTTGAGATTGGTTTGGAGATTGAGGGGTAGGCTGTTTTTGAGTGGGTGATTTGGAAGGTTGTTCAAGCATTTTGGTTGTGAGTTTGGCTTTTGTTAGTCTTACCATTTCAAACCTTTTTCCAGCCACAGCCTCATCAAGTGCTTCAATGATTATCCCCTTATGAAATTGCCAGACAAACAGATTCTGGTGGCTATAGCCAGAATGCTGTCTCTGGTCCATGAACGAATCTCCATCAGTGATCTTCCTAAGTATTTGGCATGAATCGAATCATGATCTCCAATCTCTCTTTCTCTAGCACATCATACCCAGCCCATCTGTTTTGAATTCCTCTACTTCAACCTCCTGATCTCACTATCTAATATGGCTGTATCAAATCCTTGCTTGAAGAGTTGCTCAATGATTTTGTCCATGGATCGGCTGTGTATCATCTGCATCTTTTACCAGCTGTTCCAAGGATTTTTCTTCAGCATTCGATTGATCACCAGCACTTTTCTTTCTTTTGTAAGTGATCAGTTGTTGCTGCTTCTTTTCTTTTTCCAACCTGGTTTTCTCTTGTGCCTTTTCATCCTCAGTTCTTTTTCTTTTCTTTTCTTTCACTGCAGTACTCTCCCTCTTTTTGGATGCATTGGTGCAGGGGTTTGTACCGCAGAAAGTTTCTTTGCACAGCATCATCAATGAGTGGTTGTAGACTTGAGGAGATCCTCTCATCAATGGCTTTATAAACAATGTCATTGATGATGGGAGTGAGAGGTAGGGATTGTTGGAATACAGCAACCATCTGCTCTGGGGGTTCCGTCCCGAGAGATAGTGCCAAAAGCAGAAGCTGGAGGCTCAGTGAAGTGAGAGGGTAAAGTGTTTGGGGAACCTTCAAATGAAGTGCCATCTGTGGTAGTGGGGCAGATGGACTTACATCCTGAGACTTCTTGGCAAGCAGTTCTTGCAGTCTGCTTACCTCAGCCTCCAGGATGGTGTTGTGGGCTAGAACGTCATAGAAAAAGCCCAGGTCGTCATCAGCAGATGCTGAATCACCTGACCTCCTGCTTGTAGCAGATGTACATGCACTGGGTGTAGACCAGTTTTAGCATGTGCCCCTTTTTCTTGGAACTGGGGACTTCCAGCCTCAGGACGATGTCCTTCATTAGCTGTGCCTCTAGTGAGGTCTTAGCAATGTTACCACCTCATTCTGATCATGTGCTGATGCAGAAGAGGTGGCAGCCTCACTAGATGTTCTAATCTCCCTCCACACTAGGAGATAGAAACTGTAAACCCCGGTGCTGTGGGTTGTCAGAAGCATGATGATCCTCTTCCTCAATGTCTGTGGTTCTCCCCTTTGTTGCTGGGTGTTTGGGAGGAGGAGAGGCATGCAACTGAGTCAACACGTTTGCAATAATTATGGTTGGACTTTGGGGGGCGGTTGCATGGGGAGATGGGTAGAAGCAGTGTGCACCTGGGGAGGATGGTGCTCTTCAATGGCAATCTCCTCAAGTGAGGAAGATCCCAGATGTGTGGGTACCCCTTGTGTGGTGGCTGCAGGCTCCTTTTGAGAGGAATCCTGAGCGGCTATGGCTAGTAGAGTCTCTGATACTGCTGGGGGGTTTAAACCAGCAAGTATATCCTGCATTGGTGGTACAGGAGCATCTTCAGGGGACTCATCTCCCTGAATAGCTGTTTGGGTGTTTTGGTTTTGGTTTAGTGGGGACTTTGGTTCTGGTGGAGGAAGCTGTGGGTTCCCTGTGCTTGGGCTTTAACATTCGGGCAGCTTCTTTGAGTGTAAGGTCTGAGTTGTGCCTGGAGTATACCTCAGCCAAAACAGCTGGTGCAGGGACTCCAAGGCCATCAGATTTTAATTCATCCAAATAATGGCCATCAGAAACCTGGATATAATGGCCATCGGTTTGCCACAGGTTTCTGAACCAAGTTCTTTATTTCTAGAAACACGATTTCAGAAAAATTTAGCGGTTGGTGTTCTAGAATAGAATACAATACCTGTTGCCATTGGGATGACATTTGATCCCAAGAAGATGTCTTGGAGGCTAAGCAGACATTTACCATGTGAAAAATGACTTTCTCAGCGTCATGGAAATGTTTCTTTAGAGCGGTTGTAGCCCGAAGATCACCTTCATACCTATGATTGATAAATGACATATCTGTTATGCCCTTTGGCTATGCAGTCACAGCGGTGGTCGTCGGTAAGTGTAATGCCTGACGAATGATGTCGGCTGTAACGACCACTGGTTTCTGGTTGACAAGGGACCGAACAGAGATCTGGCCGTAGACTCATCAGTATGAACAAAAGCATTTGACCAGAATTGACTGAGGGATTCAGGGTAGATGGTCGGATTCAAGAGAAAGGCTGTGCGATATGGGGAATCCACCATAAAGTCAATGGCATTATCATATTGTTCCAGAAAGCCGACTTTGTAAGGTAAGCAACACAGTTATGTCGTGGTTTCAGACTCATGGTCGCCATGTTTGAGAGAGAGAAGTTCAGAAAATAACGACTAATGAAACTTAGAGAAGAGGACAGGTATTTATAGGGTAGGGGTGAGAAATGACTGAAGGGTTTGGTGTTAGTCATCAGTAGTTTTAAACCGACTGTTGACATGGTATTACCCTTTCAGACGTTGAAACAGCTGAAGTCGTGGTTTTAGGGCATCAGTTAGAAAACTACTGAAAGCCATGGTTTTGACTTCAGATGATGAAACAACTGAGGACTTGGTGTTTGTCATCAGTAGTTGTGAAACTACTGAAGACAGTGGTTTTGTCATCAGTTGTTGTAAACAACTGAAGACTTGGTGTTAGTCATCAGTAGTTAAAACTACTGAAGACATGGTTTTGCTTCAGTTGTTTAGAGTGAAACACCAGTTGTAGAAACAACTGAAGAGAAAGTTCTCTTCATTAGTTTTCGTCAATTCATAGCCTTTCAGCTGTTTCATACTGTCCTCAACACTTACTCATCAGACTTTGCATCTGCTTTTTCAGGTGTTTATACGTCAGTACTTATCTGTTGTACTAATTTCAGTAGTTGTAACTACATCAGTTTATAACTACATCAGTAGTTTAGAGCAGATAAAGTACTTCAGTACTTGTGAGGCATTTAGCCGTTAGTAGTTATAAAACTACTGAAGGTGAAAGGACTCATCAGTACTTATATGTGACATGGTTACCTATGATCACCAGTACTTTTTACTGAAATCATCAGTAGTGGTCACTTATTCTAGCTGCAGCATACCAAGCCTTAACACAAGGTTTTGGAAGGTAGAACTATCCAAAGGCTTAGTAAAAATATCTGCAAGCTCATCAGCACTAGGCACAAACTTAGGATCAATCAGACCTTTTTCAAAACAATCCCGAATAAAGTGATGTCTGATCTCTATATGTTTGGTCCTAGAGTGTTGGACTGGATTTTTGACAATACACAAAGCTGAAGCACTATCCATTAATAATGGAGTCTTAGTCTCTGTAATGCCATAATCCAGAAGTTGGTTCTGAAGCCAGAGTACCTGAGAAGTGCAACTTGCAGCAGCAATGTACTCGGCTTCAGCAGTTGATGTAGCAACGATGTTTGTTTCTTACTCTGCCAAGAAATCAAACAGTTGCCTAGGAATTGACAACCACCAGAAGTTGACTTTCTAGTTAACTTGCACCCTGCATAGTCACTATTTGAAAAAGCAACTAATTTGCAAGAGTGTCCAGTAGAATACCATAAACCCAGAGATTGTGTACCTTGCAAATATCTAAAGATTCTCTTGACTGCAATCAAATGAGACTCTTTAGGAGCAGCCTGAAATCTAGCACAAACACATGTAGCAACCATAATATCTGGTCTAGAAGTGTTAAATACATCAAGGACCCAATCATACATCTGTAAAGTGTTTCATCAACAGCTTTACCTTTCTGATCAGCATCCAGTTGTGTGGTGTTGCACATGGGAGTAGAACAGGGCTTACAGTTTTGTAAATCAAAATTATTCAAAAGATCTTTTGTATATTTTGACTGATGAATAAAGGTTCCATCAGCCTTTTGTTTAATTTGCAAGCCTAGAAAGAACTGTAATTCTCCCATTGCACTCATTTCAAACTCTTTTGCATTAATGTTGTAAAATCATCACACAACTGGGGATCGGAGGATGCAAAAATGATATCATCAACATAAATCTGAACAAGTAGCTTATGCTGATCCACCTTCTTAATAACAAAGTTTTATCAATGGAGCCTCTAGTGAAATTATTCTTAAGAAGAAAAGTAGAAAGTGTCTCATACCAGGCTCTAGGAGCTTGTTTCAACCCATAAAGAGCCTTATCAAGTTTATACACCCATTCAGGATGTTTATTATCCTCAAAACCTGGTGGTTGACACACATAAACTTCTTCCTTTATTTTACCATATAGAAATGCACTTTTGACATCCATTTGAAAAACTTTAAGATTGTGGAATGCAGCATAGGCTAAAAACAATCTGATTGCCTCTAGTCTGGCTACAGGGGCAAAGGTTTCATCATAGTCAATACCTTCTTCTTGTGAAAACCCCTGTACAACCAGTCTAGCCTTGTTCTTAACAATAAGTCCATTTTCATCAGTTTTATTCCTAAACACCCATTTAGTGCCTATTGCACACTTACCTGGGGGAAGAGGAACCAGTTCCCACACTTGCTGTTTCTTGAACTGAAGTACTCAAGCTGCATAGCTTCAACCCATCCATTGTCTCTCAAAGCAACATGGTAGTTCTTTGGCTCTAGCTGACTGATGAAGAGAGCATAGAAGCAGAAGTTAGACAATTGACTTCTTGTTGAAACACCAGCATTGATATCACCAATAATCTGAGACATTGGGTGATTCTTCAGTTCTTGATAAACAATGATTCTGTGCAAGTGTTTGTAGGACCTTCAGCAGCAGCAGATGTTGATGCAGACTCTTGAAACCAAGAATTAGATGGTAACTCAAAAGATGTAGAGGAATCAGAGATCTCATCAGCATTTGTTGTGGATGGAACTGCTGAAGCTACAGGAACATCAAATTTAGCAGACACAGGCAGTTGGTCACTAAACTTGAATAGGTGAGTATTGATATTATCATCATCATCATCAATACCACCAGGTGGAAGACATGCTGCAGAAGATGATTTATCCACATGATCTGCAACAGCTGGAGGTTGATAAGGAACATATTGCAGTATGTCCAAATCAAACAACTCCACAGGGTTTTGTGGAATCTTGTCCAAAGGAGATTCATTAAACTTCACATGCAAAGTCTCTTCAACTATCTTTGTTCTGCAGTTGAAGACTCTGTATGCCTTGCAGTAGATGAATAACCAACAAAATACCCTGCATCCACCTTAGGATCAATTTTTTGGAGTTGATCCTTTGTGTTGAGAATAAAACAAGGACACCCAAATGCTTTGAAAAATGAAATTAGAGGAGCCAGTGATGGAGAACTTCATATGGAGTCTTCATCAACCTCTGATTTACTAAGACTCTATTCTGCACATAGCAAGCTGTGTTAACAGCTTCAGCCCAAAGGTCAGTGGCAAACCAGAGTCAGCCAGCATGGACCTTGCAGCTTCAATTAGGGTCCTGTTCTTTCTCTCCACTACTCCATTTTGTTCTGGAGTCCTTGGTATGCAAAATGCCTTTTGATTCCCTTTGAAAGATAGAAGTCATCAAGTGTATGGTTTCTGAATTCAGTTCCATTGTCACTTCTAATACACTTGACTGGAAGGGAATACTGCTTTCTCAACATACAACACAAGTGAATAATCTTCTGAGCAACCTCATCCTTTGAATGTAGAAAGAAAGTCCATACAAATCTGGAGTAATCATCCACAATTACCAGACAGTATTTCTTCTTTGCCATGCTCATCACTCTCACAGACCAAATAGATCCATATGCAGTAATTGCAAGCAGGCAGTGGACTTAGGCTCTTCAATAGGAGGGAATGAGACTTTGTGTTGTTTTCCTTTTAAACAAGCAGTGCAGTTTCATCACAGTGGAACTCCTTTATTGGTAAGCCTCTAACTAAACTATTGTGGATTAGCTGATTCATGTTTTTGAAATTACATGACCCAGCCTTCTGTGCCACAGTTTAGATTCTTGAGAAGAGGCTTTGGAATATAGGCAAGGATTGCTCTGAGATCTATTTTCTTGAAAGATCTAAGGCATACACTCTTCTTCGTGTCCAGTGTCTGGCTCATCAGAGATGCATGCAACACCTATCACATCAAATGCAACTTGGATGACAGATCCTATAGTTCTGACTGGAAAAGAGCAACATGGCCTTATCATCACACATTGACTGACACTCAAGAGATTGTACTTGAGATTTTCCACATGATTAACATCATCAAACTTTTTCTCCATTGGAGACAAAGCCGTTGCCAATATGTAACCCCTAGCATCATTGCCAAAAGAAACAAACCCTTCTTTCCTTGAGAGTAGTCATGAAGAAGAGAGATTGTTCCCAGTCATGTGCATAGATCCCCCACTGTCTACATACCAGATGCTACTTTGGCATGTTGAAGAACCCTGCAATAATAAACAATCAGTTAGTTTTGGAGACCCAAACCTTTTTGGTTTTGGCCTGGTCTCATCAACAGATGGTAAACTAACAGGTTTATTGGAAACAACAGCCTGAGAGGAAGAAGGTTGAAGAAGAGGAATCCTTTGGCTTGGACCTCCTTTTCTGTGGTTTCAACATAGGAGCATCTAATTGGTTAACTCTTCCCAATAGTTGAACCATCATAACCAGCTGTGTCTGATTTTGTGATAAAGCTTTCAGCTCATCAGACACATTGCCAGTGGAGTTTGATAAGTTCCTATGTTGCACCCTCTTCTTCTGAGCAATCTCAGCTGTTACCTGTTTAACCCCTTCCTTTTTGGATTTCTTTGTGGACTGAAGGGTTACAGGATTTGATGTTGCTGATACAAATGTGGTCTCAAACTCAGTTTTCATTTTAACCATTTTCTCTTTAATTTCCTCTTTATGTTTGAGTTTGGAACCTCTTTTGTACCAGCAATCATCTGTAAGATGATTGAACAAACCACATACTTCACATGGTTTCTTCTTCTTCATCTTAGTTGATCATCAACTAAAGAGAATGACAACGAAGAACTTGCTCTTCAGTGCTTTGGAAGCATTGTTTGCTTTCTTGACTTCCTCTTTAGTAGTCTTCAAACTCTTTCTACTGACAGTTTTCTTCTTTTCAGTACTAGCAGAAGTTGGAGTTTGAACTTCAGGTGTTAAATCTTCCTCTCTAGTCCTTTCAGGACATTTAGAATTAACTCCTGAGTTGATCAACTCATTAATCATGTGAGTGTCAGCAGTGGAACCATCACATCATCTGATAGGTTCTGAGAGGGCTTGGTGCTGACTTCTACTTCTGATAGTGCTGAATCAGAAAGTAGATCACATGATGAAATGGATTGGTTATTACTCTCACCATCAGATTCTACCTCTGCTCTGGGAGTAAAATCTGTAGGTGGAGCAGTGTGATTGTAACCAATGCCAAACTTCACATTGGAAGCAGATTGCTTACTAAGAAGCATTTCAAAACCTTTGCATGATTGTACCCATCAATCACACTCTACCTGGTGACTGCAAGGGTTTCCTTGAGATCTTTATACTTCTCTAGAAGTATCTCTTCCCTAGCCTTATCATCAGTTATTTGACATTTAAGTTTGTAAACCTCATCATTCTTATCATTTAGCACAGACTCAAATTCAGCTTTGCTTTTGGAAATTATTTGTTCTAGCTCAATGTTCTTGTTGATTAAAGCTACATTTGCTTCTCTAATAGATGCAAATGCTGCTATGCATGTTTCAGAACATAATTTGGCTTTTGCCTCAGAGGATACCTATGATACCTTTGGTGTAGAGGCATAGTGGATGAATTATCAGCAGAATCCAAAGCCATAAGAGCTAGATTTCCAAAGGGACTTTCCACACCATGTTGACCAGCACCTGAGAACAGTTGTTCATGACCAGCCAAGTCATCTGGTAAACTGCTCCAGTCACAACTCCTGGTGAAAACGGTGTAAGCTGTGTTGTTGAGGTTGAGTTTTTGATGAGATTGGGAAGGTTGTGGTTCAGGCAATGCTTGTGGTTGTTGTGCAATTGGAGCTTGAACAGGATTTGGTTGAGGCATATAATAGCAGGGATAAGGATATGACATTTGACCCTGCGGAACAAAGTATGCAGGAGATCTAGGATGTGAATGATGACCAGAACCAGCAGGATGTTGCCCTCTGTTTTGTGGACTAGTACTAGGAAAAGTCACAAAGGGTGCAGAAGAGTTAGATCCAGTTGATCTACACTCTCTTGCAAAGTGTCCTAGCCTTTGGCATTTGTGACACCTCAACTTACTCTTGTCAAAACCAACTTTGTTTTGCTAGAGAGTCCAGGAAATTTCCTGCCAGTTCTCTTATAGAACTTCTGAGATCTGATATTAATCAATGCCATTTGGCTCAGAATATCCATCTCTTCTAGATCATCATCAGCTATTCCTTTCAAATCATCCATAATGACATAGATTGTCACTATTACTGCCAGAATGACTCTCAATACCAACAAATGCATGATCAGAACTATTTGAAGAGAATCAATATGCTCATCATAATTGCTTTCAGATGCAGCATATTCTGACTCATGACCAACCAAGGCAGTATTCCTTGGTACAAAGTCATCAGTGAGCTTTCCTGATGATGACAGTTTCCTTTTCTGCTCTATCTCTCTTCGAATGTAAGCAGTTTCCCATGAAGTTGGGTGAGAGATAGGCTATCCAGATTTGCACTGTAGCGTAAACAATAGTGTATGTGTCCTATCTCTCAGGCAGTGATCTGAGGAACCTGTTATTCATCTGGCTATTGGTGTATTCCTGTTTCACCATTTTCAGCTCAGAGATCAAGCAGGAAAAATCTCAACAAAATGTTGAGTCAGTGTCTCACCCTTTCTATGAGAGAATGTCTCATATTGTTGGGCAAGGATTTCTCTGTTGTTTGCTAAGACTCATCTGTGCCACCGAATTGTTCCTTCAGGGCATTCCGGAGATCATGAGCAGTTCATGATGCATAAGCATTGAATAGATTTCATTAGGCAATGCCATGGCCAGAATTCCATGGGCTTTAGCATCAATCTCAAACAGTTTCCGATCTTCATCAAAGTATTGTTCCTTCTTCTTCGGAATCATTTGATTGGTTTCCGGATTGTTCACCATAGGCTTATGTGGTCCATGTACCACAGATGTCCAACAACCTGAACTGTTAACAGACAGGTGATGAAGCATTCTTCGTTGCCATATGTTATACTCAGTCCTAACCAGCATCGGAGGCTTGGTTGAGGAACCGGTATTGTGAGGATCATTAGAAGGAGTAGTCATCTCAGATTCAATCAAATTCATTAAGCTATAACAGATTAGAACAAAACACAACAACCAATTGAACCAAAAGAGATCTCAAAATAAATGAACGAAAGCGTCAGAAATTCAATAATCTATAACCAGTTCTTGCAATATGCTAATTCAATCAAACATAGATATCAATTAGCAGTTTCAATGATCAATTGTTAGATCGATCAATGATTAACCTGCTCTGATACCACTTGTTAGGATCAATGATCTACGTTTGATTGATTAGAGAGTATAGCAGCGGAATTCTAACAATGAATTAGCCAATTCACAAGAACGAAAAAGATTCAATGAAGAACAAAAACGGTTATAGATAGAGAGATTTCTGCAAATAAATTTCATTCAATATTTGCTTTCATGGTAACAAATGTCACACTTACAATTAGGTCGACACCTCTTATATAAGAGATGTGACGTCTGCTGATGTCACTTGATGGTGACATCTAACAGAATTATTCCAACTGAAACACAACTACTAAATGTCGAAAACAGCTGACATCTTCTTACAAAATACTAAGTGTTATCAGTTACTACAACTACTGAAAAACATAAAACTACTGATACTATAACGACTGAAGAACAAGCTCTTCAGTCGTTTTACAAAACTACTGAAAGTAAAAACATAAAACTACTAATATCACAACTACTGAAGAAGTACTCTTCAGCTGTTGTGACAACTACTGAAACTTCAGTACTTGGTCTTCAGACTTGAACTTCAGACGTTTCATCAGCTGATGACTTCAGTAGATATCATCAGCTGATGTCTTCAGTCTTTGTCTTCAGACTTTGTACACCAGTTGTTGATCTTCAGCACTTGTAGACTCTTCAGCTGTTGTACTTCAGTACTTTGGTCTTCAGCTTCAGTACTTGTATTCTTCAGCTGTTTAGCTTCAGCACTTGTGTTCTTCAGCTGTTCAGCTTCAGCACTTGTGTTCTTCAGCTGTTGAGCTTCAGCACTTTAGTCTTCAGCTGTTGTGAGTCTTCAGTACTTGATCTTCAGCTGTTGAAGTCTTCATTACTTGATCTCAGCTGTTGAGTCTTCAGTACTTGATCTTCAGCTGTTGAAGTCTCAGCACTTGTCGACTGGCTGATGAAGCCTTCAGCATTGTTTGATATCATGTGGGACTTAGAGGTTTTCTGATCTTGGCTCATTGGTTCTTTTGGTCCAACAATTGTCATTATTGGTGGCCATCTACAAAATTTAACAAAGATCTATTTAGTATTTTCGATATTGCTATTTTTAATAATTAATGCCTTTTAAGGTCATTTTATATTAAAATCTAGAACCCAACATTACATTTAAATTGTGGTTAGGTGACCTTTATCCCACGATTTAAATTAATAAGGTGGTCAACGATTGACGGTTGCAACCATTTGCAACTTCTTGAGGTATGGGATCGACTTTAAACATCATATGTAAAGTCGGCATGTTAATCCCATCAACACCATTTGGAACCATATTTAGGTAATCCATTTAACATGGTTGGGAAATCAAGTTACCCTACTTGCACACACGTGTGAGTTTACCCACATAGTGGTTAGGTGACCTTTATCCCACCAATGTGGTATCCCCACCTTAAATCACAAGTTACCTCTAAATGGTTAGGTGACCTTTATCCCGTTAAGAGTTTCCAAATGACTCAAGTGTTGTGCAAAAGGACGGTGTTTAACTTGTTTGTCAAAAGTTTAGAGATTTCATAATTCTAGTTAGAAAACTCTATGTACTTGTATTTGCATGCTTTCAAATACAAGATACCCTATGGTCCTTTTAATAAACCCATTTTATTACGAAATCATTAATCCTTTTAATAACCATTAAAACACTTAATGATTAAGAACCATTTTTATTAGCTTGTTAAGATCATTTATATTAAGATTGTCCCCCATATCCAAATATCATACAATCATTCATAAAATCACAATCAAACAAGCATAATATAAACAACCACAATGTGCGTACCCATAGCTATTAATGTGACCACACTTGTTTGCCATCACAAGTGTGGTCATTAGGTCTTTCCTAAGGGTGGAATACAACATAAAATTGAGGTCTTTATAGACCCCCACTTGAACTTGCATCCATATGCTTTAAGTCCTTCTTTTGTGTCTTCCTCTTGTGCTTCCTTCCCGAGCATCTTCTTTTACAAAATATATATCCTAATACATATTTTATAGTAAAAGAAAATTACTCCTAATCTATTATTACATCCTAATGAATAATAGACAAATTACATTTTAAAGAAAGCACAATTTAATACACAACCCTATTGAATAAACCAAAACCAAAATCCAACAACACAAGGCCAAAAGCTAGGTTATGCACCAATATGAACATTATCATATCATCCAAATATAACTAAGAATCCCCATTAAAACCCACGATTTTAGCAGCCAACTAAACTGAAAATTCGGGTTTCAAACATTGTCCAAACAATATACATATCATCATACTATCTTTTCAAGGTTTAATCACAAGCATGTGTGATATAACCTTGAAAGCTTGGAGATTCAACATACAAAAACATTTCAGCCCTTAAAAGGGTTATTAAATCCCATAAAACAAAATTTTTAAAGGATACTAACAAGCATGCTATCCACATAACCGGCTCTAGATGCCATTGATGGGTTTTAAGAACACAAAGCCATAGTTTAACCCATTAAACTTTCTCAAAATGCAGCGGAATAACAACATTATAAACTTGTTTATAAGCTGAAAACTGGTTCATTAGGTGACCATATTAATGTATGAAACAAACCCATATATCAAAGGATCATTGTATGTGAATGAGCATGCTATGTGAACATAAAACAACATAATATGACAGCCACAAAGGGCTGCCATAACTACCTTTCAGCAGCCTTCAAAAATCGAATGAAAGAAGGATGAGATGAACGATGATGATATTGTTTATGCAGCCCTCAAAGAAGAGAACCTCAAGTTGTAATACCCACAAGCTTCTTCCAAACACCTTGCTTTGTTAGGAGCTTTACACCAAAAGAAACCCCTTAGAAGAACAATCCGAATCAGCCAAAACAGCCAAGAAAAACCATTTTTTCAGCTTTGTTTTGCTTCTTCAATCCGAAAATTAGCTTTCTTCAAGAGAGAAATGTTGCCTTGTGTGTGTGAGAGAAAGTGTAGCATAGATGGTTTCTTGAATGAATCAATTAAGTCTTGTAGAAGCCAAGACCTAATGTGCTTCCCTATGCCCCTTGGCGGGGCCGCAAGCACCAACCCAAAAAGGTTTCCCACCCTTTTGAAATTTTTATAAAATCTACACTTCCATGCATATTAAGTTATAAAATTAAACATAGTCTAATTTTATAACATGACACACTTTTATTTGACATTATTTAACCAACTTAAATAATGTATCAAATAAATATCTCATGAACAATTATCCATATAATATTGTTCTTTCACAAAAGCAATATTAGAAAACCATTTACTAAATAGGTGTCAATATTTATGTATGATCTTATCAACAAATAAATAATTGTTGGTGTTTGTATAGCTTGTTATTGGGTATAACCCGACTTGGATCATGACGTACTAACAGCATCAATATTCTATGTGTTTTGGGCATATGAAATCGTACACAATCTTTAATGTCGAATCTTTCTAAGATGTCATTGACATACTTAGATTGATTGATGAAGAACCCTTCCTTCATTTGCTTTACCTAAATTCCAAGGAAAAAGTCCATTTTTCCCATGGAACTCATCTCATTTTCTTCTTCATGATGCTTTCAAAGTCTTTACACATTTGGTCATTTGAAGAACCAATATAATGTCATCAACATAGACTTGAACAAGCAAGATCCCTTTCCAGACTTCCTTATCAAGAGACTCTTATCAATGGTAACTCTAGTGCAGCCATTCTTGAGAAGAAATTGAGACAAAGTCTCATACCACAGCCTAGGTGCTTGGTATAGCCCATAGAGCTTTATCTATCCAATTGCACACATAGTTGTGGTGTTGTGGGTCTTCAATCCTGGAGGCTGGCACACGTAGACTTCCTTATCTATATCCCCATATAGAAAGACACACTTGACAGCAAGTTGGTAGACAGTGAAATTCATTGATATAGCATAAGCAAGGAAGATCCTAACTGCCTCAAGTCTTGCAACATATGCAAAGAAATTAGTATAATCAATTCCTTCCTCTTGAGTGTATCCTTGAACCACCAGTCTTGCCTTGTTCTTGATAATCAAGCCTCTGTCATCTCTCTTGTTTCTGAAAACCCATTTTGTGCTTATATGTACTTGACCATATGGTAGCGGACATAGGTTCCAAACCTTTTGTCTCTTGAATTGAAGTCGATTCAACCCAACTACTATCTTTTAAGGCATCTTCTACGTTCTTGGGTTCAATCTGGGATAAGAAGCATGAGTACAAGCAGACATTCCCATGATGAGTATGTCCTCTTGTTCTCACACCTTTAGAGACATCCCCTATGATGTTCTCATCTGGATGAGTGTTGTGAATCTTAGTCACGGAATCACTTCCAGTTGCAAAGATAAATCCAGATTGGAGAAATTTTGCTTAGGAGCTTGAACACTTTGTCCAGCTGCCATTTCAAACTCATTCAGTGAGGACTGATTGAATGAATGATAACATCATCGATTGTTGGCTATGAAAGCAGCATTAACAGTTTCCTATTCCTCAAGATGCTACTTCCATCAGCTTGGTGTTGTGCAGGATCACCTGATGAACTTTGAGGGTCAACATGTGAAACACTGGTTGAAGCTCGCTATCCTTTGAGATAGTTATACTGTCTGATCTGCCAATAGTGGAAGCTTGATTTGTTGTAGCTCTTAGAGAACTTGAAATAGGTCTGGGTAGCTCAAACAGTTGGGTATCTTTAGAATTTCCTTGAGTACCTATTCCAGCTGAAACATTCTCACAAGATGGTTTAGAATAGTTTGAAAACAATTCTAACTCAAAGATATGATCAGGTCCATTCCCCCTAACACAAGGAGTGTGCTCATTCAAAACAATGTTGGATGATTCCTCAAATTGTTGACATGAGTCGGGGGTTTGTTTATCAGGCCCCGGCACAGTATCAGTCTTCAGACATGGGTCGGGGGTATTGCATGAGACAAAACGGATGATGAGATCCATGTCGCGTACTCTGGTACTGTGTCAGTCTTCGGACATGAGTCGGGCGTTTGTTTATCAGGCCCCAGCACAGTTTTAGTCTTCAGGCACGAGTCGGGGGTATTGCATGAGACGAGGTATCCCGGTGTTGTGTTAGTCTTCGAACATGAGTTGGGGGTTTGTGTACAGGCCCCGGCATAGCATCAGCTTTCGAGCATGAGTCGGGGATATTGCATGAAACAAGATTCGAGTAATGACGAGTAATGACCAAAGAATGAATGAATGAACAAATGATGATGAAGATAATAATATATTATCATCAATATGAATATATGATGTATGACAATTGACGGACGTAAAGTACAAAAAGGAAGTAAGAGAAAAGAAAGTAAAGATATTGAGAAGTATGAACGATAATATGAATACCAAAGTAAATAAAAGAATGAAATAATGAAGTATGAAAGAACGAAATGAATAAAGAACATAGATTGAGTGTACGTATGTTGTATGACCACGAATGAATGTAAAGATAGTTTTTTAAAGGAAATAAAGTATTTTATTATAAAAACTAGAACTCACTCAGCATCGCTGACTTTTGTATGCATGATCGTTAGCAGGTATTTTGTTGATGCTGAGGAGTTGCAGGCATGGATGTATAAGCTACTAGGAGCATTTTGAGGCTGACATTCATATTTTGACATGTCATTGTATTTTAAGAAGAAAACAAATGTTGTAAATGAATGAAATGACATGTTTTTATTTATAAATGAAAGTTTTAAATTTCGCTGCAAAATAAATGTACATTTAAAATGTTTTATGTGTGATGAATGATCAACTGTGAGGTGCCCAGGATGGGGCCTTAGAGGAGTATCCAACAAAGATTACATCATCTGACTTTTCAACAAATTTTGTCAAATTGTCCTTTGTGTTAAGTATGGTACACCTGCAGCCAATGGACCTTAGAAAGCCAATGAACAGTGGCCTCTTGTTCCATAGCTCATAAGGGGTTTTTCCATGTGGCTTAACTACAGGAACTCTGTTCTGCACATAGCATGCAGTGCTGACTGCCTCTGCCTAGAATGTTAGAGGTAGTTTGTGTCAGGACCGTGTACGTATGGATAACTAACAAATAATGTGTGAAACTAGATCAAATAGTGCGGAATCCTATTTGATTGGCGATTCGATTAGTGAGAACGTTTACCCGATCTATATAAGAATAAACTATATTTTAAGAATGAGTAGAAATCGATCAAGAACAAACTGTGAAATTGGATTGGGTGCTCTGGACGGCTAGGGTTTTAGTATATTGAATTGTTGTGAATTCTTTTTTTGTCACGAATTAAGTGGTATTTATAGGTTTCTATTTTCCATTCGTACAACTAAACCATTAGCATGGTTCAGTCGTGTGACTGAATCATGCGATTGAGTCATACGCACGACTGAAGGTTCAATCGTATGACTGAGTCAATCTTATGTCTCATTCGTACAACTGATTCAGTCTCCTGGTTCAGTCGTGTGACTGGTCCATAAGCATGATATATTCATGCGTATGGTCCATTAGGATGGTCCATTCGCATGAAGACTCATTCCACTAGGTTGAACACATTTCTCAATCATTATTGACTAAGAACTATGTACATAACTTCAAACCTATATAATATGTTCGTACATATGAATCATATTCAACACAATAATAATATGAAATAGATAAGCATTAATAAGCAACAACCACATATTATATATAATTGAATCAATTCATTACATATGTGTAAGTCATGAAAGACTTTTACATTAAGCTCATAAACTAGGAACATGATGTATCTACAACTCCTCCTTGGTCCTAGTTTTCTTTATTGTCTAACATTCTTTACATGTTCTTGAAACTTCTTGTACTTCTCTTCTCTTGACTCTCGCGTGTATCTTAAACGCGAAGCAGAGCTGTATAACGTGTTGGAATTGAAGAGCTTGTACAATGTCTTGCGTGTCATAGAACGGTGGCCACTTGTATAACGTGTAAACATCTTCAGCTGACAAGTTGGTTAGCCATATAGGGTCAAATACCCCATAGTCTCTATCTTTCCATATCAATTCGGAACTATGACCGCTTCACCCGTCCTCCAGTCATTATACCACCATTTGAAGTGTGGAGTGAAGTCCTAAGGCATTTCCCGTAAGGGAATCTTAGACATTGTGCATGGAGGACTCCAGTTCAGCACGATCTTAGGATTTCTAGATATAGGATCCACTTCCAAACCTACAGATGTATCTCTTCGGCTGTTGAGGTCTGAAGTTTACCCACCTAGTGTGGTATTCTTTCTTCAACACAACATCAAACCAACCTGACATCTTCCTTGGATTAGCATACAACAGATCTAAGCATGCCAGTTGGTTGAGTTCAAAACCAGGAATAGTCTTCAGATTATAAGGATATCTGAAGTACTCAATCCCCTTTTCTCTCTTTACAGCATAAACATTCAAGTCTTCAAAATAAGCCCACGCAATGATTTTGCTGGACATCTTCTAATGTTTCTTGACTCTGTACAGTTTGGTGTATGCATTCTGCTTTGTAGGTGTGTGCTGGGATTTCATTTCAGCAAAACAAGCCGCCCATTTAGCTTTCTTCAATTCGACATTGGCATCCGAAGCTTCGGCCAAGCTTTCTTCTTTCACCTTTTGTTTCTCTACTTCATCCAGCTTCTCAAATGTAGCACTACCAAAAGTATCACCCAAATTGGGTATAACATTGCCTTCGTGGTCAACGCACTCTGGCTAGTGCTTAGCTGTAACATCCCCAATCTCAATCTCATCTACATCCTGTAGCTCCTCATCACTCAGTACATCGACTTCTGGAGCATTTTTGAAAATTTCATCAAGATTAAGTTGGAATATCTCAGCCAGCTGGTCATCGGTCAGATCATGAATGATTTCTCCTACTTCGGGAGTGTAGCTCACTGATCTTTTGACTAGCCCTTGCAAGTCAAGAATCATGGTTAATTGAGACTTGACCAGGTGAAGGGGTTGGGCATCGTATTCGTCTGTTCGTAGAGCTTCATCTATTTGATTAAACATGAATCACAACACACATAAGTCATCGTATAAAGCATTTAAACATAAACAGACGAAAATGATAATTAATTACATTAATGTAATATAATTCAAATTCAAAAGTTTCTAAATACAAATATCTAACTATTACTTTTGTGTTGAATAGCAGGTTCTTCAGCTAGAGGAGCAGAGGATGAGGCTCCTTGATCTTGATTCCTCTTAGTTCGCCTCTCCTGAGCCTGAGGATTAGAGGCTGATCAGATGCATCACCTTCCTGATCATCATCCTCATCTTGATCTTTTCGGCTAGGTCCTCCCTCCTCAACATCTTTTTCGCTATCATCTTAATCCTCATCATCCTCATCATCATCATCTTCATCATCACCATCACCATCTTAGAGGCTCACTCTTTGACCCTTTTAACTTTAGCATAATCTTCTTATTTTTCTTCTTGAGCTCTTCATTTTCTTCACCGACGCCAACACCAGCTCATTTTGACTTGTAAGCGCATGGTGGGCTCGGCTTAAATCTCTCTCACACAGCTCGCTCTTCTCACTAAGCTCCTTGATCGTCTTGGCTTGAGCAGCATTAACTTCCATCATCTTGTGTAACTGAGAAGCCCTAAACTCATCAGTTGCAAGCAGTCTAAGCACAGTGCTGTTTAGGTTAACCAGTTGTTCCTCTAACCCCATGTGGGGTAGAAAAAGTCCAGTGGTGAATGGAGTGTGTGTGGGAGACCATCTTGTGATTGTTTGGTGGTAGATGTGGTAAATAAAGAGGTGGAATGTGTGTGGCATGTGGTGGAGTTTTGTGTTGGTGGTGGAATGAGAGATAGTAGTAGTGGGTGGAGTAGTGGTGGTGGTAGTAGCTATGGGGGGTGACGATAGGAGGTGTGGTTGTGGTGGTAGATGCGGTAGTGGTGGTAGCTGTGTAGTGGTGGTGGCTGTGGCAGTGGTAGTGGCAGGGCTGTGGCAGATGATGTGATCACAATAATCCTCAGCCTCTTGCTTTTCTTGCCGTGGGGATGAGCCATCATCTCCTTCCTAAAGCCCTTGGCAATAGGTGCTCCCCTTGGCTGTTGGATTGGTCGGGGTTGTATGTAGGATTAGTAACGTCATCAGCAGCACCCCTAAACTCAGCCTGGCGTCTCCCTACCGCCTCTATGCCTTTCCAAGTTGCCACGAACCTACTCCCCACAGTCCTCACCAGAGGCTCTTCATCTGACTCCTCATCCTGATTAACTAAGAAGCTTTGGTGGAAGGCAACCCCTTCAGTTTTACCAGGTGCATCACCACCCCTGACCTTGGACATCATCGTCGTCATCGTCTTCTTCTTCAGTGGGTGCCATGATGGGCTCGACATCGGAGTCACTATCATCGTGATGCCTCTTCCTCCTAGCGGGTGCCACATAGTTTTCTCAGGCCAGGTGCCCAAATAATCTCCTCACCAGGGTTTTCACTTGATTACCCTAATAGACCTTCATTCTCCCCAAAGTCGTATTATCCATTACTTTGAGTACCACTGCATCATCTTTCTCCTTCGGCAGCATAGAAGCTTCTCATCAATAATCATCTGAAGAAATTGTGGGTACATGCAAAAGCGTTCCTTTCCCTTTGCCTCGAGGTTCTCTATCAAGTACGAGAGGATCATGCGTGAAAAATTAAATGGATGGTTTAGTACTAGCGCAACATATGCATTCTAGATTTGGTCGGACATTTCGTCGAATCCTCCCCTCCTAGAAGCCATACACTTAATGACCACATGTGCCAAGTATTTGAATTGTGGGCACATGTTACTCTTGTTAAGTACACCGGCATTTATGTCATCGGCGTACTTAATCCTTAAAAAGCATCCCCGGACCGTGACGGGATGTAGCTTAATTGGGTGGGCTCCGTCCTCTCCCAAACCTAAGACCCTCTCAAGTCTTCCTTAGTAATCTCTATCTCTGGAGCGAATATAGAGCTTCGTATACAGTGTGGCTCAACTGATTGGTCAACCCTAGTGCTTACCCAGAATGTCTGCTGTATGGATCTGTACGGTGTGTGCATGGTGTCGAGATGGCTTTGAAGATCCTTGATCTCCTAAGAAATGCAATAATCCCAGTGAACTCGGAAGCATTCCCAGTGGTGGCATCCAAGTGAGCACAGATGTTGTGCTTCGGGTCATGGTCCATCTATCACCCATGTTTCTGTAACATAATAAACATATACATTAGAGATGTGTATTAGAGATGACACTTGACACTAAACTGTTTTAGATCAACGGTTCAATCGTGCGATTGAACCATATGACTAAGTTCAGTTGTGCGATTGAGCCTCCGCTGAGTTTAGTCATGTGATTGAGCTTGCGACTGAACTTAGACATGTGTTAAGCCATGCGGTTGAGTCAGTCGTGTGACTGAGTCCCGAATGATTCAATTGTGAGAATGGCCCATACTTATCATCCAATTGTGCAGTTGGCCCATACTTATGATCCAATCGTGCGATTGGCCCATACATATGATCCAATCGTGCGATTGGCCCATTTATGAGTTTGATCTCACATATTTTCATACACTTAAAATTTTACCTTTTGATATTGAACATTATGACCGATGATCATCTCAGACATGACCTTTTAATTTTAAAACCATTTGATCACCTCAGACGTGATCCTTTTAATTTTAAAACCGGATTTGTCACCTCAGACGTGACTCATTTTAATTTTGTACATTTTGGTCACCTTAGACGTGACCCTTTTTGAGTGAGTGATTCATAGATTAAGTCTAGTAGTAGAGTCCGACATCTATGTAACAAGTTACTACAAAACAAAAAAAATTGAAAACACTTTGAAATTTAAAACATAACAGGACATATTTTTGTATTTTTGATTCGAGATGGAATTTAACCTATTAGAGTACATCTAACCGATTTTAATTCCTAGACAACACAACTTCAAGTTAATTTTATCATTTCTAGAACGATTCATTATAGAATCACACAAGTATATCAAAATCATTTGGGACATTTTAATATACCATTTTGATGCTAGATTCTTGTTTTGACCGAGAGTCAATAGCAGTTTTAGGAAATTATACTAGGGCTATAAGATGAACACAATGATTTTTACTTTCAAGAACTGTAGCTCACGATGATTGTCAGTATACTTGTCCTCTTAAATCCATACATAGATTTTGACACACATTGGTGATGAGTTAAGGTTTAATTATTTCAACGAGCATTTGTGGATCCCACACTTATATGGTAATCAACACTCCTCAAGAGATTTTTGAGCGGTCTACGGGTATATTTCAAGAAGAAACTATTCTAAGTGCTTTCAAAGAGATGCCAAGCCTCGGGTCAGTGCCATCGCACAACAGAGAGGCGTAACCAACAATGAATTCTAGAATATTTAGGTTATGCTTATCCTCAGGCTAGTGCCACCGCACAGCAAAGAGGCACACAACCTATCTTCTTGTTAGAGCATTTATTTTTTTTCACACATAACGCACCAACAACATAAGTTATTAGCTTGATTGCATTTAGCATTTTTTCCATGTGCTTTGCTCATTTTTATGGTCGTCTGCACACATTTGTCATGTTTATTTTGCTCGTCACCCCGTATTAGAATTGCGTTGATTGTGTTAACGAGGGATAAGATGGGAACCCACAGCAAGTTGAACAACTTAGTTTGAATTTTAAACCACCAATGAGATTTAATCATCTATTGTGTTGAATCTACCGACACATCATATAATAAACTAGCAACCTCTAGGTCTACTTTCTCTATGTTACCTCAGCAGCAGACTAGTTTTACTATTATTTTTCCTTTGATTTTGCTTAGACTTCTCAGATTTATACTTTGAATTTTACATCTTTATTGCTTCAAATCATTTAAAGTCCCACCCAATTTGTTCCTTGTGTACTATCATTTTCCGTAAACGTTGAATCAGAATCACAATCACAGATTTGATTTCATTTCTTTTAGCTAAGTTGCCCTCCTACCTCGTTTTTATAAGTAATTAAATATTGCATGAAATTTAATACTAAATTAAACTATTCTCCTCCTAAATTTCTAAAACCAAAAATCTTTTTGAGTTTTTGGATTTTTAATAGACAGAAAAATAAATAAAATAAAATAAAATAAAAATAAAGACCATGTCGGACTACACACTTTCTTCTTCTAGAGTCACGTCACTTTTCTTTTTCACGCCATTAACCTCTAAAAGATATAAAAACCTAGGTTTATCAATGCTTTAGTGTAGAGGTCGACGCATTGAAAATCCGTATTATTTTATCAACATCGATTAGGTGCTTTTTAAAAATGTCACGTATAAAGTGATATTTAATAATGATGTGTTTAGTTTTTAGGGTGTTGGGCCGGATTTTTAGTGACAACAATAGCAGCAGAATTATCAACAAAAATAGGGGTGTTAGAAAATTGCAAATCATAGTCTTGCATTTGCTGTTGAATCCAGATGATTTGTGAACAACAACTTGCAACATCAACGTATTCAGCTTCACATCTTGACAGAGCAACGGAGGTCTGGTTCTTACACTGCCAGGTGACTAACCGTCTACCAAAGAACTGAAATCCCGTTGATGTTGACTTGTAATTCTTTTTGCAACCGCCATAATCCGAGTCACTATACGTTGTAAGCTCGAAGTCATTGTCATGAGGATACCACAACCTGAGTGTTGGAGTACCCTTTAGATAATGAAAAATCCTTCTAACCCCGATGAGATGATTTACTTTTGGTTTTGCCTGATATCTGGAAGAAAGACATGTCACGTACATGATATCAGGACGTGAGGCTATGCGGTACATAAGAGAAATGATCATTCCTCTGTACATTGTGGCATCAACCAGATCACCATTTTCGTCAGGTGCCACGTTATGGTTTGTGGCAATTGGAGTTCCAGCTACTGAAGCATTCTCCATGTCGAATCGATTGAGGATATCTCCTACATACTTGGTTTTATGTAGGAAGATTGCCTTTCGTGTCTGATCCACCTGTAAGTTGAGAAAGAACTTCATCTCCCCCATGGCACTCATTTCAAATTTTGCTTTCATTATAGATTTGAATTCTTTACATAATTCTTCATTTTTGGAACCGAAGATTATGTAATCAACATACATATGTACTAGCAGTAAATCGCCATCTATTTCTTTGATAAACAACGTACAATCTATTACTACTCTGCGAAAACTGTGTTTCACAATATGAGTTGAGTTTTCTCATACTAGGCTCTAGGGGCTTGGTGGAGCCCGTAAAGAGCCTTGTCCAGCTTGTAAACTCTATCCCGATGATAAGGATCCTCAATCCTTCGGGTTGACTGACATACACTATCTCACGGATTTCACCATGAAGGAACACACTCTTGACATCTAGTTGATAGACTTTGATCTTCATGTAGGATGCATAAGCTAGAAATACTTATTGCTTCCATCCTTGCCACCGATGCAAACAATTCATTGTAGTGTATGCCTTCGACTTGTCGAAATCCTTGAACTACAAGTCAGGCCTTATTCCTTATTATTACCCCTTGGTCATCTCTATTGCATTTCAGTACCCATTTAGTACCAATTACCTTAGCACCTTTTGGTTTGTCCACAAGGGTCCATACTCATAACTTCTTGAACTGTAGGAGTTCTTCTTGCATTGCACTGACCCATGCCTCATTTTTTAAAGCTTCACTCACATATTTTGGCTCAAATTGAGACACAAAACATTGATATGCACCATCGTGAAGATATCCCTTTTCCATTACCAAGGCATTATCAGCTGAGTATAGTTGATTTCTGGTCTGTATTATTGAGACACAAAACATCCCCAATGACATTTTCCAAGGGATGATAAACATCTATCCGGGATCCAGGAGTGGTGGGAAAAACTACCACATTGTCCAGATTGTGAAACCCAGATTCAGTGTCTGAAGTTGTTGTAGTATGAGGTTCCGAAGTGTCAGGGGTATAAGGGTGTGATACTTGTGTACTTTCATTAATGGGAACATGTTCCTCCTGTTCCACATTTGAAGTCTCAAATTTCATCATCAAAGATGATTCGTTTACATCAGTGCTCCCCCTAAAGGATTAGAGGACTCGTCTAGTAGAACTGATGCTGTTGAGTCTTATGGTGGTGTGTTTAGAACATCATACATCATCCTTGCTGATAGCTCATCATCATGGGAGAAGGAGGTAGATTGAAGGATTTAAAGAATCCCTAATAGTTGAAGAAGAAGGAGTCCTTTTCCAGCAGGGGTGGTGAATCTTTGAACATCAACGTTGCACCACACTTCTACCTGACCTATTGAGTTGTTATAAACTCTCTTGTCTGGTATGTTGTAGCCAAGAAAGATACCTTCTTTTCCTTCTCACTAAAATTTCCTCTTTGAGTTTTCTTCAGCAGCATGCATGGTGCGTCAAACGGTTCTAGATATTCTAGGTTAGTTTACGTCGTTGGAGCAATTCATAACATGTTTTCCCATGTCGTTGACCACTAAGACTCGATTGAGTGTGTAACAAGCATTTGCTACCACCTCATTCCATAATTGAATAGGCAATTTCGAGTCAGCTAGCATTGTTCTGGCACTCTCTATCAAGCTTCGATTCTTCCTTTCAGCAACGCCATTCATCTATGGAGTGTAGGCAGAGGTAAATTGATGTACAATTCCTCTCTCTCTACAGTATGCCTCAATCCACTGATTCTGGAACTCGGTTCCATTGTCTGATCAGATCTGTCTTACTTTCAGCTTGTAGAGTGATTCCAAAGTACTAACGAGCTATTTGAATGAATCAAAAGTTTTTGATTTGGCTTTCAGAAACATCACCTAAGAGAACCTTGAGTAATCATCCGTTACTACAAAGCAGTATAGATCACCAGCAATGCTCTTTGTACTGCAGGGCCAAACAGATCATGTGTGAGACTCAAGTGGAAGATAAATTGAATGAACTTTCTTTGCCTTGTGAGCCTTCTTGGTCTGCTTCCCTTTCTTACACGCTACACACAAATCCAGAAGTTGGAAGTTTTTGACCGTTACTCCATTTACTAAATCATTCTGTACCAAATGATTCATCTTCCTTGGATTAATGTGTCCCATTCTCCTATGCCAGGAGATTGAATCCCTCTTAGGGTTTTTTCACAAGAAGCATTGAACCATGTGGTCAGTTATGGAGGCTTTTGATTGATCCAAGACATACAGATTGTTGTATCTTGAAGCTCACATAAGAACTTTATCCTCCTCAATCACATAGTCCTTTTTTAACATGTAGCACTTCTTGTTGTCAAATACAACTTTAAATCCTTTATCACAGATCTGGGAATGGAAAGTAAATTGTTCTGTAGTTGTTGAACGTAGTTGACCTTGTCAAACTTAACTTTCTCGTTTCCTACTTCGCCTTGTGCTGTGATGTAACCTCCTTTATTTCCTGCAAATGAAACATGTCCCCCTTTAATTTGTCTAACATTGAAAAGAGAGACGAATTCCCTATCATGTGCCTGGATGCCCCACAATCAATAATCCATGTATTAGTGATAGCACTGTAGCGGACACCCTGCACCTTCAAAGAAAATTATTAGTTCAGATTTGGGACCCAGCCTGAACTGGCTTGGGTACCCGGAGGAATCACCATCATAAACTCAACCCATTGTCCTTTAGAGGATGAGGGCATATATTCCATCTTAATCTTCTCACTATAAGACATTATACTTGATTTTTCTTTCCATAAGCCAGTTTTGTGTAAGGCCTGTTTGTGATAAACAGATGACTGGCTTATTGTTTAAACTTTAGGTTCACCAATACTCTTAGGTGGAGTATTAGATCTCAATTTAGAAAACTTTTTTTGCATCAAAAGTTCAATTTTCTTTTTCGGCGTATAATAATAAGGACAATTAGGAGAGATAGGTCCTCGTTTCCACAATTGTAGCAAGATCTTCCTTCTACAAATTGAGGAGAATATTTATATGGGTTTCAGTTTTGTAAAGGTGTGACCTTTGTCTGTTTGGGTTTTGTCAATTCCTTTTTAGATGTTTCAACCTTATTAACAAAATTAATTGTTTTAACGTTTTGACATCTTTAGCTTGCACTTTATTTGGACTTTGATGATTAACACGTTTATGGTTAACTAGTTTAGTTAATTTGGGTTCTGATGTAGATGTTTGTGACCCTGACCTTACATTAACCCTTTTAATTTCATCACCCAAATTCTCAACCGGCATTTTTCTGTTAGATTTCAAAGTAGGCTCCTTCTTTCTAGTGATCTTCAGTATAGGTTTTACTGTGGAATTGGGATCACTAACCAGAGGAGTGGACACCACATGATCCTTTACTGTGTTGTCATTGACAGGTCTACATTTTGTACTTAACACTATTTCATGTGGTGGTGCACCTACTTTGTATCCCAGATCGCCCCCGTTGTTTCGTTCTATCACTAACTTTTGAACTATGTGAGAAGAACTAGCCCACTATGTATTTTTTGTTTTAACAAATTTACCTCAACTTCCAAAACTGCTTTTTCCTTTTTGGTCTCTTCTAAAGAATTGATATAAAACTTTATATCATTAGACTGATTTAAGGCAACAACCTCGGTTTCCCTTAGTTGTTTTCCCAAAAAGTTCTATCTTTTCTTTAAAACAACACTCATTTTGTTTAAATATATGATTAGCTTTAGTGTAGAGTTGTAAATCATTTACTAAGTTATCATTATGTTCTAATAGCCTAGCAAATTTCAAGTCAATGCTTTCCTTAATTTATTGCATTCATGACAAGCATGTCTATCAAATAACTGGTCTAGAGAACATACATGTGATGAATCGGTTGAATCAGCCATCAAAGCAGAGTTAGATCCTTCGGTGGCTAGAGATTCTAAACTTGTCGCCCTAAGCTCTTCTTCAACCAGGTGATTTACCACGTTGGCAGCTTCTTTGGTATCTGACATCGCTTTCTCAGCTGCACTCTCACCTTCACTAGCAGACCCATCATCTACTACTTCAACAAAGGCAATATTTGATTCTCTAGGAGAAACAAAGCTAAAGGACCAGTCTTGTCCTTCATCACCTTGAGCTGTAAGAGCCTTTGTATCTTTGCTTGAAGAAGCAGTTCCAGATGTTTCCTTGTCTTGACGATTGAAGGTTGGAAATGGGTTTCCATTACCTGTTTTCTTAGGCTTTACACATTCACGTTTAAAGTGCCCCTTCTTACCATAGTTAAAGCATGTTACTTTGGTTTTGTCAAAACCAAACATCATGTCCTTAGTGGCTATTAGGTTCTGTCCAGTCTTCTTGACAAACTTTTTAGCTCTTCTGACTGCACTGGCCAAGGCCCACATGATATCCATTCTCTCTAGCTCATTCTCATCGACTTGCTCATAGTGTTCATCTGCAAAATGACAATTTCCAATCTTCCCGGCGACTAAACCATCATAGGATTAGAAAACCGCTACTCGAAGATCCATGTGCTCCTTTACAACTTCCACCGTGATGTTACCGAGATTCTCGGTCTTCAACTTTGTAGTATTGGCTTCAGGTACTATATATTGGGTAGTAGATGACCCTGAAGTTTCTCATCCTGAAGCTGTTGATTGGGTGGTAGCAGATGAACTAGACACAAAAGCTGTTTGTAGAAGTGCTCCTGAAACGGCTGGAGACGAAACTAAGTTGTAGAGTGAAGGATTCTGAATGTAGGATCCTTTCTTTGACTTGGACTTCATCCTCAGCTCTTCCTCTCTTAACTTCAAGATGAAGTCATTTATGTCCGATGTTGCTAGAATGTCATTGTGTCTGAGATTGGACACAAATGAATCCCATTTATGAGGTAACCCATGAGCAAAGCTTGAAACTTTATCTTTCATTGATGTGGTTATGCCATGAGCGTGCAGCTCACTCATGAAATGATAGAACCTGTCAATTATGTCATCCAGGCTCTCATTCCCAATTGAGGAGAAATTGTCAAACTCCTTCTTGAGAGTCTTAGCCTTTAGTGCCTTTAACATTGCATTACTATCATATCTCTTCTCTAAAGCGTCCCATTGCTTTTTGGCCTATTTGTTCTAGAAAACTGATGAAAAATGTCTTCTGAGATTGACTGAGTCAATAGGGCATAAACTTTCTTCTTAGCATTAAAGAGTATCTTTTGTGTTTCATTCATTCCCCCCACAATTAGTTTGACTCCATTAGCACTGAGTGGCACTGTGTAACCAGTCTCGATGGATGCCCAAGATTGGGATCAACTCCATTTAAGTAAATCTCGAACCGTTGTTTCCATTGTGATAGTCATCTACCGTTATAAGCTTAGGCGGATTATAGTGATTACCGATTTCATTTTCCAGAAGCAGAAGGTTCTGGATGCATGAGTCCTTCCCTGCAGTAAACGCAACAAACTGATCTTCCATTTGTATAAACTTGGTACTTGGAGAACATGACAATTTCAATCGTAAGAATGGACTATTACATATGGTTCACTCGTGTGAATGAATGGTGCGAATGAATTCAATTGTGTGATTGGATTCAGTCGTGCATATGAACAAGACGAATGGACTCAAATGACTAGAGCTGTTCAGTCGTGCGAATGGAGTGTGCGAATGAGATCAATCGTACGAATGAGTTATTTGTGAAACTGAAGGCTGTTGTTTTGGAAAAATCGAAAATTTTGACACTTTGACACAAAAACACGATTTTCCCAAGAACCCTAATCTGTCGTATAGTGAAAAATTGAAACTTTAATGCCAGAAAATGTCAAAAATACTTTTTGACTCAAAATAATGACTCTTTTGAATGAAAACGTTAAGTTTAACACCAAAACTAATCGAATCACACGCAAAATCAAGAGCCAAAGCTCTGATACCACTAGTCAGGACCATGTAGGTACGAAATACTAACTGATAATGCGTGAAACCAGATAAAATAGTGTGGAATCCTATTTGATTGGTGATTGAATCAATGAGAACGTTTACCCGATCGATATAAGAATAAACTATACGTTAAGAATGAGTAGAAATCGATCAAGAGCGAACTGTGAAGTTGGATTGGGTACTCTGTATAGCTAGGGTTTTAGTATATCAAATTGTTCTGAATTCTTTTTTTTCACGAATTAAGTGGTATTTATAGGTTTGTAGTTTCCATTCGTACAACTAAACCATTAGCATGGTTCAGTCGTGCGACTGAGTCAATATTATGTCTCATTCGTACGATTGATCCGGTCTCCTAGTTCTGTCGTGTGACTGGTCCATAAGCATGATGTGGTCATGCGTATGGTCCATTAGTATGGTCCATTCACATGAAGGCTCATTCCACTAGGTTGAACACATTTCTCAATCATTATTGACTATGAATTATGTACAATAACTTCAAACCTATATAATAAGTTCATACATATGAATCATATTCAACACAGTAATAATATGAAATAGATAAACATTAATAAGCAACAACCACATATTATATATCATTGAATCAATTCATTACATATGTGTAAGTCATGAAAGACTTTTACATTAAGCTCATAAACAGAAAATGATGTATCTACAGTTTGGAATCAGCTAACATAGTTCGAGCAGCCTCAATAAGTGTCATGTTCCTCCTCTCAGCAACACCATTTTGTTGAGGAGTTCTAAGAGCACTATATTGTCCGGCAATCCCTTTTGAGTTACAGAATGAGTCAAGAACGAGGTTCTTAACTCCGTCCCTTGATCACTTCTAATTATCTTTACCTTGTGATCAATTTGATTTTCAATTTTAAGAATAAAATATTTTAGTGTTTTAGTAGTTTTATCTTTATATCTTAAAAAGAATACCCATGTAATCTTGTAAAATCATCAACAATCATAAGGCAGTATGATTTCCTTCCAATGCTCATTATACTTGTGGGACTGAAGAGATCCATGTACGATAGTGTACTGGAGTGGTAATAGAGTTAACAACTTGGATTTATGAGATGTCTTGTGTTGCTTCCCTTTCAGACATGCAACATAGTTATCTTTTGCAGAAAAATTCCTTTTTAGGCAAACCATGTACCAAGTTATTTTTAGCTAATTTATTTATTGTCTTAAAATTTATGTGACACATTCGTTTATGCCATAGTGTTGACTTATCACCATCAGCTTTGGAAAGAAATCATGATACTTCACCCATTGGGGAAGCATTGTTCATATCAAGCTTATACATATCCCCTTTCCTGGGATCTAAGCAGCACCAATTCTGGAGAAATTGTTATCCCTGATCATGGAGGATGAGCTTTTTGAAGCTTTTGCAGCATGGAATTCTTCCGAAGCTTCTTTCTTTTCGAAAGAAGCCTTCACCGCCTTTTCTTCTGATGTAGTCTGCTTCTGGGGTGGTTTCAAGGAAACTCTTTTATTCTTTTGATTTTTGACACCTTTAGCTTATGAAGCCATTTTCCCTTCGGAAGAAGATTTTCTTCCGAAAGCAACCTTGCTTTGGAAACTAGCTTTTCCTTTTTCATCACTTGGACCATTTGATAAGGTCCAAATGAGAAACCTTCCCTGACTCCTCTTTTAACATTATTTGCATAATGTGTGCTAGCAGGATTGTAATAACAATCTTTGGCCATGTGGTTTTGCAGACCGCACATTATGCATGCAATGTTAGTCTTCTGGGAGCTTGAGGATTGCAGTATCTTGTTCTCTTTCTCTTCATCAGCAACCTTTCCCTTTAAGCAACCTTTCCCTTTAACTTCTGATCCTTTGCTAGGACAGCAGTGTTGGTACTACACCCCTTTCCTGAATCAGAATTACCTACCACCTGGAATCCAGCTGAGATTAATACAACCTTTTTTTTGAGTCAATCATCAGTTTGGACTCAGCCACTTTCTTGGTAGTTCTTCTTGCTGCTTTACCTCTGCTTCTTTTGGCTTTGGTGGTTAGGATTTGATCATCACAGGGAGAAGTGGGATGATTTACCTGTTCCTTCCCTATGGTGGCCTCTATTATTGCATCATTCGTCAACTCAAGTGAAGATGGGTCAGTATGGACTCATAAGAATGTGGCGGAGCAATTTCATTGGTCCCCAACCCTCCTTTCTTTTGATAACATCTTTTGGAGTGGGAGGATGATGCAATAATAGCTTGGATGTTTTGTTCAAAAATGGCATACTTACTGGCTTGAGCCTCAACAGTGACAAGCTGGGCTTGAGCCTCAGACAATTTGGATATTAAATCCTTTATTTTAGTCTTATAATTTATGTGTTCATGTTTTATTAAGGACAGTTTTCTCCTACTATTCAATTTTTCTTTGATAGTTAGATTCAACACTTTTAAAATCAGATTTTCATGTTTTATTAAGGACAGTTTTCTCCTACTATTCAATTTTTCTTTGATAGTTAGATTCAACACTTTTAAAATCAGATTTCAAAACATTAGAGATTTGATATCAGATTTAATCTCCATATTGTAGTTGTGATACAATTTAACCTTAGCAATACATGCAGGAGTATAGAGATGTTCATATACCTTATTGCCATCTGTTCCTACCATGAGTGCATGAGCAAGAGTCACATCCTATACCATAAAGCTCCAATCAACTTCTTGAGCCATTGCAGGTGTCTCTGTTGACTTTCCAGAGGGCTTTGATGTAAAGGGATGTGTGAAGGCCTGTGGGGTTCCTGAATTTGACTTGGGATCCTTGCATAATGACCAAATTGATTATAGTTGTAACATTTGGCCTTGGTTTTGTCAAACCCAAATATGTTGTTGGTTGGTTTCTAAGGAAATTGCCTTCCAGTTCTCTTGAAGAACTTCTTTGCTCTATAGGTTAAAAGAGTCATTTGTTGGACAATGTCCACATATTCTACATCATCTAGACTGAAGTACTCTAGATCATCAAAGCAGTACTAAAAATCACTAAAGTGTCCACTTCCTGAAACAAAGGCACAGTTGTCCTGAAAGGAACCATGTTGAGCCTGTTGAGACCTTGGAGGTCCCAGGAAATATAATGTATGGTCCAGACTGTTAGTGTGTATGTCAAGTAATGTTGAGGTTGTATGGGTCCTAAGCCTTCAGCAACCATCAAACCTTGCTAGCAGGAAGACTCAGGGTTCTGCTTGTCTGATGGCCTCTCTTGCTCTCCATCTCCAAACGGTATCCATCAAGGATGCCATATAGTTTGGCCATAGTAAGGGTGTTCAGATTTTCTATCCTCTTGATAGCGACACAGTAGAATGACCACTCATTAGGGAATGCACTCATAAACTTTCTTGTGAGGTCTCTAAGTTCAGGAGTAATTCCCATAGACTGATAGGAAGAAATGAGGTCCATGTACCTAAAGTATTGTTGGCTGAGGGTCTCTCCAGCAATGTAGGGGAAGTTCTCAAACTGCTGCTTCAGTGAGTCCTTCTTGGAGTCATTTGAGCTAGAGTACACTTGTGCAAGTGCATCAAACAGTTCTTTGGCTACCTTGCAATGCTCAAACCCCACCATGATGGATTTGGGTATTATTGATACGTATGTCCCTAGTTTATGTGCTTAATGTAAAAGTCTGTCATGTCTTACACATATGTAATGAATCGGTTGAATGAAATATAATTGGGTTGATGTTTATAATGTTTAATATTTCATAGTATTATTGTGTGTTAAAGTATAATGAACTTACTATATAGGTTTGTGGTTGTTGCGTTAGTTCTTAGTCGATAATAATAAGAAATGAGCTAAAACTTAGTCATATGAGTTTTCATGCGAATGGACCATACACATTAATACATCATGCTAATGGAGTAGTCGCACGACCTCAGTCGCACGATTGAGACATAAGATTGACTTTGTAGCAGGACTGAACCTTCACGTGTGTATGGATCAATCGCATGATTCAGTCGCACGACTGAACCATGCTAATTTTTCAGTCGTACGATTGGAAACCCGTAACCTATAAATGCAACTTAATTCACGAAAACACTTTGCAACAATTAAGAGCATACTTCATAATACACGAACCCTAGCCGTCTAGAACGTCCAAGGAAGCCTGTCCAACCTCATAGATCAATCTTGATCGATCTCTACTTGTTCATAACATTTAGTTTCAATCTTAAATCGATCGGGTAATTGTTCTCACTGATTGGATCGCCAATCAAATAGGATTCCGCACTATTTGATTCGGTATAAACGCATAATCTGTTAGTATTCCGTACGTACACGGTCCTCACAAGTGGTGTTAGAGCATTGGCTTTTGATTTTGCGTTTGATTCAATTAGAATTGTGTCAAACCTCACATTTTAACTCAAAAAAAGTCATCTTTTTGGGTCCACGGGTGTTTTTCCAACATTTACAGACATTAAAGTTGAACTTTTTCATCATACGGCAGATTAGGGTTTCCGGGCAAATTGTAATTCGGTTCAAAGTGTCAAACTTCAAAAATTTTCAAACACAGCAGCCTTTAGTCACACGAATAACTCATTCGTACGATTGAGTCATCCGCATTTGTCCATCCGTATGACTGAGCCATCCGCATTACTCATCCGCATTTGTCCATTCGTACGACTAAGCAATCCGCATTTGTTCATTCGCCCGAATGAGCCATTCGCATTGGTTATCCGCATTGTCTAATCACACAAAGGAGTCATCCGCATTGGTCATCCGTATTTATCCAATCGCACAACTGAGTCATCCGCATTTGTCAATCGGACGACTGAGTCATCCGCATTGACTCATCCGCATTTGTCCAATCACACGATTGACTCATCTGCATTTGTCCAATCGCACGATTGACTCATCCGCATTTGTCCAATCACACGATTGACTCATCCGCATTTGTCCATTCGCATGAGTGAACCAGTCTTGTTCTAAAGTTCAAAGTTTATAGAAATGGAAGGTCAATTCACTGCCTTTACTGTCGGAAGAGACTCTCGTATCCAGAACCTTCTGCTTCTGGATAATGAAATTGGGAATCATAATAAACCACCAAAGCTTATAATGTTAGATGATTATTCACAATGGAAGCAGAGGTTCGAGATCTATCTAAATGGAGTTGATCCCAATCTTTGGCATCCATTGAGACATGTTACATGATGCCAGTCGGTGGTGATGGAGTTAAGCTGACTCTAGGAGGAATGAATGATAGCCGGAAGGGTAAGTACAATGCAGAGAAGAAAGTTTATGCCCTGTTGACTCAGTCGATACCAAAAGATATCTTTCATCAGTTCTATGAGAACAAGTAGGCGAAGAAGTTATGGGAAACATTAGAAAAGAGATATAATGGGAATGCAACGTTAAAGGCTCTAAAGGCTAAGGCTCTCCAAAAGGAGTTTGATAACTTCTCTTCGATAGGGAAGGAGAGCTTGGATGACATCATTGACAGGTTCTACCATCTGATGAGTGAGCTGCACACTCATGGTGTAACAACGTTAATGGAAGATAAAGTGTCAAGCTTTGCAGACCGTTTGCCAGATAAATAGGATTCATTTGTATCTAATCTGAGACAAAATGATAATCTTGCAAAGTTATACATAAATGACTTCATCCTAAAATTAAGATAAGAGGAACTGACAATGAAGTACAAGTCACAGAAAGGATCCTACGATCAGAATCCTTCACTATACAACTCATTTTCCACTTCAACCAGTTCAGGAGCACCACTTCAAACAACATCGGTGTCTAGTTCCGCGGCTCGCTCACAATCCACTGCTTCAAGACCAGAAACGTCTGGGTCATTATCGACTCAATACATAGTGCTTGAAGTCAATACTACGAATTTGAAAACCGAGAATCTCGGTAATATAATAGTGGAGGTTGCAAAGGAGCATATGGATCTTCTAGCAGCAGTGGTTCAATCGTATGATGGTCTAGTTGTTAGGAAGATCGGAAATTGTCATCTTGCAGATGAAGACTGCGAGCAGGTTGATAAGAACGAGCTGGAAAGGATGGATATCATATGGGCTCTTGCAAGTGCAGTTAGACGAGCCAAAAAGTTCGTTAAGAAGACAGGACAAAATTTAGTAGCCACAAAGGACACAACATTTGGCTTTGACAAAACCCAAGTCACTTGCTCTAAGTATGATGAAAAGGGGCTTTTTAAACGTGAATGTGTAAAGCCCAAGAAAACAAGAAATGGTAATCCATTTTCCACCTTCAACCGTCAAGACAAACCCATGAGTGGAGCTACCACTTCAAGCAACAAGACAAAGGCCTTGACCGCTCAAGATGATGAAGGGCAAGACTAGACCTTCCGCTTTGTGTCTCTGGGTGAATCAAACATTGCCTGTGTTGAGGGACCGGATGACGGTTCTACAAGTGAAGGCGAGATCACAGTTGAGCAAGTAGTGTCAGTTACTGAAGAAGATGTGAATGTGGTACATCACATCGTTGAGGAAGAGCTGAGAGCAACAAGTTTAGAATCTCCAGCAACTAAAGAGACTAACTCTGCATTGATGGCTGATTCAACCGATTCCTCACAGGTAAGTACTAAAGACCAACTTTTTGAAAAACATGCTGTATTGAATGTAACAAATTTAGAGAAAGCATTGATTTGAAATTTGCTAGGTTATTAGACCACAATGATAGCTTAGTAAATGATTTCCAACTACGCACAAAAGCTAATCATATTTTAAAACAAAATGAGTGCAGTTATAAAGAAAAAATAGAACTTTTAGGTAAAGAACTAAGGGAAACTAAGGTTGTTTATTTTAATCAAGCTAATGATATAAAGTTTTATTTAAATTCTTTGGAAGAAACAAAGAAAGAAAAAGCAGTTTTAGAAGTCGAAGTTAATTCATTAAAACAAAAACTGCATAGTTGGACCAGTTCTTCTCACATAGTTCAACACTTAGTGAAATAATGAAATAATGGGGAAGGCTTGGGTTACAAAGTAGTTCCACCACCATATGAGGCCATTTTAAATACAAAATGTAGACCTATAAACAACAACCCAGTAAAGGATCATGTGATGTCCACTCCTTTGGTTAGTGATCCTGATTCCACGGGTAAACCGATGAAATCTGTCACTAAACAGAAGGAGGCTACTTTGAAATCAAAAGGCAAAATGCCTGTTGAGAACTTAGATGAGGCATTTAAAAGGGTTAATGTAAGGTCAGGTTCACCAAAGTCTATTTCAGAACCCAAACTGACTAAACCAGTTAACCACACACGTGTTAGTCATCAAACTCCAACCAAAGGGCATGTTAAAGATGTTCAAAACAATTAATTTTGTTAATAAAGGTGATACATCGGAATGAGAAGTGATTAAACCTAACCAGATTCATGTCGCACTGATATCACATTCAACCCCACATAAACAGTTTCCTCAACATGTAGAAGGACGATCATGCTACAATTGCAGAAAAAGAGGACATATTTCTTCTATTGTCCTTATTATCATACTCCAAGAAAGAAGATTGAAATTTATGATACAAAACAGAGTTCTTCTAAAAGGAGTTCAATTACTCCTCCTAAGAGAACTAATGAATCTAAAGTTCAAATTCTAAACCAGTCGTCTGTTTATCACAAACAGGCCTTACATAAAACTGGCTTATGGAAAGAAAAGTCAAATACATTGTTTGATAATTAGAATAATAAGAAGAACGATATTCCCTCATCCTCAAGTGGAAAGTGGGTTGAATTTATGATGTGTGATTCCTCTGGGTCACCGAAGCCAGTTAAGGCCTGGGTCCCAAACCAAAATTGATCATTTCCTTTGAATGTGCAGGGTGTCTGCTACAGTGCTATCACAAATACCTGGATTGTTGATAATGGGGCGTCTAGGCACATGATAGGGAACTTGTCTCTCCTCTTCAACGTCAAAAAAATTAAAGGATGACATGTATCATTTGCTGGGAATAAAGGAGGATATATCACTACTTAGGGCGAAGTGAGAAACCAGAAAGTCAAGTTTGATAAGGTCAACTACATTCAACAACTACAGAACAACTTGCTTTTAGTCTCCCAAATCTGTGACAAAGGCTTCAAAGTTGTTTTTGACAACAAGAAGTGCTACGTGTTGAAGAAGGACTATGTGATTGAGGAGGATAAGATTCTCATGTCATCTTCAAGATATAATGATTTATATGTCTTGGATCTATCAAAAACATCCACAACTGATCACACAGTTCAATGCTTCTTGTCAAAGGCAACAGTGAGGGACTCAATCTCCTGGAATAGGAGAATGGGACACATCAATCCTAGAATGATAAATCACTTGATTCAGAATGATCTAGTGAATGGTGTAAATGTTAAGAACTTTGAGCTTCCAGACGTCCGCATAGCTTGCAAGAAAGGGAAACAGACCAAGACGGCTCATAAGGCAAAGAAAGTTAACTCTATAGAGATGCCTCTCGAGCTTCTACACATTGATCTGTTTGGTCCCGTTAGCACTAAAAGTATTGTTGGTGATTTGTACTGCTATGTAGTAACATATGATTACTCAAGATTCTCTTAGGTGATGTTACTGAAAGCCAAAACAGAAACTTTTGAATCATTCAAACATCTGGTAACTACATTGGAATCACTCTACAAGCTGAAACTTAGATAGATTCAATCAGACAGCGGCACAGTGTTCAAAAACTAGTGGATGGAGGCTTTCTATAAAGAAAAAGGGATTGTACATTAGTTTACGTCTGCCTACACACCATAGATGAATGGAGTTGCTGAGCGAAAGAATCGGAGCTTGATCGTGACAGCAAGAACGATGCTAGCTGACTCGAAATTGCCTATGCAATTTTGGAATGAGGTAGTGGCAAATTCATGTTACATGCTCAATCGAGTCTTAGTGGTCAAGCGACATAGGAAAACATGTTATGAACTAGTCCAGCAACGTAAACCTAACCTGGAGTATCTAGAACCATTTGGTGCAACATGTACCTTACTAAAGAAAACTTAGTCTGGGAAGTTCAATCATATGGCTGAAGAAGTGATCTTTCTTGGATACAATATACCAAACAAGAGTTTATAACAACTCAACGGGTCAGGTAGAGGTGTGGTGCAATGTTGATGTTCAGAGATACACAACCCCCTACTGGAAAGGGACCTTCATTCTTCTTCGACTATGATGGATTTTTTAACTCCTTCAACATACCTCCCTCCCTTCCGGATCATGAGTTAACAACCAGAATGATGTACGATGTTCTAGACACACAACCACCAAATTCGACAGCATTAACTCCATAAGGTGAATCTTTAATCCTTTATAGGGAGCACTTGATGTAAGTGATTCCTCCTCTGATGATAAAGAAGTGGAGATTGAACAGGTGGACCAGGGGGAACAGGTTCCTACCAATGAAAGTACACAAGCATCAAATCCTGATGCCTCTGATATTTCGGAACCTCATACTCCAACAGCTACAGATCCTGAACCTGAGTTTAACAATCTGGATAATGAGGTGGTTGTTCGAACAACTCCTAATCTCGGCTCAATGTTTATCATACCTTGGACAATGTCATTGGGGATGTTAGATCGGGAGTACAGACCAAAAATTAGCTATACACAGCTGATTATGCCTTAGTAATGGAAAAGTGATACCTGCATGATGGAACTTATCGATTTTTTGTGTGTCAATTTGAGCCAGTATACATTAGTGAAGCGTTAAACAATGAGGCACGGGTTAGTGCAATGCAAGAAGAACTCCTACAGTTCAAGAAATTAGGAGTGTGGACCCTTGTGGACAAACCTACAGGTGCTAAGGTGATTGGCACTAAATGGGTACTGAAATGCAATAGAGATGACCAAGGGGTAATAATAAGGAATAAGGCCTGACTTGTAGTTCAAGGATTTCGACAAGTCGAAGGCATAGACTACAATTAATGTTTGCACCGGTGGCAAGGATGGAAGCAATAAGTATATTTCTAGCTTATGCATCCTACATGAAGATCAAAGTCTATCAACTAGATGTCAAGAGTGTGTTCCTTCATGGTGAAATCCGTGAGATAGTGTATGTCAGTCAACCCGAAGGATTTGAGGATCCTTATCATCAGGACAAAGTTTTCAAGCTGGATAAGGCTCTCTACGGGCTCCATCAAGCCCCTAGATCATGGTATGAGAAACTCTCAACTCACCTGGTGAAACATGGTTTTTGTAGAGCAGTCATTGATTGTACATCGTTCATAAAGAAAAAGATGGCAACTTGTTGCTGGTACAGATTTATGTTGATGACATAATCTTCGATTCCAAAAACGAAGAGTTATGTAAAGAATTTGAATATGTCATGAAAGCAGAATTTGAGATGAGTGCCATGGGAGAAATGAAGTTCTTTCTCAGGTTACAGGTGGATCAGACAACAAAGAGAATATTTCTACATCAAACCAAGTATGTCGACAATATTCTCAGTTGGTTTGATATAGAGAATGCTTCTACAGCTGGAACTCCACTTGCTACAAACCATGATGTGGCACCCGACGAAAATGGTGATCTGGTTGATGCCAGTATGTACAGAGTAATGATCGGATCTCTCATGTACCTCACAGCCTCACGACCTGATATCATGTACACGATATGTCTTTCTTCCAGATATCAGGCAAAACCAAAAGTCAACCATCTATAGGCGTCAAAAGGATTTTTCATTATCTGAATGGTACTCCAACACTCGGTTGTGGTATCCTCATGACGATAACTTTGAGCTTACAGCGTATAGTGACTCGGATTATGTCGGTTGCAAAATGAATTACAAGTCAACATCAGTAGGATGTCATTTCTTTGGTAGATAGTTAGTCACCTGACAGTGTAAGAAGCAGACCTCCGTTGCTCTGTCAACATGTGAAGCTAAATACATTGCTGCTGCAAGTTGCTGTTCACAAATCATCTGGATTCAACAGCAAATACGTGACTACGGTTTGCAGTTTTCTAACACTCCTATCTTTGTTGATAATTCTGCTGCTACAGCCATAACAAAAAATCCGATCCAACATCCTAAAACTAAACACATCGTTTTTAAATATCACTTTATACGGTACTGTTTTAAAAAGCACTTAATCGATATGGTTAAAATTCATACGGATTTTCAACGCGCCGACCTCTACACAAAAGAATTGATAAACCGAGGCTTTTATATCTGTTAGAGGTCAATGGCGTGAAAGAAATGTGAAGTGATTCCAGAAGACGAAAGTCCATAGTCCGACTAGTATAGTTAATTTTCTTTTATTTTCTTTTATTTTATTTATTTTTGTCTCTTAAAAATCCGAAAACATAAAAATATTTTTGGTTTTAGAATTTTAGGGGGGGAATAGGTTAAATTAGTATTAAATTCATGCAGTATTTAATTACTTGAAAAAACAAGGGAGGAGGACAACTTAGCTAAAAGAAATGAAATCAAATTTGTGATTCTGATTCAACATTTATGGAAAATGATAGTACACAACGAAAAAATTGTTTGGGACTTTAAAAGATTTTAAATGATTAAGATGAAAATTCAAAAGTATAAGTCTAAGAAGTCTAGGCAAAATAAAAGGAAAAATGATAGTAAAACTGGTATGCTACTAAGGTGACGTAGATAAAGTAGACCTAGAGGTCGCTAGTTCATTATATGATGTGTCGGTAGATTCAACACAATAGATGAGTAGACCTCATTGGTGGTTTAAAATTCAAACTTAGTTGTTCAACTTGCTGTGGGTTCCCATCTTATCCCTGGTTAACACAATCAACGCAGTTCCAATAAGGGGTGAAGAGCAAAATAAACGCCACAAATGGGTGCGCACGACCATAAAAATGAGCAAAGCACATGGAAAAAATGCTAAATGCAATCAAACTAATAACTTATGTTGTTGGTGTGTTATGTGCAAAAAGAAAATAAATGCTCTAACAAGAAGATAGGTTGTGTGCCTCTCTGCTGTGTGATTGGGTTAGTGAGATTGAGATTCTCATTAAGGATCGAATATAGTGACTAAGTTAATGATTGAATGGAGGAATCAAACAATCAAGAAATATTCAATGTAGAAGAAATACTCATAAATGCCTTTGTATATATTAGTAAAGGTGATTGATTACAAAGACTATTAGAGTTAGCAAGAAACGTAATAATGCACCTAGAGAATACAAATATTCTGATTGTCTAAAATTTTGTCACCTCATATACGAGGTTATCTATTCTATTTATAGGCAGACCAGATGCCTTTACAAAATGACTAAACTACCCCTGACCTATTACATGAGAACTAGTCTAAGTCTTGATCCACATCTCTGCTTGTTCATCCGCATTGGCAAATGCGGATGAGTTGACTTGATCAGCATTTCTTCACTTGATCATCCACATTAGTATGTTGGTCATCCGCATTGGTTAATGCGGATGAACAAATACTTCCGCGCATTTGTCTGGTCATCCGCATTGGCAAATGCGGATGACAAAGTCTTATCCGCATTACTAATTCGTCTTCCGCATTTGTTAATGCGGAAGAACAAATACTTGTCCATATTTGTTTTATGTCTTTCGCATTGACAAATGCGGAAGACCATACTTGGTTTTTCTTGTGCAGGATCTTCATCCGCATTTCTTCTTGGACTTATGGGATTCCAGCAAAGCAACCATCAACTCACCCATTGAATTGGCATGTATGATCCTTTCAGGGTGTAACAATACTCACCCTAAGGATTATACAGCCTCTGTTCTTCAATGTTTGGGTGGTGATTGATGTTGTGAGGATTCTGTTGGGTCTTGTGGAGGCATTAAAAATGCTGCTTTAGTTGGATCCAGAATGGCTTTGATCATGTTGACAAAATCTGTTGCTTCTTCCATTCTTTCCCTACTCAGCACATGTATCTTCATTTTGGTCATACTCTAGATGGCTTCTAGTGGTAACTTCTTTAGAGAATTAGGTTCCCAAATAGATATAGTAGAAAGACCATCTATGTTAATTAGTAAGCTCCATATCCACATCTACCTCTGGTTTAACAATATTCCCAAGTTGCAAAGGAGTCTTCTTCTTCTTTCTTTTGTCTCTCTTGGTAATGATACGATCATATGCCATTTTTAGCAACTTGATGCACTTTAGGAAGAAGTGCATATCTTGTTCTCCCAGTTTGTTGCTTATTTCCCTAAAGTGTCTGGTATATATATAGTGGATGTAGAATTCATCAAGCAATCTTACTTCATATCCATTGAATAGTCTTATTTCAGCACCTTCCTTTCCTCCCCACTTTCTTTCAATCACCATCTCGTAAGTTTTCTCATCATAGTACAAATTTGATATGGGTGTAGAGGAATAAGTACCAGATACCATTTTTCTCTTCAAAGATTCTGTTGGTTTCACTTTTAACTCTGGAAACACTGGAAACACAACTTCTTCAGCTTGTATTGTCTTCTTCTTCTCAAGGGGATTAATAAATGACTTATCTTTCCTCATGCATATGGCCTTTAATGATTTGAAATTATTAGTTCTTTTGAACATTTTGAGTATGTTTTCAAATTCATATCCCCTGAACATAGCTGAGTGATTGATCAGTTCCAGTTGAGCTAGTTTTTTTAAGTCATGGATCTCTAGGGCATTTACAAGAGCATAGTACCCTGTGAAGAATTGGACCAGCCCAGAGATCCTTTTAACCATAAACATGTTCCAAGAATTGTCATACTTCCATGCAATTATTTTCTGGTCAACTTTGTCTTTGGGAGTAGACACACCACTAATCAACTCTGCAGTGGCTAACCCTTCTTGTAGTTTTAGTTGAGAGGGTTTAGCAAACCATTCAAGGAATTTATGAAGTACATGAGCCAACAATTCTTGATCTTTTTGGTTTAGTAGCATGTCTTGAGCTGTCACTCTAGATCTTGGCTTTTTGTTTATGATTTCTTCTTCTATTTGCTTGAGCCTATCTTTCTTTCCATTAATCATTTGGAGAGTTGCAGCCCTCAATGAGTTTGTTTTCATATTCCCAAGTTTCCTTCTTGTGAAGCCTTAGCTTGAAAGATACTCCTTCATTTCCTTATCTGACATGCTATAAGGATCAAGAAATTGTTGTTCAGGAGTTGAGGTTGATTTCTTCATGGCTGACATTTGGGCACAGGAACCTTTCTAGAAAATGATCTTTCATACTCAGTTTCAAAGGTTGAATCTAGCAGTTTATTGACCTTTTCTTCTTCTGCTTTCATGCCTTCATATGTCATACTAAAGACTTCATCTACATCACATCCGTGATTGATTAAAAACATTGCTTTTATAATCAGGTCGTCAGTTTGCGCTTTTAACACCATTTCATCCACACATCTTTCTTTTAGCAAAGGAATGTCAACATCTACAGGCTCATCAGCATTATATCCTCCTTCAATCTTGTAAGGCTCCGTTCCCTGGATGCTTACAGCTGGTAAATCATCGCACATAAAACATATACTTTACATTTAATCATTCATTAAATCATTGCAGCGGAAACATAAAACTTTTTTTTCATATCATTACAAATGCTTTTGCAAGTTAATACAAGCGTTCATTTCAAAACATCATTCGTTCACATTACACTGCAAAAACATTAACAAAAGTCAGCATGCCAAGTAGCTGCTCTGTGGTCATCCTCAGCAATGCTCACCTGTTAACTGGAAAATGCATAAAAGTCAGCGTTACTGAGTGAGTTCTAGTTTTATAAATAAAACATACTTTTCTTTCATTAAAACCTTTCTTTACTTTCATGCGATCATACATCATACATATACACATATAATATCATTATTATCTTCGTCATTCATTCATACATTACTCTCATTCTTTCATACGTTCTTACTTTCATTCGTGCATTCATTACTTCGAATGACATGTACATTACCCCAAACATTGTGCACGAAGCAGGTAACTAGGCCTGAGGTCTTTCATAGACCTCGAACATTGTGCACAAAGCTGACAGTAGCACCTACGTCAAGTACATTCACCATTTATCTTTTCTCTTTCACTCCGGATCAATGCCATATGCTATACCCTGAACATTATGCACGAAGCGGGTAACTGGGCCTAAGGCCTTTCACAGACCTCGAACATTGTGCATGAAGCTGACTCCAGTACCTAGGGCATGTACATTCACCATATATCTTTTCTCTTTCATTCCCGATCAATGCCATATGCTATACCCCGAACATTACGCATGAAGCGGGTAACTGGGCCTGAGGTCTTTCATAGACCTCGAACATTGTGCATGAAGCTGACTCCAGTACCTAGGGCAAGCGGCAAGGATCCCATTCATATGGTCAATCACAAAGATTAGACCCCAATGTGCATCCTTCGGGGTAGCTAATCCTCACACCGTTAAGCTAACACCTGCATTGGGTGTGCACTTCCATACATTTGCTTGCAAGCCTTCTTACATTCATTCATTCATTAATGCATGCATTCATTCATCATGTTCCTCTTTCATTATCTTTCACTTTACGTTACATAATACTTTCGGTTCATTCATTAACATAACACGTAAAGCCACGAAAAGATAAACATACGTCATAATAAGGAACATAACATTCAGTCATAATAAGGAACATAACATTCAGTCATCATCATCATACAGGGCATCATCATACATTCATAACATACATCATGTATAATCATACATCATCATTATGCATATGCATCAATACATCATACATGCCTATAATACCATCTATGACCTCAAAAGTCAACCTAGATGAACCCCCAGGAACATCTCAAGTCAAAGCCTACATTACTCCTTTTTCTCCAAAAAGTCAGTATTATTCTAAGTGTTCATCTGCATTGACCTTATTGTTCATCCGCATTTATCATCCGCATTGACTTACTCATCCGCATTTCCCTTACTTAGTCCATACTCATCCGCATTTCATATACTTAGTCAAATACTCACCCGCATTGACCCCATCCGCATTAACTGTTCATCCGCATTTACTACAGTTCATCTGCATTGGTCTTACTTCATCCGCATTTTTTCATCCGCATTCGCCTTACTCATCCGCATTTCATATACTTAGTCAATGTTCATCCGCATTGACTTCATCCGCATTTCCATACTCAGTCAATGCTCATCCGCATTGACCTCATCCGCATTAACTGTTTGTCCGCATTTCTTCCCATTACTCATCCGCATTTCCCTTACTTAGTCCATACTCATCCGCACTTCTCAGGCTTAGTCAATGTTCATCCGCATTGACTTTCATCCATATTTCCATACTTAGTCAATGCTCATCCGCATTGACCTCATCCGCATTAACTTACTTTGCTCATCCGCATTAACCTTTCTATCCGCATTGACTTTTAAACACTTATGCAGACTCTAAAACTTAACATATGAGCCTTAAACATCATATTTCAATCTCAAATCACCATTCATCATGTTCTAAGCTTAAATCATACATCCTAAGTCTTAAAAACATCATCATACATCATCAAGCATGAACATAATGATACATCACTTCATACATACAACATATACCAAATGAAACATACGGGTCCGAAACCCAGTTTAATGAAAACATATATTCATGCATTTCCAGCCCCAAAATCAGTTAAAATAGGTAAAAGAGGGGTCCTAGAACTCACCTTTGCAGCTTTTGAGTATGGCTTCTTCCAAACTGGTTTGCAAATTGAATTCAACCGCCTAGAAACCCACTTAAAACATACCCGAACACATATAAACACACATAGCATAAACCCAATGACATAACCGTTAAGAACACCATAGAAACATGAATTCTCACCTTGAATTCGAATTCTTTCTTGTTTCTCTTCAAACCGAGAGTTCTCTGCTTCCTGCTACTTTCTCTCTTTAAAAAATCCAAAAATTCTGTGTAGAAAGGGTAATGGGCGGCCATGCCACCTTTATCACCAACTTTTCAAACTTTTGTCCTTTTGGACACTTTTTACCCCTAGACTTGGGTTTTTATTTGTTTTCCTTCTTTTCTTTCACTTTATTCATCTTTCATTTTCTTTTAAATAACTGGTGTTACAAATCTCTCCTTCTTCAAGATCAATGAATACAACTAGTTTCTTCAATTGTGCCTTAGCTTGTTCATGCTCTTCCATGAATTCTGCTTTTGCAGCAAGACTTCTGGGATCATCTTGTTTGGTTTTCTCTGCTGGTTCTTCTTCTTTCATAGGTTGTTACGATCAGTGATCTACGTTTGATTGATTAGAGAGTATAGCAGCGGAATTCTAATAATGAATTAGCCAATTCACAAGAACAAAGAGATATTCAATGTAAGAACAAAAACGGTTATAGACAGAGAATTCTGCAAATAATATTTCATCCAATATTCGCTTTCATGGTAACGGAATGTCACAATTACAATTAGGTCAACACCTCTTATATAAGAGATGTGACGTCTGCTGATGTCACTTGATAGTGACATCTAACAGAATTTATTACAACTACTGATAGTTAACACAACTACTGAAGATGTCAAACAGCTGACATCTTCTTACAAAAATGCTAAGTGTTAACTATTATTACAACTACTGAAAAGAAACTACTGAAACTATAACAACTGAAGAACATACTCTTCAATTGTTTTACAAATACTGAAACTATAACAACTGATGAACATACTCTTCAGTTGTTTTACAAATACTTAAACAAAGAAAACTACTAAAAGGTAAACCATCACAACAACTGAAGAATGTTTCTTCAGCTGTTGTAACAACTCTGAAGGCTTCAGTACTTGTACTTGAGCTTCAGCTGTTGTCATCAGCTGATGTCTTCAGTCTTTATACTTCAGCTATTGTACTTCAGTACTTTAGTCTTCAGCTTTTGAAGTCTTCAGCACTTTAGTCTTCAGCTGTTGAAGTCTTCAGCACTTTAGAACTTCAGCTGTTGTTCTTGGTACTTTAGTTCTTCAGCTGTTGCAGTCTTCAGACTTTGTCAAACAGCTGATCAAGTCTTCAGCAGTTGTTGTGATGTTTGTGGGACTTAGAGGTTTTTCTGATCAGGCTCATTGGTTCTTTTGGTCCAACCAACTCCCCCTAAACCAATGCAGCCAAAACCTCTAAACTTATTAGAGTTGTCCCACTTATTATGGCAGAAATGTTGGTCTTTTTGTCTTCTAGATCAGCTCAGAAGCGACCCGTTTTTAAGCACCGGCCAGGGAAGAAGTCTTAAAGATTTGTTTGGCAAAGTATGAATGGGAACTCTGTTTTGGGGAATTGGACACAGAGTTGTTACCCCATTCATGAGATCTATTCCCCATGATGAGTCTGTACGACTCTCTTGTGTAGGCCTCAAGGAAGGTGATTTGTTCCTCCATGGTTAGCTCTTCAGCACCTCCTTCAAACAATGATTCAGGCCCATAATACTCAGATAGGTATTTGGCCTGTTTCCCATTCTTTAGCTCCACATTTGTTATTATTCTGTAAGCAAACTCATCCGGGTGATTACCCTCTAGGAACAACTGGAGCTCATTTTTCCTGACTTCCTCAAGCCTCCTGTAAACTAACCCCTTTTTCACTATTTTGTTTTCCAGCATCTTCTGAGGGGTTAGATTAGCTTTATAGGCTTTCTTGAAGTCCTCTAGGATTTCCCAGGGTGAAACTACAAAGACCAGAGAGATCACTTCATCTACGATCTTTTTCACCTGGCCAATGTATCTCTGAGGTATGTTTTTCTTATGAATTCTGTGAGAGACCCTGGGATCAGGCCAAATCCTCACTCTTTCCTTTTGATATTGAAAGGTATGCTTGAGAGTGTAAAGTCTGAGGGCTTGTTTCTTCATATTGATGATAGAAGATATGGCTGCATAAGCTTTGTCAACTCTCTTCAGCAATTCCTCATCATGATGTTTATGAAGCTCTTCTTCTTCTAGCTTCACTTTAACCATTTGTCTTTGGAATTCAGGAGTAATTGCTGAGGAGTGACTTGTGGCCTTAGGCAACTAAATCACAGCTGAGAGTGGCAGCCTATCTTCATCATCTTCTTCATCATCTTCTAACCTCAATACCCTTCTCTTCTTCTTCAAGGGTATATCATCGGCTATGGGTTTTGAGGGTAAGGGAGTTGGTTTGGTGGGTTGTGTTTTGGGTGGTTTTGGTGTGGGAATGTTGACAGGCTGTTCTAGCATTTTTTGTGTTAGCTTGCTTGTACTACCGCTCGCCTGCCTGACCTGCTTTTCGGGCTGTCCTCTTTTAGGTAAGGGAGCGTGCCCCGTCTCCCGGGTAGGGGAGGGAGACGTACCCTCGACTACAGTCGAGTGAAGCACGGGTAGAATGTCAGAAAAAATAAATTTTGGTAGATAGTATGGCTTGACAATGTCGAGCTAAGACTATCGCGAAGTAAACATAGGGCCTGTCTCAGCCTTGACTATGGAATCTGAATCACCTTCTTTGGCCAGATCTTCCAACCTTTTCACAATTACAGTTCACAGCGCCCTTGACTAAACTAATCTAATAGAAAGTCAAGGGGCTTGAAAGCTTACCTGATTATTAGAGAAAGGTTTGGAACCCTAGTTTTGGAGTTTTCGCCCCACCTAGGTTAGCCACCGGAGGCAAGCGTTAGTCTTCAGATCATGAGCCTGATGAGTTGACCATTCCTCCACCCCGCTTCATCCATTCCCATTCCAAAAAGTCCTTCTTCGATCTGAAGGTGTGAGGTGAGTGTGGCTTTTGATTGCTTGGCTAGCTCAGTCCTGCTCCCAGCACCCGCTTCATTCAAAGCTTCAATAACAAGTCCCTTAGTATATGCTTCAGACGAACAAATCTTGGTGGTGATTGCCAAGATACTGTCCCTGGACCAAGCTTTGATTCGATCATTGATCTTCCAAGATATTTTGCAATAAATCTAATCATGATCTCAAGCCTTTCTCTTTCTAACACTTCATAACTTGCCTATCTATTCTGGATTTCTTCAATCTCTAATCGTTGAATCTCAGAGTCAAGTTTATCGGTGTCATGGCCTTGCCTAAACAGCTGATCAATGATGTTGTCCATTGATCTGTTGTGTTCGGCATCAGCCTCTTTTATCAGTAGCTCCAAGGCTTTCTCTTTTTCCTTCTCTTTATCGGTCTCCACATTCAACTCCAACTCCTTTTCCACTACTATCCCTTCTGTTTCTTTCTCCTTTCTTTCTCCTCTGTACTCCTCTTTCTTTTTGCTTTCACTGACTTAATCTCCCCCTTTTGGGTTGCATTGGTTGCAAGGGGTTGATTTCCAGAAAGCTGTTTGCCCACAACCTCCTCTATCAATGGTTGTATTACTAAGGAAAGCCTCTCATCAATGGCTTTGATCACTATGTCAGTGATTATGGGTGTGATTAGAGGGAGGGAATTATGAAGGATAGCAACTATTTGCTCAGGAGGGTTCTGTTCCTGAGAAATAGTGCCAGAAGCAGAGGCAGGTGGCTGAGTTGTTGGGAGTGGCTCAGTGTTTGTGAGACCTTCAGATGAAGGTGCCATCTGTGAGGTGGTAGAGGCAGATGGTCTTTGTTCCTTAGAAGTTTTGGCAAGCAGCTCTTTGAGTCTGCTCACCTCCTCTTCCAGGATGGTGTTTTGGGCGATTACATCGTAAAAGAAGCCCAGGTCATCATCAGTAGTTACTGAATCACCTGACCTCCTGATAGGATCAGGATGAACATGCACTGAGTGTAGCTCAGTTGTAGCATGTGCCCCTTGTCTTGGAACTGGGGACTTCCTGCCTCAGGACTTTGTCCTTCATCAGTAGTTGCCTCTAGTAAGGTCTTAGTAATGGTACCAACTACAACCTGATCATATGCTGAAGCAGGAGAAGTGGCAGCCTCACCAGAAGTTCCAATCTCCATTGATACACTAGGAGAAGAAACATTGTAACCCCTATGCTGTGGGTTCTCAGCTGCACTTTGGTCCTCCCCCTCAATGGTAGAAGTATTCCCAGTTGTAATTGGTATCTGGGGAGGGGGTGAGGAGTGCAACTGAGTCGGCACTTGTGCAACAAGTAATGTAGGACTTTGGGGGGCGGTTGCATGTGGTGATTGGGTGGAAGCAGATTGCACCCGGGGTGAATGGTGCGCTTCAATGGTAACCCTCTCAAGGGAAATAGGTTCCAGCAGTGTAGGTTCCCCAATGTTGGTTGCAACAGGATCCTGTTGAGAGGATACCTGTGCGGCTGTGGCTGGTTGAGTCAGTGTCACAACTGGGGGGTTAAGACCAGTGTGTGGTTCCTGTGTTTGTGGTACAGGGGCATCTTCAGGGGACTCATCTCCCTGAGTAGCCTTTTTTGGCTTTTTGGATTTGGGTGTAGTGGGGACTTTGGTTCTGGAGGTGGTGGCTGTGGGTTCCAACTGCATGGGTTTTCGCAGCCTGGCAGCTTGTTTCAACGTTTGGTCAGAGTTGTGCCTGGAGTATACTTCATGCAATACAGCCGTTGCAGGGACTCCGAGACCAACAAGTCCCTCAGCTTTTAGCTGATTCTCTATTATGGCCATAATGAACCGAGGATATAATATCCAGCGGTTAGAAATAGATTTTGAGGCCATGTCCTTAAGTTCCAGAAAAATGATTTTCAGAGAAGTTTAGGTTCTGTTGCTCAAGGATAGAGAATAGTACCTGCTGCCACCTTGTAGACATTTGATCCCAAGAGGAAGTCTTAGGAGCCAAACAGACATTTACCATGTGAAATATGAGACGTTTAGCATCATGGAAATGTTTCTTTAGTATGGTGGAGGCACTAAGGTTTCCCTGATAGCCATGGAGGGCAAAGGATAAATCAGTTGTGCCCTTTGGATATCCAGCAGGAAAAGTGGCATCATCCAGGTGTAGGGTTTGACAAAGTATATCGGGAGTGATGACCACTTGGTGGTTGTTGACGACCGACCGGAGAGACTCTGTGTTGTTCTCCCCAGTGGTGAGGGTGACGTTCATCCAAAACTGGTTAAGGGATTCGGCATGAAGGATTGGATTGAGAAGAAAGGCCGTTTTGTAGGGTGACTGGACCATAAGATCAATAGCGTTATCGAACTTAGCCCAGAATGGCGATTTGGTGAGGTAAGCTACACAATTGTGTCGCGGTTTGAGCTGCATGGTCGCCATTAATGAGAGAGAAGTTTTGGAGATATGAACGTTAGGTTTGAAGAAGATGAGGCTCTCAAGGATTAGGTCGGGGATATTTATAGGGTACGGGTTAGAAAATGACTGAAGGGTTTGGTGTTAGTCATCAGTAGTTTTAAAACGACTGTTGACATGGTATTACCCTTTCAGACGTTGAAACAGCTGAAGTCGTGGTTTTAGGCATGAGCAGTTATAAAACTACTGAAGACCATGGTTTTGACTTCAGATGTTTGAAAACAACTGATAACTTGGTATTAGTCATCAGTAGTTGTGAAACTACTAAATACATTGTTTTGTCATCAGTTGTTGTAAACAGCTGATGACTTGGTATTAGTCATCAGTAGTTGTGAAACTACTGAAGACATGGTTTTGTCATCAATTGTTGTAGACAGCTGATGACTTGGGATTAGTCATCAGTAGTTGTGAAACTACTGAAGACATGGTTTTGTCATCAGTGTTGTAAACAGCTGATGACTTGGTGTTAGTCATCAGTAGTTGTGAACTACTAAAGACATGGTTTTGTCATCAGTTGTTAGGATGAAACAACAGTTGTAGAAACAACTGAAGAGAAAGTTCTCATCAGTAGTTTTCGTCAATTCATAGCCTTTCAGCTGTTTCATACTGTCCTCAACACTTACTCATCAGCCTTCTTGTTGTTTTCAGTTGTTTCATAGGACATTAGTACTATCTGTTTTGACAACATCAGAAGTTACAACTACATCAGTAGTTGTTACTTTATCATTTGTTGTAATAGAAGCAGTACAATATGTGATATGGTCACTAATGATCATTAGTACTTATTTACTGAGATCATCAGTAGTTATCACTTATTCTAGCTGCAGCATACCAAGCCTTAACACAAGGTTTTGGAACGTAGAACTATCCAAAGGCTTAGTAAAAATATGTGCAAGCTCATCCGCACTAGGCACAAACTTAGGATCAATCAGACCTTTTCAAAACAATCCCGAATAAAGTGATGTCTGATCTCTATATGTTTGGTCCTAGAGTGTTGGACTGGATTTTTGACAATACACAGAGCTGAAGCACTATCCATTAATAATGGAGTCTTAGTCTCTGTAATGCCATAATCTAGAAGTTGGTTCTGAAGCTAGAGTACCTGAGAAGTACAACTTGCAGCAGCAATGTACTCGGCTTCAGCAGTTGATGTAGCAACAGATGTTTGTTTCTTACTCTACCAAGAAATCAAACAGTTACTAGGAATTGACAACCACCAGAAGTTGACTTTCTAGTTAACTTGCACCCTGCATAGTCACTATCTGAAAAAGCAATATTTGCAAGAGTGTCCAGTGGAATACCATAAACCTAGAGATTGTGTACCTTGCAAATATCTAAAGATCCTCTTGACTGCAATCAAATGAGACTCTTTAGGAGCAGCTGAAATCTGGCACAGACACAAGTAGCAAACATGATATCTGGTCTAGAAGCTGTTAAATACATCAAGGACCCAATCATACATCTGTAAAGTGTTTCATCAACAGCTTTACCTTTCTGATCTGCATCCAGTTGTATGGTGTTGCACATGGGAGTAGAACAGGGCTTACAGTTTTGTAAATCAAACTTATTCAAAAGATCTTTGTATTTCGACTGATGAATAAAGGTTCCATCAGCCTTTTGTTAATTTGCAAGCCTAGAAAGAACTGTAATTCTCCCATTGCACTCATTTCAAACCTCTTTTTCATTAATGTTGTAAAATCATCACACAACTGGGGATCAGAGGATGCAAAAATGATATCATCAACATAAATCTGAACAAGTAGCTTATGCTGATCCACCTTCTTAATAAACAAAGTTTTATCAATGGAGCCTCTAGTGAAATTATTCTTAAGAAGAAAAGTGCAAAGTGTCTCATACAAGCTCTAGGAGCTTGTTTCAACACTAAAGAGCCTTATCAAGTTTATACACCTATTCAGGATGTTTATTATCCTCAAAACCTGGTGGTTGACACACATAAACTTCTTCCTTTATTTTACCATATAAAAATGCACTTTTGACATCCATTTGAAAAACTTTAAGATTGTGGAATGCAGCATAGGCAAAAAACAATCTAATTGCCTCTAGTCTGGCTACAGGGGCAAAGGTTTCATCATAATCAATACCTTCTTCTTGTGAAAACCCCTGTACAACCAGTCTAGCCTTGTTAACAATAAGCCCATTTTCATCAGTTTATTCCTAAACACCATTTAGTGCCTATTGCACACTTACCTGGGGGAAGAGGAACCAGTTCCCACACTTGCTGTTTCTTGAACTGAAGTAGCTCAAGCTACATGGCTTCAACCCATCCATTGTCTCTCAAAGCAACATGATAGTTCTTTAGCTCTAGCTGACTGATGAAGAGAGCATAGAAGCAGAAGTTAGACAATTGACTTCTTGTTGAAACTCCAGCATTGATATCATCAATAATTTGAGACATTGGGTGATTCTTCAGTTCTTGATAAACAATGAGATCTGTGCAAGTGTTTGTAGGACCTTCAGCAGCAGCAGATGTTGATGCAGACTCTTGAAACCAAGAATTGGATGGTAACTCAAAAGATGTAGAGGAATCAGAGATCTCATCAGCATTTGTTGTGGATGGAACTGCTGAAGCTACAGGAACATCAATTTAGCAGACACGGCAGTTGGTCACTAAACTTGAATAGGTGAGTATTGATATTATCATCATCATCATCAATACCACCAGGTGGAAGACATGTGCAGAAGATGATTTATCCACATGATCTGCAACAGCTGGAGGTTGATAAGGAACATATTGCAGTATGTCCAAATCAAATAACTCCACAGGGTTTTGTGGAATCTTGTCCATAGGAGATTCATTAAACTTCACTGCAAAGTCTCTTCAACTATCTTTGTTCTGCAGTTGAAGACTCTGTAGGCCTTGCAAGTAGATGAATAACCAACAAAATACCCTGCATCCACCTTAGGATCAAATTTTTGGAGTTGATCCTTTATGTTGAGAATAAAACAGGGACACCCAAATGCTTTGAAAAATGAAATTAGAGGAGCCAAGTGATGGAGAACTTCATATGGAGTCTTCATCAACCTCTGATTTACTAAGGCTCTATTCTGCACATAGCAAGCTGTGTTAACAGCTTCAGCCCAAAAGGTCAGTGGCAAACCAGAGTCAGCCAACATGGACCTTGCAGCTTCAATTAGGGTCCTGTTCTTCCTCTCCACTACTCCATTTGTTCAGGAGTCTGTGGGATGCTAAACTGGCCTTTGATTCCTTTGAAAGATAGAAGTCATCAAGTGTATGGTTTCTGAATTCAGTTCCATTGTCACTCCTTATACACTTGACTGAAAGGGAATACTGCTTCTCACATACAACACAAAGTGAATAATCTTCTGATCAACCTCATCCTTTGAATGTAGAAAGAAAGTCCATACAAATCTGGAGTAATCATCCACAATTACCAGACAGTATTTCTCTTTGCCATGCTCATCACTCTCACAGGACCAAATAGATCCATATGCAGTAATTGCAAGCAGGCAGTGGACTTAGGCTCTTCAATAGGAGGGAATGAGACTTGGGTGTTTTCCTTTTAAACAAGCAGTGCAGGTTTCATCACAGTGGAACTCCTTTATTGGTAATCCTCTGACTAAACTATTGCGGATCAGCTGATTCATGTTTTTGAAATTAACATGACCCAGCCTTCTGTGCCACAGTTTAGATTCTTGAGGAGAGGCTTTGGAAAATAGGCAAGGATGGCCTCTGAGATCTATTTTCTTGGAAAGATCTAAGGCATACACTCTTCCTATCCTGTTGGCTCTCAGGAGAGTGTGATCATCCAACACCTTATCAATCAAATGCAGAACTTTGGATGCAGAATCCAACAGTTCTGACTGGTGAAAAGAGCAACATGGCCTTTATCACACATTTGACTGACACTCAAGAGATTGTACTTGAGATTTTCCACATGATTAACATCATCAAACTTTATTTCTCCATTGGAGACAAAGCCTTTTCCAATGATGTAACCCCTAGCATCATTGCCAAAAGAAACAAACCCTTCTTTCCTTGAGAGTAGTCATGAAGAAGAGAGTGTTCCCAGTCATGTGCATAGATCCCCCACTGTCTACATACCAGATGCTACTTTGGCATGTTGAAGAACCCTGCAATTATAAACAATCAGTTAGTTTTGGAGACCCAAACTTTTTGGTTTTGGGCATGTTCTCATCAACAGATGGTAAACTAACAGGTTTGATGGAAACAACAGCCTGAGAGGAAGAAGATGGTGAAGAAGAGGAATCCTTTGGCTTGGACCTCCTTTTCTGTGGTTTCAACATAGGAACATATAATTGGTTAACTCTTCCAATAGATGTTGAACCATCATAACCAGCTGTGTCTGATTTTGTGATAAAGCTTTCAGCTCTTCAGACACATTGGCATTGGAGTTTGATAAGTTCCTATGTTGCACCTTCTTCTTTTGAGCAATCTCAGCTGTTACCTGTTTAACCCCTTCCTTTTTGGATTTCTTTATGGACTTAAGGGTTACAGGATTTGATGTTGCTAATACAAATGTGGCTTCAAACTCAGTTTTCATTTTAACCATTTTCTCTTTAATTTCCTCTTTATGTTTGAGTTTGGATCCTCTTTTGTACCAACAATCATCTGTAAGATGATTGAACAAGCCACATACTTCACATGGTTTCTTCTTCATCTTATGTTGATCATCAACTAAAGAGGATGAAACTACTGAAGACTTGCTCTTCAGTACTTTGGAAGCATTGTTTGCTTTCTTGACTTCCTCTTCAGTAGTCTTCAAACTCTTTCTACTGACAGTTTTTCTCTTCAGTACTGACAGTAGTTGGAGTTTGAACTTCAAGTGTTAAATCTTGCTCTCCAGTCCTTTCAGGACTTCAGATTAACTCCTGAGTTGATCAACTCTTTGATCATGTGAGTGTCAGCAGTGGAACCATCAACATCAGCTGATAGGTTCTGAGAGGGCTTAGTGTTGACTTCTACTTCTGATGGTGCTGTATCAGAAAGTAGATCACATAATGAAATGATTGGTTATGCTCTCGCCATCAGATTCTACCTCTGCTCTGGGAGTAAAATCTGTAGGTGGAGCAGTGTGATTATAACCAATGCCAAACTTCACATTGGAAGCAGATTGCTTACTAAGAAGCATTTCAAAACCCTTGCAAGAATTTACCCATCGATCACACTCTACCTGGGTAGTTGCAAAAGTGTTCCTTGAGATCTCTATACTTCTCTAGAAGTATCTCTCCCTAACCTTATCATCAGTGATTTGGCATTTAAGTTTGTAAATCTCATCATTCTTATCATAAGCACAGACTCAAATTCAGCTTTGCTTTTGGAATTGTTTGTTCTAGCTCAATGTTCTTGTTAATTAAAGCTACATTTGCTTCTCTAATAGATGCAAATGCGGTATGCATGATTCAGAACATAGTTTGGCTTTTGCCTCAGAGGATACCTGTGATACCTTTGGTATAGAGGCATTAGAGGATGAAGTATCAGCAGAATCCAAAGCCATAAGAGCTAGATTTCCAAAGGGACTATCACCACCATCTTGACCAGCACCAGTGAACAGTTGTTCATGACCAGACAAATCATCTGGTAAACTACTCCAGTCAACAACTCCTGGGGTGAAGAAGCTGTGTTGTTGAGGTTGAGTTTGTTGATGAGATTGGGAAGGTTGAGGTCAGGCAATGCATGTGATTGTTGTGAATGGGAGCTTGAACCGGATTAGACTGAGGCAACTAATAGCAGGGAAAAGGATATGACATTGGACCCTGGGGGACAAAGTATGCAGGAGATCTAGGGTGTGAATGATGACCAGAACCAGCAGGATGTTGCCCTCTGTTTTGTGGACTAGTACTAGGAAAAGTCACAAAGGGTGCAGAAGAGTTAGATCCAGTTTATCTACACTCTCTTGCAAAGTGTCCCAGCCTTTGGCATTTGTGACACCTCAACTTACTCTTGTCAAAACCAACTTTGGTTTGCCAGAGAGTCCAGGAAATTTCCTGCCAGTTCTCTTGTAGAACTTCTGCGATCTGATATTAATCAATGCCATTTGGCTCAGAATATCCATCTCTTCTAGATCATCATCATCTATTCCTTTCAAATCATCCATGATGAAGCATAGATTGTCACTATTACTGCCAGAATGACTATCAATACCAACAAATGCATGATCAGAACTATTTGAAGAGAAATCATATGCTCATCATAATTGCTTTCAGATGCAGCATATTCTGACTCATGACCAACCAAGGCAGTATTCCCTGGTACAAAGTCATCAGTGAGCTTTCCTGATGAGGACAGTTTCCTTTTCTGCTCTATCTCTCTTTCGAATGTAAGCAGTTTCCCATGAAGTTGGGTGAGAGATAGGCTATCCAGATTTGCACTGGAGCGTAGGACAATAGTGTATGTGTCCCATCTCTTAGGTAGTGATCTGAGGAACCTGTTATTCATCTGGGTTGTGGTGTATTCCTGTTTCACCATTTTCAGCTCAGAGATCAAGCAGGAAAAACGCTCAAACTGTTGAGTCAGTGTCTCCCCTTTCTATGAGAGAATGTCTCATATTGTTGGGCAAGGATTTCTCTGTTGTTTGCTAAGACCTCATCTGTGCCACCGAATTGTTCCTTCAGGGCATTCCAGAGATCATGAGCAGTTTCATGATGCATAAGCCCTGAATAGATTTCATTAGGCAGTGCCATGGCCAGAATTCCATGGGCTTTAGCATCAATCTCAAACAGTTTCCGATCTTCATCAGAGTATTGTTCCTTCTTCTTCGGAACCATTTGATTGGTTTCCGGATTGTTCACCATAGGCTATGCGGTCCATGTACCACAGATGTCCAACAACCTGAACTATTAACAGACAGGTGATGAAGCATTCTTCGCTGCCATATGTTATACTCGGTCCTAACCAGCATCGGGGGCTTGGTTGAGGAACCGGTATTGTGAGGATCATTAGAAGGAGTAGTCATCTCAGATTCAATCAAATTCAATTAAGCTATAACAGATTTAGAACAAAAACACAACAACCAATTGAACCAAGAGAGATCTCAAAATAAATGAACGAAAGCGTCAGAAATTCAATAATCTATAACCAGTTCTTGCAAATATGCTAATTCAATCAAACATAGATATCATTAGCAGTTTCAATGATCAATTGTTAGATCGATCAATGATTAACCAGCTCTGATACCATTTGTTACGATCAGTGATCTACGTTTGATTGATTAGAGAGTATAGCAGCGGAATCTAATAAATGAATTAGCCAATTCACAAGAACAAAGAGATATTCAATGTAAGAACAAAAACGGTTATAGACAGAGATTCTGCAAATAATATTTCATCCAATATTCGCTTTCATGGTAACGGAATGTCACAATTACAATTAGGTCAACACCTCTATATAAGAGATGTGACGTCTGCGATGTCACTTGATAGTGACGTCTGCTGATGTCACTTGATAGTGACATCTAATAGAATTTATTACAACTACTGATAGTTAACACAACTACTGAAGATGTCAAACAACTGACATCTTCTTACAAAAATGCTAAGTGTTAACTATTATTACAACTACTGAAAAGAAAATACTGAAACTATAACAACTGAAGAACATACTTCAGTGTTTTACAAATACTGAAACTATAACAACTGATGAACTACTCTTCAGTTGTTTACAAAACTGAAACAAAGAAAACTACTAAAAGGTAAACCATCACAACAACTGAAGAATGCTTCTTTAGCTGTTGTAACAAACTCTGAAGGCTTCAGTACTTGTACTTGAGCTTCAGCTGTTATCATCAGCTGATGTCTTCAGTCTTTATACTTCAGTGTTGTACTTCAGTACTTTAGTCTTCAGCTGTTGAAGTCTTCAGCACTTTAGTCTTCAGCTGTTGAAGTCTTCAGCACTTTAGAACTTCAGCTGTTGTTCTTCAGTACTTTAGTTCTTCAGCTGTTGCAGTCTTCAGACTTTGTCAAATAGCTGATCAAGTCTTCAGCAGTTGTTGTGATGTCTGTGGGACTTAGAGGTTTTTCTGATCAGGCTCATTGGTTCTTTTGGTCCAACATAGGTCTTTTTCCTTTAGCTTTCTCAGATAAGTATTCTCTTTTTGGTATAAGTTTGAAGTGGAGGACTAGAAGAGGATTCAGCCTTTTTCATCTCCTCGGGAAATTTTTCAGCCTCTTATTGTACTTTTTCTTGATAATCAGCCTCTTTTTCTTCCCTTTCTTTTTTATTTTCACAACACCTTTTGATCATATCTTTTTGTTCTTCCAATAATGATACAGCAGGTACCATTTGCATGCTCAACTCTTTCTCCAAGGAAACTGGAGATTGAGGAATGACCATAATGGGTTTGGTGTTGGTCCACTGGTCTACAACAAAATCCCAAAATTCCTCATCTATTATGAATTCTTCAGAAGTAAAGCTATCCAGAGCACTGATTGGTTCTTCAAATTCAGCTTTCGCAGTTTGAGTGGCATCTGATTGCCCAGAATAAACCACAATTTCCAGACTTGATTCTTCATTCTTTGTTTTGCCTGCATCTTCTTCTTTTTCAACAATTTCAGTAAAGGATTGTTTCTCATCAGTCATTACTCTTTCTTCATCCCTTTTACTTTCTTCAGCCTCGGCACATCTTTGAATTTCAATTAACATCTCAAGTTTAGAGATTCTTTTATTTTGGCTATCAATTTGACTTTGGAGATTGGAGATGATCTATGCTTTTCTTCAATCATATCTTCTTGCTCTTCCATAGCTATAGTTTGAATGGCAAGTGTATCAACATGACCACTTACTTCTTCTCTAGAGTGGTTAAGAGCAGCTTTTAAGTTTTCAATCTCTTTCTCTTTCTCTTTCTTTTCTGCTTCATGTTTTTCTTTTAGCTCTTTATCTCATGCTCCTTTTCATCAAGTTCTAGAATCCTATCATCAATGATTCTAGCCCTCCTATTCAGTATTCTTTCCATCTTTCAACTTTTTGTAAGAGCTTAGAGATTAACTCATCTTTTTCATTTGCTCTATTTATAAAGATTCAGTAAAACTCTCTGAGGGAGTAGTCTCATAAGTGACTCTCTTTATAGGCATTTCAGCATGATGATCCTCCTCGTCCGAAGATGATTTGGATGCTTTAGATGTGCTTGTTGAGTCTCCAAACTCAGATGGAATATCATGGGTAGGCAATAGTTGAGGTGGTGATTTTAGTGAGTGATGAGGTGGTGATATTGGTGAGTGATGAGGTGGTGATATTGGTGATTGGGCTATTGGTGATTGGTCTATTGGTGATGGTTGTGGTGATGGTTGTCGAGATGGTTATGGAGATGGTTGTGGAGATAGTTGTGGTAAAGGCACAAATGGAGATGCATAGTCATGAATTTCAAGTTCAGTATGAGAATCACCCCCTGCACCATCATGGGGTGATACTGACCTTTGCCTATCAGCACCATCAGCATGCTCATCAACTGCTTGTTCTTCAGTGTGATCATAAGCATCTTGTTCTTCTCCTTGTTCTCTGGGTTGATCTGTTGAAGCATCCAAGGAAGAAGAGGTGAGTGAGCTCCACTATAAAAGTTTCTAGGATCCTTCTTGTTAATGTACTTGTATGGTTTTGCATCATAATGAGGAATATCTGGCACTGGTCCCTCAGTAGCAAGAGTTGGGAATGCTGCATTTATCAGGCGTTGAATGAATCTTGGATACATCAAGAACTTGTATCTTCTCCCTTCTTGTATGTTTGAAACCAGACCATTAAATACATAAGCAGACATGTTGAATGGTCTATTTGTGCAGAGAGCACAAATTGCTCATGAAGTGGTGATTGGAATATCATTCCACCCTGTTTTTCTTTTGGATAAGTAGTGCTGAAAGAGGTGGGTTAGAAATCTCCAATGCAAATCAACTAATCCCTTTACAATTTGCTTAGCTTCAAATCCCCCTTCATACCCAATCTCTACAAAGAAGGTGATTATGTCATCCTCATCCAACTCTAGTGGTGCATCAACATCCTCACCAAAATGCAGACATCTTCTTACAGAATCTTCAGTTATGCTTAGAGTCTGATCATTATCAATTCTTCCAGATAAAGTTCTAACACCATTTGCTTCAATCACTTCAGCTGAATTCTAGAAAGACCTTATGAGGTTCTCATAAATGGTGGGTCTAACAGTGATAGCATAAGCTACCCTTGTTGTAGAGATGAATCTGATAATATCTATGAGTCCCTCAGCTTCTGGGTACATCATGGTCTAAATAACTGCTGACATTATGGAGCTTGCTCCATGAAAGATTAGCTATTTAATCTGCATAAGAGACATATGTGTTAGTTTCTATAAGAAAGAATGTGCATAATTGATCAGTTTGACTTTTAGTGGTAAAAAATGAATGTTTGAAGTCATTGTTTCATTATTGTCACATCAAATGGTGAATATGTTGTAGAAAAAACACATTTTCTCTATTTTTCAAGTTTAAATAAACTATTTATTAGATGTTACTTCATTAATTTGTTACATATTTACGTTTTTCATCAGACTCTGTTCTTGTGATGAACACAACTATGAAGGTTTTTCATGCTTGTTAAAATTCCTCTTAGTTTGCATGTTTATTGATGTCAAAAATGTATAACATATCTTTGAATAAGTTGGATTTTGTGTGTTCTTCATTATCATTTGGTTTTCCGTTCACTTTTGGTTTAATAGTCTGAAAGTTAGGTCATGAAAAACTTATGGAAATTTTACCTTTCTATCAAGGCTACTATTGTTTGGAATCGATTACAATAACAGGTTCATTTGAACACATGAATTCTTTGGTTGTTGTTGATAATGATGATCAAAGAAGGTTTACTGTGTTTTTGCGCTCGTCTCACTATGTAGTCTCTCATATTTGAAAAGTATTAAATGACCGTTTGAAATTCCTTTAAATAGTCAAATAATGGCTTTTACAAAATTTTACAAGTTTCAGAGCAAATGCGGTCACATTTTTAAAAACACTATAGCAAATGCGGAAGGGTAAATTTCAAGTCTTTGGGTCATCCGCATTTGTTTACTGTTGTAAATGCGAAAGTGATAATTCAATAACTTTGCAATCCGCATTTGTTTAGTGTTGCAAATGCGCAAGAGCTAACTTGTGACTTTGGGCATCCGCATTTTCATACTATAGCAAATGCAGAAGTTTTGTTACTTCTGTTTTCTTCCATCCGCATTCGTGCAATGTTGCAAATGCGGAAGAACTAAGTTCATCAGCATTTGTTCACTGTACCAAATGCGGTTGACAAAACTTGTTCAGCATTACTCACTATAGCAAATGCGGTTGAACAACATTTGTCAGCATTGCTCACTGTAGCAAATGCGGAACATCTGACTTTGTCAGCATTGCTCACTGTAGCAAATGCGATGGAATAAAATCAACATTTACTTGATCATCAATCATTGACAGGAGATTAATCACTTAATTATTTCTACTTGAAAATACATGAGCATTGAAGATGTAAAACAAATGCGGAAGTGTGAATTTCATCCGTATTGACAAATGCGGTTGAAGACTTAAAAGTTTATCCGCATTGACAAATGTGGTTGAACACTTGAAAATTATTTTATCCGCACTAACAAATGCGGAACAATTTTTGATTTGCATAGGTTTTAACACTTCAAAATTTTGTGTACACTTGCAGAAGACAATGATGGTAGTGGTGACAGTGATCAGGACTTTCTTGATGCTGATAACCACTCCATAGATGACAACATCAATGACATCACACGCTCCTTGGATCAAGTCTCTCTTGATAAGTGTGCTGATGTGGTGGGTGAAACATCTATGCCAGATCTAAATTTCTCTAATTTAGATCTTTCTCAGCAACTTGCTATGATCCCTCAACTAAGGATCCACAAGTCTCACCCCACCACAAACATCATTAGAGATGTTGTCATAGGGGTAAGAACAAAAGGAGCAACACATGAAGCAAATGTTTGTCTTCACTCTTGTTTCTTATCCTAGATAGAGCCAAAGAAAGTTGATGAGGCTCTAAAGGATGGAAGTTGGGTTGAAGCTATGCAACAGGAGCTGCTTCAATTCAAAAGGCAGAAAGTTTGGAACCTTTATCCTCTTCCTCATGGAAGACTACCATTGGAACCAAATGTGTGTTTAGGAACAAGAAGGATGATAGAGGCATTATTATCAAGAACAAAGCTAGACTAGTTGTTCAAGGGTACACATAAGAAGAAAGGATTGACTACACTGATGTCTTTGCTCCTGTAGCAAGACTAGAAGTTGTTAGGATATTCCTGGCATTTGCTGCATCCAAGAACTTCAAGGTCTTTCAACTTGATGTGAAGTGCGCTTTTCTTTATGGAGTGATTGATGATGAGGTGTATGTCAAACAGCCACTTGGTTTTGTAGATCCTGATCATCCTGATTATGTCTGCAAGCTTGACAAAGCTCTTTATGGGCTGCATCAGGCACCCAGGAAGTGGTATGAGACACTATCTGAGTATCTTTGCAAACATGGATACAAGAGAGGTACTATAGATGGAAATCTCTTCATCAAAGGACAGGGAAATGACATATTGCTAACTCAAGTATATATGGATGACATCATCTTTGGTTTAACTAATCCAAAGCTCTGCAAAGACTTTGAGAAGCTGCTAAAGGACAGATTTGAAATGAGTGTCATGGGGGAACTCAATTTCTTTTTGGGAATTCAAGTGAAGCAAGTTGAATATGGCGTCTTCATTAGTCAGTCAAAGTATGTTCAAGACATACTCAAGAGGTTCAACATGACTGATTGTAAGATTGCTAAGACACCCATAGCCAGAAACCACTCCCTTGGACCTGATCTTGAGGGGGAGTGTGTAGATAAACACTTATATAGGGCTATGATTGGGTCTCTTATGTATCTTACAGCTAGCAGGCCTGATATCATGTTTGCTACATGTATTTGTGCAAGATATCAAGCCAACCCTAAGATCTTTCACCTTATCACTGTCAAAAGGATTCTAAGATACCTTAAGGGTGCCTCAACACTTGGTTTATGGTATCCTAAGAATCCTGACTTCAATCTGTATGCTTACACAGATAGTGATTATGGTGGTTGCAACATGACTGCAAAGTCTACATCTGGGGGATGTCAGTTTCTTGGTGGAAGGGTTGTCTCATGCCAATGCAAGAAACAATCCTGTGTCTCTACATCAACTGTTGAAGCTGAATACATTGCTGCTGCAAGCTACTGTGCTCAAGTGCTTTGGATTCAGAATCAGATGCTAGACTATGGGTTCAACTTCAAGGAGACTCCCATTCACATAAACAACAATAGTGCTATCTCAATCACAGAGAATCCTGTGCAGCACTCAAGGACCAAACACATCAAAATCAAGTATCGTTTAATGAGAGATAATTATGAAAAGGAATTAATTAAACTAGTCAAAGTTCACACAGATGAACAATATGTTGATCTGTTTTCAAAGGCCTTTGATGAACAGAGATTTAAATATCTTGTATCAGCTATTGGGATGATCAACTTTGAGTAGGATTTTCTTAAAACTAATTCTTATTATTTCTTAAAACATGTGTGTCCTAAGTTGTCTAGTTCATCACTTTCATAAGCTCTTGTTTTCTTTGGATGAAAATCTTTTTGAAGACTTTCCTTAGATTTATGAAAATTTTGATCCTTCGGAAGTTATGTTTTTAACTTTGATGAAGATTACGCCTTCAAAAACAAATGACTGTCTAAGAAATTTTACCTTCGGAAGAGATTTCTGAAATATCTTCCGAAGCTTAAATGGTTGTCTAAGACACTATATGTTTTCAAGGACCTTTTTCTTCCGAAGCAAAATTAACTCTCAGAAGCTTTGTTCTTTTGTGCACAAAGCTTTAAAGTCTTAATTTCTCTTCCGAAGCAAAATTTTCAAAACTCTAGGAAATTCTTCCGAAGTCATTTTACCTTCGGAAGCTTTTTCATTAAAACTTCCGAATATAATTTACCTTCGGAAGCTTTTTGACTTCTAAGAAAACTACTTTTTGAGCAAAATAAACTAGTTTTTTCAGAGGTGGGACCAACATTCGGATTTCAAAGTTTATCCTCTTTCATTAAACTTTATCTGATATCCTTTTCACATATAAACCTAACGGTTCCCCCCTCTTTCTATCATCTGCTTCTCCCTCCAAACCTAAAGCCCAATTTCTCTCTGAAATTTCTTTCTTCTTTCTTTCTTCATCCTTAAGCTACCTCACAATGGCCAACCCCATTCACATAAATGACCCGAACTTTACTATGCAGCTCCACAGGCAACACAATCAGGTTGCTCTATTAAGGTCTGAGAAAGATCCTTATTTCTCAGAGGTTTGTCGCTTCTTAGCTTTGTCTAACTACTTCACCTCCCTAACCATTGATCCTCCACTTTATACGGATCATCTACTCGAATTCTGGAAGACCTGCCAAGAGGTCGTAATGGATGGGGAGAAGGCACTGTCTGCCACAGTGCAAGGGAGAACAGTCTTCATCAATCCGACCATCATCAACATGCATCTTTAGCTAGATGATGAAGAAGGTGAGGTGTTCTTCCCAAAGGAAGCTGTTAATCATTCTTTTGAGCAGATGGGATATGAGGGAGATTACTCTGTCAAGACCTTCAGGAAAGGGAAGGTCTCATCCCAGTGGAGATTCCTGCTACATGTGCTTATCCACAACTTATCAAACAAGCATGGTGGATGGTACCAGATTCCTGAGGATCTCTCCTTCATTATCCATGGAATGATTCAGGGGTCAAGTTCAGGTATTCTCAATTTTTTTATACTAACTTACTTGCAAACTTAGACTCCTTAGAATATTACATGTTTCCTACATATGTTCAGTACATTCTTAACTGTGAAGTGGGCTCACAGTTAAGGGGAACAGATAACATTCTTAAACTGGGACAGATGAAGCCCAGCATCTTTAAAATATTGAGAAAGCCCAATGTTGGCTTCTCAGGGGTAGAAACAGCCCTGGTCCCAAAAATGTTAGAGCTCATTGCTCAAGGTGACAACCTAGCAGCACCAGTTAGTGTTGAACCCACACCTGCTACTTCCCAACAAGGTACACAGCCACAAATTACCATCACCTAACAAAGAAAATCCAAACGAACCCCTGCTCAGACTATTCGGTCTGTGAAGGCCCTTATACACTCACATATATAGGAGGAAGTGGACACTAGAGCTCCCACTTCTCTTGAGGAGCAAACCACTCCTATATCTTCAAAGATCAGTGCTGAGGTTCCACATGCTTAGCCTGATGAGCTCATAAGTCAAACTGCCTTAAGCCATCTCTCTGAGTCTCAACACTCAAGTGATCAACCTTCAGGGGACAGTTACCATCCCCAACCTCTAGATCTCAACCAACCAATCCCCAACCTTGATTTCTACACTAATGAAGATCTAGGTTTCAGTGAGAACCATGATTCTCTCTTCTTTTCTCCTACTTAAGAGAGATGAGTGCTCCTGTGTCTCCTACTTCTTGCCCCCATCAGTCACCTACAACTGAGGTGGACACTTCTGAACCTGTTCAGGATGTCCATATGGAAAAGGCTCTCACTTTTGAAAGTGATTACATTATCAAGACCTCAACCATGGCAACTCAGCCCACTAACATCTCAACTGAGATTGCCAGTGAGCAGAGGAAATCCAGCAGCCAAGAACCTGAAGCTGGTGGTGAGAGAAAGGACTTTGTTCCAATCATCTCATCCCCAATGATTCTTCTGATGAAGATGAGGGGAATTTAAGACTAAAGGTGCAAAAACTGTCAAGAACATGCACCTATTTAGTCTCCAAGGTTAGTCACCTTGAATCTCAAGTGACTACCTTGCATAACAGGGTCAATGATCAGCAACTTCAAATTTCATATCTTAAGGAAAAACTAGCTGGGAGACCTTTAGAAGAGCTCAACCAGGAACACAAGAACCTGTGGATGTGATTGACCTAACTCCTAGCTCACCTATGCAAGTGGGTGATGCTACCAAAAAGGGGGAGAAAGTCATTACAGCTACAGAACTTGGGAGTTCTTCAGAGAGAATGGACACTAAGGACTCACCATCCTCACTTGCAATTGTGCATTCTCAGCAACCTCCTAAAATTCACATTGATGTGGATTACACAGACTCCTTCATACAGAGTCTATTTGAGGATGGGATACCAAGGGCTATGTCATCTCCACCATCCTCCAATTACATCATTGGGTGGAGGTATGACAGCAACAAAAAAGCCCTAATCATCATGAAAGTTCAAGGGCAGCAATAGATCTTCAATTTTTAGACCCTAAACTATTATGACAGTCTGGATTTAGTCAACATGTCACTTGTCAACCCAAGCCAATCAAGACAAGCTGATAAGTTGGCTCAAAGAATCCAAGACCGGATCACTGCATAGTTCAGCCTTAGAAGAAGACTGTGGGAATCAGGCAATGTCATTGGTCAACTGGATGTTAAGGCAGACCCTAAGATTAGCTTCATAGGGGAAACCTTGACTGAAGGCCCAGTGACAGAACCTGAGAGCCCAGTCTTATCACCAACAACGGCTGTAGAGATCAATGCCCTTTTGAGACACCTGCTAGTGAAGGTGCTTCTCAACCTCTCTCTGGCCAGAGCTCAGAAGCTGCATCAAGTAATGAAGGCCAAAGCTCTCTCCACCCTGAGTCACAAAGGTCTGTTAGTGATAAATAGAAAAGAAAGATGACATATGAGGAGATTGAGGTGGAGAAGAGAGAGAGGAAAAGGAAGCTAAGGAGAGAATGTTTCTCTTCTGGGTCTAAGAGTACTCATGGAGACTACAATCAAGGCTGCCCCCAGACCAGATACTCAGAATAATGAGTTAAGGGCAGTCAGGATAAACTATCTGCAGACAAGGAACTATGACATAGATAGTGTCATCTCTCTCCCCTTAGAAGAGTTAAATGAACTGGTTGACCTGGAAAGGTCAAGGGAGAAGAACGAGGCAGAAGATGCAGAGCTTCTAGTACAAATCAAAGAAGAAAGAAGAAACAAAAGATTGTAAAAGCATGTGCCTACCCTCTTCCGAAGACTTTTAGTAACATGCTTTATCCGATGTACTTTTCACAAAGCTGGACACCTTTCCGCTGCATCTTTGTAAAGTCGCCAACTTACATGAGTTGGTGAAAAGGTCCATGCTTTTGGTAACTGTACATTGAGGTCTTGAGTCTAAAACTTTCTACTTTATGTACTTTATCCTTTTTGTAATAGATAAGGATGTGATCTATGGCATGTCATAGTCACAAAGTCAAAAAGGCAATCTGCCTTTTTGACTCTACAATTGATTTTGTTTTGAGTCTACTCAATTGTATCCAGCTGGCTTTCATAGTATGGCCAGCTGCAGGATGTAGTATAAGTATCTCATGTTCTTGTAACTTTATTGATATGCTTTGTAACACTTGTAATAAAACATAGAGAAAGCAATATACTGCATTCTTGGAAACCCATATACTTGTGCTCTTGTGTTCTGTCTCTTACATTACCTGTGTTCTTAGTGTCTTTCTTGTGGTTAATCCAGTTCACTGTTTTGTTTAAGTTTGGTTAATCTCCTCTTTGTGTTGTTGTGTTGTAAGTGACCCCCTTCACCGGTCCTACATGTTTGTTCTACCGAGAACAAATGCGGACAAGTGTTTGTTCATCCGCATTTGTCAATGTGGACGACCAGAGAACAAACGCGGACAAGTGTCTGTTCATCCGCATTTGTCAATGCAGATGACCAAAGAACAAATGCGGACAAGTGTTTCTTCATCCGCATTTGTCAATGCGGATGTCCAGAGAACAAATGCACACAAGTGTTCATCCGCATTTGTCAACGCGGAAGACTAAGTGAAGAAATGCTTACCAATTTAACCCATCAGCATTTGCCAATGCGGTGAGCAGATGCGATTGAAGACTTAGACTAATTCTGATGTAGTAATTCAGGGGTAGTTTAGTCATTTTATAAAAAGCATTTATTCTTTTCTTGCTAACCCTAGCAGCTATTGTAATCAATCACCTTCATCAATATACAAAGCATTGTATGAGTATATCTTCTGCATCTAATGTTTCTTGATTGAATGATTCCACCATTCAATCACTAACTCGATCATCATATTCGATCCTAAGTGAGAATTTCAATCTCACCACCCGGTCAATTGGTATTAGAGCTTTGGCTCTCGGTTCTTTTTTAGATCTACCCTAGATCCGAATAGAACTGATTTATCTGGTGATTGAGTTGCTAGTAGAGTGTTCTATCAACTCTACTTAGTAAACAGCAGAATATACGCATCACACAGTTACTGTTCGAGCGATTTCTTTCAAGACACAGGCTTCATTCTCAAAGCTGTGAAGAGTTGACATAGCAAAAATTAACAACAAGAAACTCAAAAAAGTAACAGATCTGATTCTTAAACCTGTTTGGATGATTTGGGCCAATGGACTAATTGAACCTAAAATTCATCTAATCGGTAATTAAACAAGTTAACACTACCTGTTAAAATGGATTCTCATAGTTTTTCACAACTTGGCCATACACCTAAACCTCCTATGCTTAAACACAAATCTGAGTTTAAGCAATGGAAAATCAAGTTCAGGAATTACATTACAAGGGTATATCTTGATTTTTGGATCTCAATATGCAAGGGGATATCCCTATCACTTTGTCCGCAGATCAAGCTGCTATTTACAAGACAGCAAGGTACCCATTGAAGATCTAACTCCTAATAATGAAGATTACAAGAAAATCAAGATTGATCTAAATGCTTAGTCTATCCTAACTCAAGCACTTAAGATGGATGTGCTAAAAAGATTGGAGAAGTATGGTACTGCCAAAGCTGTATGGGATGCACTACAAATTATGTGTGAGGGAAGCAGTGAAGTTGCAGAAATTAACAAGGATAAGCTTGTTAATCAGTATGAAACATTTCATCACTCCAAGGGGGAGTCCATATCCAAACAACTGCACAAATTTGTACAGTTGGTAAATGACTTGGAAATCATGGGAGTCACTTACAAGGTCAAGGAATTAAACAAGAAAATGCTGCACAGTCTTCAAGAGTCCTGGAAACAAAATGTGACAATGTTAAAGAACACTCTTGATCTTGAGAGTACAACTCTGGACATAATGATAGCCAAGATAGAAGCATTGGAGTTAGATGAAAGAAGTTGAAACTTGGGAGGACCCAAAGTGATTAAGCATACAAATTTCCATCAGAATCTCATTCTATGGAAAATTCCTTCATTACTGAGGAGGATGATTTTATCTCTTCAGGAGATCAAATGAATACCACAGGGTTCATTGCAACTCCATCCACTAATCATCCATCAACATCATCCCAAGCATCCAGATTCACTGCTGCTCCTACAACCACTCCTGATGACCCAAGATCTGAAGAATAAAAGTCAACTTACAATGCCTTTGTTGCAAGCTTTGAAGCATATTTAGGAGGAAGACTCATATCAGCACATCTGGTCTAGGAAGACTTAGAAAAAATGGATCCAGATGATGTAGAAGAAATGGATTACAATGGCAAATGGCCATGATTGCTATGAGAGCAAAGAAATTTTTTAGAAAAGGCAGAAAGCTCAGCCTTAATAAAAATACAAAACTTGGATATGATAAATCCAAAGTGAAATGCTTCCACTGTGGCATGGCTGGCCACTTCTCCAGAGAATGCAATTCCCCTAAAAGAAAAACTTCCAAAGGAATTCTCAAAGCCGGTCATCCTCACAGTCAAACTCAAGCTTCCACTCCAATAATCATTAGCAGTATCATCATCCACAAAAACATCAATCATATCAAAATCCACCTCAACTAACAAACCAAGCTCATGGAAGTAGTTAGTCATCTACAAATGCTCTTGTGATAAAGCAAGATGGAGCATGTGACTGGAGCCTGTATGCTAAGGAAGTAAAACCTCAATTTCAAAATCATGCACTCATGGCTCATATCAATAATGGTCCATCTCCCATGCCATCTGAGGTAAAATCCAACCTATGTAGTGATAAATGCATTACTGAACTGCAAGGTTATAGAGAACACAATCATAAACCGGCAGATAAAATTAAAGAGGAAAAGGTTAAGTCAGGGATGATGAAAAGAGAGATAAAAGGCTTTGAAATCAAAACAAAATCTCTCATCTCTAACATTGAAAAACTGCATGGTGAAAAGTACACCCTTGCAACTGAGAATGAGCTACCGACTGAAAAGTTATCTCAATCTAAGGCTGAACATACACTTACTGAAGTGAAACTTGAAAAGTTTTAACTGTCTTCAGTCCAGCTACAAAAGATATTTGATTCTCAAAAGGATCCCAAGGACATGCCTGGGATTGGGTATAAAAATTCATGTCCTCCACCATATAATAACAACTACACTGTCATGCCTGAATCTATCACACTCAATGAGGAAATTGAAACTAAAACTATGGAACCAAAATCTATAGTAAAATAGATCATAAATCCTCAAAACCAACCAAATGTTTACATTGAAACCAATGAGGATAAAATTAGATTAGGACACCCAATCAAAATCAAAGAGTGTTTGGACAAGGTAGTGTGTGTCATCAAACCCACAACCCCGTAAAGGCAATTGTTCCATTTATAAAATTCATACCTTCTGTTTTAAAAGGTAAAAAGAAGTTTGTGAAGTTAGTGAAACCCACTGCTGAAAGTAGTTCTGATAATGAGATTATATCTCCAAACAAATCAAGCAAATCAGACAAGGTTTCACTGCAAAAGAATCAAAAGAGATCATTGATTTCAACGTGTAAAACTCTGTCAGACCCCCAATCTTTAAAATTAAGACAGGGTGTTGGTTTTGAATTATGCAACAAGGAACATGTTGATCAATTTGAGAAAGAGGTAAAGAAAAGGTTAAAAAACAAAAACAACCTAGAAAATAGAACAAAAGGGCTGATTTGGATTCATCCCCTGAACAAAAGAAAGTGGCTTAGTAGCAAATGAGAAAATCTACTGAGTCCCACAAATCAATATCTGATTCAAGCAACAAACAAATGTATTGTGACATTTGTGATATGTTCAATCACAAAACAGAAGAGTGCTTTTACAATTAATATTGCTCTATCTGTGACATGAACAACCACTCAACCAAAAACTGTTATTTTAACAAATATTATTCAGCCTATGATATGAACAATCACAATACATCTGATTGTTACTTCAATCAGAAGGGAATGAGAATTGCTTAAAACAAACCCATCTCAACAACATCATAAGGCAAAACACAAGTCAGGAGTCATTTGCACACCAATCAATCTAAGACATCTAAATCACTCAATGACAAGAGTAAAACAAAAGAATGTGGAAAAGTCAAAGAAACAAACATTACATTAATCAAAAGTCTGACTTTTCAAAACCTAAAAGGATTCTTGAAAATCAAAAATGGTATAAATTTCTTCAAAAGAATAAAGATCAAAGATTTTACTACTCATTTGACTCTTCTGTTGATGTTGATGAGAAGACTCCAGCAAAATATCATAAGCAATCTCCAATGTCACCTCTAAATAGATCACAATTTAAAGAAAGGTATCAAGAAGTCACCATAATAGATAGGAATGGGAAACGCAAGACCATCATGGCTTGGGTTCCATATTCTAGTTAGTTCTTTTGTGCTTGCAGGTACATCCACATAGGTCCAATAGCTTATGGTACGTGGATAGTGGATGTTCCCGACACATGACTAGAGATCGTTCCCTCCTTCATGACTTCAAGAATATACAAGGAACTACGGTGGCATTTGGTGGAGATTCGCAGGGTGGTAGAATTACAGTGAAGGATCTGTGACAAATGAGATGCTGAGCTTTGATAGAGTGAACTACTGTGAACAACTGAAGTTCAATCTGCTAAGCGTGTCTCAGATCTGTGACAAAAAATATTCAACTCACTTTATCGACACTCATTGCTACATTCTAAAACCTGGATTTCAGATCTCAAAAGAATGGGTTGTCCTAAAGATCCTGAGGAAGAATAATACTTATGTTTTAAACCTGAATTCTGCAACACCTACAGAAGAAACTTGTCTTTTATCAAAAGCATCATTTGATGAGTCACAGCTTTGGCATAGACGTTTGGGGCACACAAAATTTAGAAACATGAACAGATTGGTCAAAGGAAACCATGTCATTGGTATTTCACAAAAAGAATTTCACTTTGTTGATCACTGTTCAGCGTGCCTCAAAGGAAAACAACATAAATCTTCTCATAAATCCAAGCTGGTGAACACAAACAATGCACCATTGAAGTTACTTCACATGGATCTGTTTGAACCAACTAATGTAATGAACATTGGAAAGAAACAATATTGTTCGGTGATCAGATGACTTTTCACGATTTACATGGGTTTTCTTCTTACTTCATTAAAATGAGGCATCCCAAATAATAAAGACTTTATCACTAAAATAGGAAATCACCTTGATCATAAGGTCAAAACAATCAAAAGTGATAATGGAACTGAATTTAAAAATGAAGACATGAGTTCTTTTTGTGCAACCAAAGGCATTGCTCATTAATTCAGTGCAGCTAGAACTCCTCAACAAAATAGGGTAGCAGAAAGGAGAAATAGAACACTGATTGAAGAAGCAAGAACAATGCTAGCCGATGCTAAGCTGCCAATCACCTTCTGGAAGAGGCAGTTGACACATCGTGCTTTGTACAAAATCGAACTCTAATTGTAAAAGAAAGAAACATGACTCCATATGAACTGCTCTTTCATAGAAAATCATTCATTGGATTTCTTATATCATTTGGTAGTCATGTCTCAATATTAAACACCCGAGACTATTTGGGAAACATTTCATCTAAGTCTGATGAAGGATTCTTTGTAGGTTCTTCTTCTGTTTCAAAGGCTTATAGAGTGTTTAATCCTAGATTAAACATTATTGATGAATCAAAAAATGTCCAATTAAAGGAACATTTGTTTCCCAAATCTACAAATGGTCCTGACTGGTTGTTTGATATTGACTCAATTACAAAATCATTTGATCCATTTCACTTGACTGATGTAGGAAATCTCCATTAGGTGACACTTCTTTAGCTATAGAAAGAAGAGATGACTTTCCATTGATTTCTCCTACATCTGTTGAATACATGATGAAGATGTTCCTCTTGAAGCTGATCCCATCAGACAACCATCACAAAACCAGAGTATTTCAACTGAAGGAGGTCCAAGCGTGTTACCATCACACTCAAATGATCTGTCAACTAAGATCAGAAATCAAAAACAAGCTACTCCTCCAGCTTAAACACAAAGAACATCAAATGATAAAAGCAATCACAATGTTGTGAAGCTGAAGCAGGAACTGAAACAGAATCTGACTATCTTCAAAATTCCACAACAATACAAGATGAAGGTGCCTCTAACCATAATGAACTGAATGTCTCTAATCTTGATGTAACCATTGCTGGTGACTCCATTCCAACCACAAGAATACACAAGAATCATCGAGTTGAAACCATTATTGGTGAACTTCATGAGAGGGTGACAAGAAGTAAGTCCAGTATTGCAAACGTTTGTTTGTTCTCAGGCTTCTATGTCAAACAGTACCCAAGAACATCAAAGAGGCTCTTCAAGACAATAGCTGGATTGAAGCAATGAAAGAAGAATTGCTCCAATTCTAGAAGCAAGAAGTATGGCAACTGGTAGACCTTCTCGAAGGACAATACCTTATCGGTACTAGATGGTTGTACAGAACAAGACTGATGTTGGTCCATGTGATCGATGAACAGTACAATTGATAGGATAATTTGATCAATATCAACACACAATCCAAATAACAACAATTGAGAAGTGAATATGATGAATCAAGACATAATTGGTACTCAAATGAACAAACTCACTCAATAACAACAAGCACAATTGTATTTCAATGAAGTAACTGCTTAGAAATGGTAGCTTACAACAGAATTCCACGATTAGGGTTTTGCAAGCTTGTCGTACAAAGTGAAATGACAATAGTATATATAGCAGTCATAGATTCGCTGACAGTTTCGCTACCAGCGATACTGTCATGCCGAAACTATAGTTTCGCCCGGCAGAACACAAGTTCGCCGGGTAAACCAAAACAGCAAACTGTGAGCGAATGTATAGATTCGCTCACAGTTTCGCTGGACTGCCAAAATGCTAGTTACAAACAAAATACAAAATGAAACTAACAAAAGTCCTATTACAATGTAAAGTAAACATCTATACTAAAGTGAGTCCAACCTAACATGATCTTCAATACTCCCCCTAGGTTGGACCTCACTATCTTCACTTCTCTTGATTTGACTCGTCGGCTCCGGTTTCCTCTGCTGCTGTTGGTCTATCTTCATCACCTCCCGCAGCAACATCTTTAGAAGCTTCAGCCACTGATCCTCCAAAGTTAGTTCCTGCATCACCAGCTTCCTCAGAATGACCACTAGCTCTAGCAAACTGCCTGGTCATGTCTTGAACATCCATGGCAAAGTCATCTTGTGCTCTCACCTTTTCAGCCAAACTCTTTACCTCCGCCCATACTCCTCTTATTTTGTTTGCCAGATTCATAAACAAGCTTGCCTCTTTTCGTGTTTCCTCTCCTGCCCCAGCCTTAATATGATTTTCACAAAGAGTCAAGAGATCTTCATCACTAAAGCTGAATAATTCCATCGGGTCAAACACCCTAAACTCTTTTCCGTGTTTGGCTCTAATCACCGCCTCGCCAGTGTTATTATCATAAAACCACTTTTCAAAGTCCTGTAAACGTTGGGGAAGAGGATCAGCCAATCTTATCCTGTTTACAGTCTTTGGTGGTTTGACTCTCAAAACAATCCTCCCTTTGCCAGTCTCCCAGTCTTTATCTTTCTTTGACCTTTTTCGTTCAGCCTTCATGTATCCAAATGACTCAAAATTATCATTAAGTCCATTTTTAATTTCCTTCTCAAGAAATACTGCCTTTTCACTTAAATGAGCATTAATCAAAGGCAAAGTGGCCAACCGTCTCAGATCCCATTTGGGCAAGGTCTTAAAAGCCTTCCTCTTGAGCATGTAGCTGATATTACCTCCTCTTCTTTTAATCATAAACATCTTTAAACTAGGATTATAACACCAACTTATTATCTTCTTGTCTGCCTCTTTCCTGCTTAAACCTTCCATATTTTGAAACAAAGGAGTAAGTTCTTCAGCCTCCTTCTCCTTCACCAACCAGTCACTCTTATCCATCTCAAACACATCAGCTTCATCATCTCCCTCTTAGCAACATACACCAGTGGTCTCTCATCTACTTCATAAAACTCTGGTTCAGAATCATAATCAACCAATTGCTCATCCTCCTCTTCTTCATCAATCAAACCTTTTCCTTTATCAGACATTCCCTCAGTGGTAGCAGTAACAACCACTTCTTCACACACACTATCCTTATCAAAATCAAACTGTAGGTTAACAAACCCTGCTTCAATAATATCATCATCCTTATTTCTTCCAGCATCTTCTCTTGGGATCTCTTGTTCCCCTGCTTCAGTATTAGCTGCTCCAGAAGTGCCCTCTCCTACCTTGGATGAAGTACCCACATTCAAGAATGAGTACTTAGATATATCAGTCATATCATCTAACTCAGATTGAGTTAGTTGACTAGGTAGGCCAGCAGCAGCTTTCATCTGAGAAATTTCTTCAACAATCTCTTAATCAAATTATTCTGGTCAACCAACATCTTTTTCATTCCTTCAATTACCTCATCCTTCTGTTTTTCCCTAATCTCCTGATTCGTCAGTTTAGTCTTTATCATACTCAACTCATTGGCCAATGAAGTATTTAGACTACGAATAACATCCTCATCAAGACCAGCACTAGCCTGTTCCTGCTGTGAAACCCTCGTGTCGATGTTTTGATCTCCGTTCAGGCTCAACAAAGTCAGTTTTCTTTTAGATCTCCGTTCTTTCTCCACCCTTATCTCCTCTGCTTGTGCATCTATATCTTCTTCAAAATCATAATCTTTCTCTTTTGCATATCTCTTTCTTTTCTTAGCTGCATCAGCTTGTTGCACCCTTGTTTCCTCAGTCCTTTTGTTTTCAGACTCATCGACCGTCTGATATAATTCCAGCGTTCTGGAGGGTACATATTTTCCCAGAGATGGGTGATTTTACCACTGAAATCATGGCGGATAGCATAGCAATCAGTAAATATCCGAGGGTTCATCTACACTAATCTCTTGACTTCACCATGTTTAGGAACATCAGGAATAAGATCATCAATCATCTGAATAAAGCGAGGATATAACAACCATTTATCCTTCTTCACAGCCATCACATTCTCTGCCATACACGCAAAGATCAGTCTAGCAATGTTTGCTTTCTCCCCTTTACAACATATCACCATAGCTTTGCCCAGTCAAGATTAAGTCCATCGGATCCACCCTTACGGTGATCTAAGCACATAATAAAAACATGAGCTATATATCTCCATTCCTTAGATAAAAAAGACTTTTTAATCTCCTTCTCGAACCAAAAGCTGGTCCCTCATACCCCATTGTCTGAAAGCTTGGAATACTTCAGACTCCGTCATATCCACTTCATCACCAGTATCATCTTCTAGTCTAAGAATCCTCGACACGCTCTCAGCAGTAATAGTTATATCATGATCAATCACTCTAGCTGTGATTCTCTGTACATCTCCTCCAGTGTTGTATTCTTCTGATCTCCAAAAATCTCTAATATTAAGATCATAGATAGTGGGTGAGTGAGAGATAGCATATGCAATGGGTGATCTCTGAAGCCATCTAATGCAGTCACGAAATCCGGCCGCCTTTAAGAGTATCGTCTAATATGGCAGTGATGTTATTCCTCTCATCAAACTTGAGATTCGCCATGATAACCTGAGAAGAACAACAAATAAATTTGAATAAGAAATACTGAAAATAAGAAAATAAAACAAAAACAAAAGAAACAATCAATTTCGGCAAGCGAAACAATAGTTTCGCTCACTAAGACATGATAGTTTCGCTGAATCAAAGACAATTTCGACAAGGAAAACAAACAGTTTCGACAAGCGAAACTATAATTTCGCTCATTGAAACTTGTTATTTTCGCAGAACAAAAATTAGTTCGACAAGATTAGAATGAATTAAAGTAGTTTCGCAATTAGTTTCACCAAATATTAATTTAGTTTCGCTATTACAAATTAGTTTGTTGACATAAGAAAATACAAGCGAAATGTGTAAATTAAAGATCACTCATTGCGAAATTAGAGAAGATATGGCGAAACTGTTAAGTTTGCTCGGACAGCATAACTTTACAGTTTCGCAGAAAAGATGTGAACTTTCGTTCAATTTCGCAGAGAAATTAGTAGTTTCGCTGATCGAACAGCGAAACCACCGAAGAGACACAATCTAGATAACTTAAGAATAGACTATTTAATCCAGATTAGAAAGTGAATCAGTGTTCGAAACTCACATACGAAGTGAATCTCACGAAAAATCAGTCCAAATCACAAACACAAGTCAAAATCGCCTTAAAAGTTACGGATAAACCCTAAAAGTGAAACTGAGCGATTGTGTGAAATTATGAGAGAAAATTCGCAAACATGACTTATATAGCAAATAGTTTCGCAGACAGCGAAACTATAAATTCTTCTGGCGAATTTACAGTTTCGCCCAGTGAAACTGTAATTTCGCTAGGAGGTAACTGATTAACAACTTATTAGCCAACCTAGCGAAATTGCAGTTTCGCTTTGCGAAATTATTAGCGAAAGAATACTTTCGCACCTTATTTATTATTATTATTATATTTTTTATTTTTTTTTATTTTTTTTTTTTAAATTATAATGCTTAAAGGAAGCACATCTAATAATGAGATCTAAAATAATCAGAGATCACATTCTCTAAATATTTTAGAACATAAAGATGATCAAAAAATCATCTACCAGTCATGAGATCATACTGAATACAAGATCTGATCACAATCTGCACAGAAACAACTGAAATTAGAACAAATCAATAACGATTGCTGATATAATTGTCCACTTAAACTCATGCCTTATCCTTTTTCGAACAACAGCTTATGATTCATTTAAGGTTCGATTAGATGCTTTAAAATGCAAGACCCCACAATCATTTGGTAAAAAAACCCTCACCCAACCTCAGGATTTCTTGAATTATGAATCAATCTTCAAAGAACAAGGTTTGTGAATTAGTGTGCAAATGATTATCAACAGAATATTTCATTCTGAGAGAAATTCATCGATAAGATGATTTGACATAATTATATCAAAATGGTGAGAGCTCCAGATCTATACTCACGTATAACAGAGGAGATAACCATTTGAACATGTGCTGATGAGAGCTCCAGGTCAGTACTATCGTACAGCAGAGGAGATCATCACTCCAGGTCAGTACTCACGTACAGCAGAGGAGATAAGCACAGACACAAGACATCTTGACACTAAATATGCAGCAGAGGATGATGACAAAACAAAGCAAAATGAACGAAAGATTCATTCTCAATCCAATTTTTGTCAGGACTAGTTTTTGTGCAATCCAAAACGATTGAGTAAATCCAGACATTCTTAAGCATAAAGTTTAATTTAATCAAATGTTGTTGTCTACTTCATTCGTCAGGCAGAGTCTATCAAGCATATCGTTAAAGAATCTGATCCATTTCCTTTTTTTAATGTGAAACTGAATCCAGTAACAGTTACTATCATTTCTCATAGAAGTACTGGTCATGTAAATAAAAAATTTTTAGAGAATATACAATCATTTTCATCATGTTAATTCCAATCTCAGAATAATGATATTACTCCCCCAAATTTTTATTTCATATTCTATTATTATCAATGAATTTTCATTTTAATTAATTTTTTTATATGTTTGTTATAAATTATTTTTTAATAAAGAAATAGAAAATGAAAATTTTTAAAAAGATATTAACCCAAGCATAGAAATCAATTCATAAAAACGAGGTTTATCAAATGTTTTTGTGAAAAGATCAGCTTTTTGATTTTTTTTGTCGATGGGTATAATATTAATGAAACCCTTCTCTTGAGCATCACGAATAGCATGGATCGTGTTTCAATAGCTTTCCATTTGTCCAATCATTTTTCCACCCTTCTTATTCCAGCAAATGCCACATATCCTCCATCTATAATCCGATAATTGGTCAACAAATCCTTTAATCCCGTCATATGCTTGGAACATCCACTATCAACATGCCACAGACTGTGTACAATCTTTGAAGAGGATCCCTGAATGAATTAACAAATCATTTAGCCAGGAGCAATAGGGACCCAAGATTAAACAACTTTTGTTTTTAAAGAAGCAGATTTTTTACAAAAGAAATTATTAACCAATTTTGTCAATTTATTCCCAAAACAATTCCTATTAGAGGATCTTTGAATCAAAGGGAAATTTTGATAAGATGATCCTCTTCACCACACCTGAAACAATGATGTTTGAATCTAGGTCGATGATGTGATGAGGTAAAAATAGGATCAATAATGATCTCCTCATCACATTCAGACAAACTAGAATCAACATCACTGAATGTCTCATACATCTCATGATGTTTTGTTTATTTGAATCAGAGTTCTTCTTGTCAAAATCAAAACGTGATTCTTCTGACAAATCAGTAAAACTCGTACCATTGGTACCAGTGTCAGATAAAGACGAACTACATTTTCTGATGATGTCATATTTAATGGTATGAAAGATGGAATAGGTTGAGAAAAGAACTTTTCGAAAGAATTAATTTAAAGTTGCTCAGTTGTTTTAGGAGAAACATCAGATTCATTGCATTCATTACTAGAACAAAAATCATCACTATCATGATTTGAAGTACAAGATGAAATAGAACTATCAAGAGAACATGAGACATTCAAGTTTGTTACATTTGAACTAGAAACAAACACTGAATTTAAACTAGACTTATTATCTAAAACAGACTGCTGATTGTCAGGTGTACTAGAACTAGTGCATCCAAGCCCACTAGTTGGTCCATAGTCGTAGTCTTCACGAATGTACTTAGAGTTATTCCCAACTAAACCTGCAGACATACTGTCAGTATCTGATTTGATTAAATCATTAGAAGGATGAGGAACAGGCATAGGAGAATAACAGTATGTACTAGGAGGAGGATAAACCTGTACAATTTCATAACCCAAACCTATTTTAATTCTTGCTCCCCGTTGAGATTTACAAAGATCATCATGTTTCATTCCAAAAATAGTCCATTTATCTAACTTTGACTGAAGTTTGCTTGCTTCAAATTCAGCAAGAGCAACCCGTTCAGTCAAAGTATTAACCTCTACATTTCTTTCCAAAACAATCTTTTTAAATGATCAGTTTCTTTTAAAGCCACATTTAATTTCACAAAATATTTTGATTCATTCATTTTAAGTTCATCATTAATTCGTTTTAAATCCTTTTCATTATCAATTAACAAACGATTAGCCTTATAAATCCCAAAAAGTCTAATTTTGCAAGCAGATGAGCACATATCCTGTATTACCTCATAAGGAAGTCCCATTACCATCCTTTCGGCAGCTAAAGCTTTATCGCACATGCATGCTGGAGTACTTGATTTCCTTTCCTCAACAGTAGCGGTCGCATCATCCTTCTCTTTTCCTTTCGCAGCTTTTGAATTCCTTTCTTCATCTGAACCTGTAATTTCCTCTTTCTCCTCTCCATCTGCCTTCTCTTCTTTCTCCTTTACTGAAGATTCATTTGCTTCTCCTTGAATTCCTTGAACAGCACAAATCCATCTTTATCAACTTCCATCTCATCACTTTCCACAACCTCAGCAACTAACGCGTGATTTATTTCAGATCTTGTTTCTTCCACCTCCACACTCCAGTCAAAGTTTGAGATCAAAGCTGACTCCTTTTTTGAATTTCCTTCTTCCGTTTCTTTCTCTGCTGTCAATCTTGGTACTCCAGTGTTACTAGGATCTGTGACAATTGGTAATGGACATTCACGTTTAAAATGTCCCAATTGTTTACAGTTAAAGCACCTCAATTTTGACTTATAAATCCTAGTTTTGAGGTAGATGATTGACCACCAAAGTTCTTTCTTCCTGTTCTTTCCATGAATCTCCTGGCTCTTAAAGTTAACATCGCCATTTGCCATTGAATGTCAGTTTCTTCTAAATCATCAGGATCAACCTGATACATATCCTCCATAGTCATTCCTTTACCTTTCAATTCACCAGCAACAAGAGCTTCATAGCTCTGAACAAACATTCCAAAAGAGCCATTGTTTCAGATGAAATTGAAGTTTCAGCATTCACCTTAGAATTTCCCAATTCTTTTCCAACATGATTACTACCACTCGAGAAATTACTTGTATTGCTCCCTCCTTGAATTGGATTTTGAATGTGAGAGTTTGCAGCGGATGACAACAAAGCAGCATTTTGAGAAAAACCAGATGTGGGCATCATAGTCTGGTTAAATTCTCTTCTTTCATATCCAACTCAAAAGATTTCAACTTGTTAATGATATCCATCAGCTTATAATCTGTAAAACCTCTTTCTTGTTTGAGCATCCTCACTTGAAGACTCCACTGTGGTGGAAGAGAATCGAGAAGCCTGTAACTTGTTCACTGTTGGAGAGTCTTTCATCATACTTCTTCAGAGTGCTTGAGACGGTTAAGAACGATTTGTCAGATCTGTCAAACTTTCATTCTTGTATCCTACAAACGAATTGAACTCCTTTTCAGCTTGAATACTCTTGTTTCACCAGATCTGCATTCCCATCATAGAATTCACAAAGAGCATCATAAAGGGATTTAGCATTTTTATGCTGCAAAACGATTGTAGATATCTGGAGCCAAGCAGAGAGTTAGAGCACCAAAAGCTTTTTGATCACGATCAATCAGTTTCAGATCTCTTTCAGTATAAGAAGATGGGTCTTTGTTCTGAGAAACGACATCACCAACCGTAACCGTAGGTATATGAGGACCTAAAATAATCGATTCCCATTGATTATGATCTGTGTAGAAAAAGAAAGCTTTGAGACATCTCTTCCAATATTCAAAATTATCTCCATTAATGAGTCTTGGAGGTCTATTAGGAGCAACACTTTCAAGATCCGCAAGTGTAAGAGTAGTTAATTTCGACATAATAGTTTCGGTAGAAAAATTGATAATTTCGCTGACAAATTCGCTAACAAATTCGCTGAAAGAGGTGACTTGGCTAACAGTTTCGCTGAAACAATACTATGCAGATACTTTCGCAAAAACAGACACTTTCGCTTGCAATTTCAGCAGCACTTTCACTTGAACAGAGACAACAATTGCTTAATTTCGCTACTAAATTCGCAGGAAACAAGCTTGAACTTTCGTTCAAAAATAGATTCGGCAGCAATTTCGCTTGATGATTGGTCAAAAACACTAATGAACTTTCGTTCAAGGGAATACTTTCGCTGAAACCTAGAGAAAACAACTTTGATCCAAAAAACTCATAATTTCGCTGAATGAAGATGACAGTTTCGCTGTAAGAACAGTAATTTCGCTGGTCGATCTCAAAACCCTTTTTCACCTCAAAATCAATCTGAAATCATCCAAATCTCAATGAATTTGAGATCTGATGATTGTAGAATCTTCCTCAATCAAGAACAAGCATAATTCAATCAATTTCCATGCCAAAAACAGCTGATAATCCAATGAAAATTGATTGAAACTAGATATTGACCAAAACCACAAAAACTCAACAAATTAAGAGCACTAAGGCTCTGATACCATATTGTTGGTCCATGTGATCGATGAACAGTACAATTGATAGGATAATTTGATCAATATCAAAACACAATCCAAATAACAACAATTGAGAAGTGAATATGATGAATCAAGACATAATTGGTACTCAAATGAACAAACTCACTCAATAACAACAAGCACAATTGTATTTCAATGAAGTAACTGCTTAGAAATGGTAGCTTGCAACAGAATTCCACGATTAGGGTTTTGCAAGCTTGCCGTACAAAGTGAAATGACAATAGTATATATAGCAGTCATAGATTCGCTGATAGTTTCGCTACCAGCGAAACTGTCATGCCGAAACTATAGTTTCGCCGGCAGAACACAAGTTCGTCGGGTAAACCAAAACAGCAAACTGTGAGCGAATGTATAGATTCGCTCACAGTTTCGCTGGACTGCCAAAACTGCTAATTACAAACAAAATACAAAATGAAACTAACAAAAGTCCTATTACAATGTAAAGTAAACATCTATACTAAAGTGAGTCCACCTAACATGATCTTCAACTGATGATAGAGGGATCGTCATCAGAAACAAAGCAAGATTAGTGGCATAGGGATACACTCAAGAAGAAGGAATCGTATGACAAAGTGTTTGCACTGTTTCCAGATTAGAAGCAATCAGAATCTTTCTAGCATATTCTACACCCATGAAATTTACTATTTATCAAATGGATGTGAAGTGTTCCTTCTTGTATGGAAAGATTGCTGAGGAGGTCTATGTGAGTCAACCACCTGGCTTTGAAGATCAGATTTCCCTCATAGAGTTTACAAGCTTGACAAAGCTCTGTATGGTCTCCACCAAGCTCCAAGGAAGTGGTATGAGACTCTATCATCCTTTCTTCTGAAAATGGATATGAAAAAGGAAGGATTGATCAGACTCTCTTCAGAAAAAGAAGAGGAAAAGATATGTTGTTAGTCTAGATTTATGTGGATGATATCATTTTTGGCTCAACAAACAAGCAACTCTATAAAGAGTTTGAAGACCTTATGCATTCAAAATTCCAAATGAGTGCAATGGGGGAACTCACTTTCTTTCTAGGGGTGCAAGTCCAATAAACAGCAGATGGAATCTTCATCAATCAATCAAAATACGTGGAAACTATGTTAAAGAAATTCCACTTTGCTGATTGTCAGTCAATCAGAGCTCTTGTGGATACTAAAGTGAAGATTGGACCTGATCCAGAAGGCAAATCAGTGGACCAGACTCACTATCGATCTATGATCAGTTCATTTATGTATCTAACAGCAGTAGGCCTGACATTATGTTTGGTGTTTGTATGTGTGCCAGATATCAAGCTGACCCTAAGGAATCTCATGTGAATGCTATCAAGAGGATATTCAGATATCTTAAGGGCAAACCAGCTCTTGGATTATGGTATCCAAAGGAAGGAGACTTCAATCTCTATGCCTACATGGTAGTGATTACGGTGGATGCAACTTCATAGGAAATCCATCTCTGGCGGTTGTCTATTTCTTGATCCCATATTGGTCTCTTGGCAATGTAAGAAGCAGACAAATGTGCAGGATCGTTTAAGGGTTTGAACACAATTACAACACAACAACACAATGAGGAGATTATCTAACTCTAATCAAACAGTAAACTGGGTTAACCAAAAGTGATACAAAAAACACAAGTAAAGCAAGAGACAGAACAGGAGAATATGGTTTTTCAAGGATGCAGTATATTACTTTCTCAAGTTCTTTTACAAGTGTTACAAAGTATGTTTAAGATACAAGAAACTTGAAATACTTATACTACAACCTACAGCGGCTATTCTATGAAAGCCAGCTGGATACAATTGACTAGACACAAACAAAATCAATTGTAGAATCAAAAGGCATATCTGCCTTTTGACCTTGTGACTATGACATGCCATAGCTCACATCTTTATACATTACAAAAAGGATAAAGTACATAAAGTGGAAAGTTTCAGACTCAAGACCTCAATGTACAGTTACCAAAAGCATGGACCTTTTCACCAACTCTTGTAAGTTGGTGGACTTATTAGAGATGCAGCGGAAAAGGTGCTTTATGGAACAGTACATCAGATAAAGCATGTGTACTAAAAGTCTTCGGAAGAAATCTGTCTTCATAGGGTGAAGCTTCGGAAGACTTTGTCTCTTGAAGCTTCGGAAGACATCATGTTTGGCTTCGGAAGACATCATGTTTGGCTTCGGAAGATATTGGTCTTGGCTTCGGAAGATTTTACACTTAGAATGTTTTCTAATGTATTTTGTAAAACTTCCGAAGCATTCTTCACTTCAGTACTTAGTGCATGTTGCTGAGACACTTTGGATGTTTTGGGTTGCATCAGACTTAAGGAATCCTTACAAAATGTATCTGTGTCAACAGCAAAAGCTGAGTATATTGCAGCATCAGCTTGTTGCTCTCAAGTTCTCTGGATTCAAAACCAGATGCTTGATTATGGTTTTAACTTCTTGTACACACCAATTCACATTGACAACACAGCAGTTGTTTTCATAATAAAAAAACCAATTCAGCACTCAAAAATCAAACACATTGAAATAAGATATCACTTTTTGAGAGACTGTGCTGAAAAAGGGTTGATCAAATTGATTCAAGTACCCACTGAAAATCAACTGGCTGATTTATTTACTAAGGCATTTGAACCTGGTAGGTTTGAATTCCTGGTTCAATCAATTGGTATGATTAACCTTGAGTAAAACCAATCAAAACATCAAAAACAAGTCAAAAATACTAGAAAACCACAAAAAGAATTAAATTTTTATGAAGAATAGGATATCATTGGGAAATGATATAATTATAGTCGTTATATCATTCACTGTGCTTAATTTCAAAAATTGCAAGAATGTCATGACTTACCAGATATGTGGTAGGCTCAACTTGGAAGAGAAAATACATGCACTGATGAATTGAAATCTTATTCAATAGTGAAACACTCATCACAAAATACAGGTATGTATTGGCTTATCTGAGTGCATGTGTGTGTAGTAACCTAAACACACCGGGTAATGATACTTTATGAATCTCTTTCACCTACATCCAGTTTCATCTTTTTTTTGCTGAGCAAAGACCTAATAAAACATGCACATACTGCAGATGTACTGATCCAAAAGATTCCTAATGAGGAACACATCCAAATTGGATGAATCTACAAAAGCAATACATTCCAAGTGAATGAATAAAAGAATCCTATCATGGATCACTTCCAAAGTGAAATGAACAGAATCCCAATGTGGATCATCAAGAAAAGGATCAAAGTAAAAGAATCCCAATGAGGATCAGTGAAAATAAGTTCTCATAACTTAAGTAACCTCGTAAGGAAAGTTGTGAAAAAGTTCTACCATGCATTATATAAGGAGGGTTGATCATTCCATACTTGTGTGTGTGAGGTACATATTGAATAATTAAATCAACCAAAAACATGATAAATATCATTTGCATCAAAATATCAACCTGGTATGAGTTTAAAAGGACAAACATACTTCAATCATCAAGTTCATAAACATTTCCATTTTATCATAAAGGATGCACATGTGTAATGTAAGATTGATATAATCCCAACAAAAGATATCTTTCTCTTCATTATAGATAATCAAAATTATATTCAATTTTTTTTGAAATCTTTAAAGTTTCTATCCAGATATGGATATAAACTTTAGGGGGAGTAATTTGAAATTCATTTGATCAAATCTGTATAGATTCTTAATAGCTTAAATTACTTTATTAAAAATTAAAATAATAAAAATAAAAATAAAAAATAAAAATGCATGTGTTGGTGCAAAAGTTATACCATAGTATCTCAGCCTATGCAGATTCTTAGAAGCATGAAAAGTCAAAGATCAGTCAAACAATAGGAAACTTGTATCACTTCTGACATACAAGCCAATCCAAGCAAGAATGACAAAATCAACAGTCAACAACTTCATAAGACACAAATTCAATCAAAGACCCTTTCATAACAAGAAAAAAATCAAAAGCAGAAAACATTAAGTTTTGATTAGTTCAAAATTTAATGCAGGTAAGTGCATTGGTTAATACAGGTAAGTGCATTGGTTAATGCGAGTGAAGGTAACCCATGCTTATAACCAATGGAGGTAACTTTTATTTCCAAGTAAAACTAATGCGGACAAAGATTGTACTCTACCGCATTAGTGTGTTAAAAGTATACATGATCAAGTAAATGTGGATTTTATTCTATCGCATTTACTACAGTGAGCAATGCTGAACAAATTTTGTCAACCGCATTTGCTACATGAGCAAATGCTGACAAAGTTTGATCAGCCGCATTTGCTACGGTGAGCAAATGTTGACAGATTGATCAGCCGTATTTGCTATTGTGAACAATGCTGAGCAAGTTTTGTCAACCACATTTGTTACATTGAACAAATGCTTATGAACTTCGTTCTTCCACATTTGCCACAGTGCACAAATGCGGATAGAAGAAAACTGAAGTAACAAAACTTCCGTATTTGCTAGAGTATGTAAATGCGGATGCCTAAAATCACAAGTTAAAATGCTTCTGCATTTACAATAGTAACACATACGGATGTTTAAAAACCATCTACCTTTGCTACAGTGAATTAAAAAAAATCCAACCCAAGCAACACCTTTTATGCCTCCACAAGACCTAGCAGAATCTTCACAACCTCAATCACCACCCAAACATTGAAAAATATAGGTTGTATGATCCTTAGGGGGAGTATTGTTGGACCCTAAAAGGACCATACATGCCTATTCAATTGGTTAGTTGATAGTTGTTTTGCTGAGGTTCTCACAAGTCCAAGAACCAATACGGATGAGTATCCTACTGAATAGAAGAAATGCGGACAAGTGTTTGTTCTACCACATTAACTAATGTGGATGGCTTAGAAGAAATGCGGACAAGTGTTTGTTCTACCGCATTTGTCAATGTGGATGACCAGAGAACAAATGCGGACAAGTGTTTGTTTATCCGCATTGTCAATGCGGATGACCAGAGAACAAATGCGGACAAGTGTTTGTTCATTCGCATTTGTCAATGTGGATGACCAGAGAACAAATGCGGACAAGTGTTTCTTCATTCGTATTTGTCAATGCGGAAGACCAAGTGAATAAATGCTGATCAAGTTGACTCATCCGCATTGCCAATGCGGATGACCAGATGCGATTGAAGACTTAGACTAATTCTGAAGTAATAAGTCAGGGGTAGTTTAGTCATTTGGTAAAAGACAACCTGTCTGCCTATAAATAGAATATACAACCTCATATATGAGATGACCTAAATCATAGAAAAAGATAGAAAAGACAGAATATAGAAAATCAGAAGCATTTATTACTTTTCTTGCTAAACCCTAGCAGCCATTGTAATCAATCACCTTCATCAATATACAAAGCATTGTATGAGTATATCTTCTGCATCTAATGTTTCTTGATTGAATGATTCCGCCATTCAATCACTAATTCGATCATCATATTCGATCCTAAGTGAGAATCTCAATCTCACCACCCGGTCATTATTGAATTCAAAGTAACAATTACAAAGAGTTAAGAATAAAGCAGAATACTATTCTGTTTTATAATAAGCAAACAAGAAAAAAAACACGTGTGAAAATACACCAGTTCACGTACTCCTTTTTGTAGCAACAAAGCAACATTCATTCTTCAACAAACTAAGCCAAATATGACCATTTCCTTATGCAAACATGCATAAATGATAACTTGACCCAGATGACCCGTTTGGCCCATGAACATGTTGACCCGTGACTCGTGAACGAAACCCGATTAACCCAACAATCACTCCTTTAATCTGTTTGTTTACAACACTCATTCACAGCATTAGAATCATCATGTTCTCCATCTTGACTTTACCGGACACTCGGCTTTCACCTCGGTCATGTCCAAAGTTTTCTCGGTTCAACCTAGATAAAAACCATCACACTTGCAACATGTAACATGACATCTTGCTAGAACCATTCATCAACATCTTGACTGTTAACGGATCGACGATCTCTTCCTCGACCACATCAAAGTCACTCGATTTGAACGCTAACATCCTAATGTTCACATCGTGTAGTTTCTCCAATCTCTCATTATTTTCTTAACAACCCATAACTTTTTATTGATCACCCTTGTTCAAATAAGCATTTCCACTGAAAAAGAAAGCATGGTCACACCAGCATTACCATTTTCTTTCACCTACTAAACGAAGCGGAATCCAAAGCCATCTGCTTTGACGAATTCTTTTTGCCCATTTTTCACGCACCTATGCAAGTCTCCACTTATCATGAATCAAGTCAACTAAAGGTTCTTTGATCACCTCTAACAGCCCCGAAACACCAATGTTTTTCACCGGTCACCCTATCATCCCAAAAGTTACTTCCACCATGAGAAAAGTTGCATCGAAACACTTTCCCGTCTCTGTGTTCTGTTAGCATACAATCGCAAAAGAGCCCGGTTATCTGCTGTGTTTGCCCAGCAACAAAGGACCACTCGCCTTTTCAAAACCGACTCCTGAACCAGTCTTCTCCGCCTTCACGAACCCTAGGTTCTGACACCAAATGTTGGTTCAGGCGCTTGAGAAATACACCACAAACACAAACACTTTGGAGCGCTTTTCTGTATATTATTGAATTCAAAGTTACGATTACAAAGAGTTAGAAATAAAGCAGAATACTATTCCGATATACAATAAGCAAACAAGAAAAAACACATGCTAAATAAACCAAGTCCAAGTACTCCGTTTTTTTACCAACAAACCCAACATTCATTCTTCAACAAACTAAGTCAAATATGACCATTTCCTTATTGAAAGGAGCATAAATAATAACTTGACCATTCGACCCATGAACATGTTGACCGGTGACCCGTGAACGGAACCTGATTAACCCAACATTTGGTGTATCTGATTCTGAAAAAATATTAAATGGAAAAGCAATCCCACTATAGCATGCCCAAACTGCAACCATATCATTGACAGCATTGATGTGTATAGTTATTCAAAGTTCCAACCAAGCTTCGGATGTAAGGTTATCTATTTTATAGTCCCTCATCAACAAGACTATGTATTGTTATTCATAGTTAAAAGCATGTTTCTGTATATTTAAGTGTTATGATATTTATGATTATTCAAAGTTCCAACCTAGGAATCGAAGCATAGCATTCCTTTTATTTAAAGCTTAATTCTACATTTTTTATATATTTATGCTTAATATTTTTTGTTGAGGAGGTAAACAGGTTTTTTGGGCTGCATCTTAAGATGTTATGTGATTTAATATCAGTTTAATAATGAAGTTGCATTTTTCTTGAATCGAATTAATTGTTTTTGGACAGATTTTGTTCTGAATTATTTCCAGTTCATTGAGCTAATAGATTTGTACATATCAATTGGCAGGTGCAAGAGCATAATCATCCCCACATTATATACTTCATACGTAATTGTTGGTAAAGCCCAACGTGGATGAAGTAAAAGAATACTATAAATAAATCAAGAATCCCATTGCAGAAGATTGTATATTTTTGCTGGACATTTTTAATACACATAAGATGCAGGGTATTACATGCGTAGTTGTTTAATTCTTTTCATCAAGCATGGGACTTGCTTGCCAATTTGTAAGTTATTCATATACCATACTTTACACTAACTGATACAATGTGGTGCTATTTTTAAGCTACTACTATATCTTTTTAAGTTATATATACTTTACTACAAGGGTTATCGTAACATATTCCCTACTGTACTTTCTTGAATCATGGCACATTAGCTACTAACAATATTTAAAGATGGAACATGTATATTTTTTACAAACATTTATCATCAGTCCTATATAAGGTCGAACCAGAATATAGAATACAGTTTTCAGATCAATAAAAAAATTATTTATTTACATTGTGAGGGAGAAAACTAACTTGAGATCAATTTCGACATGCATAGATTTGATTACATCTCTAGTAAGGTTTTGGTGCATTTCACGGTCGCTTGAAGCATTGTATTTTTTATTACAAGCCAACCATTCAGGTTAGTATTTTGAAGGATATCATCAATCTTTTAAGTTTTTTTTTTATTTTAACCTAAACCATATTTGAATCTTGATGCAAGGCATAATTAACGGCTAAAGAACTGCTGGAATGCATTTTATGTTGATTCCATTTGAAAGAAATTGGTTACAATATTTATAATATTTTTGGACTTCAAACCTGATCACCCTGCTGGCCCTTAGAAAATCTAATGGGCCAAAGATTATTATTATTATTGGATGGTATTTCGAGAAAATATGTGAAAATAAAGTTGATGTAAAAAATGTACACTTTTCTAAACCAGATCTTGAAATACAACAGATTACATAGTGTTGTACACAATGATTTTGAATTGCCAACAATTTCTTATTATGTGTTAGAGCTGAAATTATCACTTTCATTTTAACTAGTTAGTTTCTCTACACGCGTTGCGCTGCGAGTTCCGCCAACATCTCAAACACCAAAAAGTCACACCCATAGCTCTATAACGTAACAATTCAATCTTCTATAGCCTTAACTCGGGTACCAAAACATGCAATAAAACCAGATTAGAGAAACAGTAATGAGAATTAAAAAAACGTCATGAACCCACAAGAAAGATCATTTTTAATTTACAATACACTTTGCAAAATACAATAAATATTATAAAAATATAGCCACACCAACGAATTCATATGTTCGGTTGTGTAAATCGAATTAAACGGATCTTAAATTTTGAGCAAGTCGAGTTTCCATCAAATAATATTCAATATAAAACTTACCATGTAACTAAATCAAATCAGGTTGAGTGGCCAGAAGCATTGCTGTGTGTTCCCATATGTATACAGTCTTCCCATACAAGTCGAGTATGTGTAAATGAAACCTTATAGTTTTTGTCAAGCAGGTAGGCATGTATGTTCCCATATATAGTCCTTCCATACATGCTACTAAGATCCTAAACTCTAAGAGATATAAGAACCAAATTAAAAAAAACCAAACCCAACTTCACCACATAAGAACTTGAAAATATGCAAGCTAATGTTATCACCTATATATTGTATCTTGTCCATCTCTCTTTGCTAAGTGCTTATGTTTAGAAACTTGAAAAAACGAATGTGAACAAATAGATTTTATTAAATTGTAGGAAACCGAGAAATAACAATGAAATCAACCTTGTAATTATTAGCACGGCGATCTAACCAACTCAGCTAATAAAACTATAAGATTGCGTGTCACTTGTACTACGGACATGGATAACACAATGAGCATTAGGTTACCTGTGATGATGAGACCTACTTGTCACTTGTACTAGCAACATGGATAACACAACAGAAGACATACAACATAAGACCACAAAATGGATAGCATAACAGAAGACATGTAGCATATGAACATAATTGTTAGATCCCTACAAACCCTTGGTGTGATGTTATAAACATACTTGTGATTAAAGGAGTCATAATTCCACATCATACCATGAAAAATCAAGGTGATTATATCAAAAAAAATAAAGAATCTAGCTATAATGCGCAGTAAGATATATTAGTCAACGCGAAGGATTAAGGTGAAAAAAACTTAGGTAAATGCATATCTTCAGTAAGGATGGCATTGTTCTCCTTGATATCATATCAGAGATTAAGGGGTAGAGCAATCTTAGCCATCAAATGATCATGAAACCATAAGCTTGATAATCCATATTTGACACAGAATAATATAATTGATTTACTTCAGTAAGATTTGCACATATTAACATAACTGTTTCAATCTATAAAGTCATAGTGCCAACTAATATAAGATGGAAGCTTAAAGAAAGAACACGTGCACATCACCTGCACCATATGCTTAAAGCCTTGTACACTGCTGTTATCCTTTATGATTTCACCATTGTCACCGATCACCACCACCAACAGAAATCATAAAAGTGAAGTCATTTACTCCTGCAAAGCATAAATCATCGACCTTCACCGCAATATGCAACGGTTAGCACCCCTTATGCATTGCCTTTTTGACCGACACTCCACCATCGTTCATCGTTGGCGTTGGTCGAGCACTGAACTCCCATGAATCTGTGACCACCGTCACTCTCGGATTTGGTCGTACGAACCCTTCGGCCAGTGCTTGAGTGCTTCCGTTGTGTTAAATGACATCCACAAAGCTGCTGCTAGCTAACGGCTAATATGAAAAGTAAACAAACTATTGTGCCCAACTCATAAAACTCTACTATTTCTCAAGTTGGTTTATTAATACATATTAATTAATTAATATAGTATAATATAATACATATTAATTAATTAATACATAGTATAATATTAATACATAGTATAATAGTATAATATAATTAATGAATTTTGCTTATGCATAATTCTATAATCATATACTTTGGTAATTATCCTGCCCTTTCAATCTATGTGTCAACTTATAATGGGAAAAGAATCTTGAGGTACTAGTCAAATATTTTAAACATACAATTTTTATGTTATTAAATTTTGGCACCTGAACGAGAACAAGTATAAAACTAGACTTGTGTGACTACTAAAACACTACTTTCTTTTAATGTAGGAAGTGAAGTTCAATTGGTGCTTTTCATTTAGCGTCTACATATAATGTTTTTTTTCTTTCATCTGTTAATTGGGATCAAGGTAGTTTTACATTCATTTATTTTTTTCAACTATATGTACTAAATTATGTAAAATATCCGTATGATACACGACGTTAAATAAAAAAATATAAATATTAGATAAATATATATTACTTAAGAGTTGTAAACTTGACAATATTGCTTTCATTCACCTCAAAATAAATATGGATGATCGTCTCAGGAGTGTATTTACGCTTGTCAAATGCTACATATATATTTGCAATGAGTTGTTACCAACAAAACACAATTTATAATCTAACACTAAAAATATAAAATTAAATTAAAATTTGTTTCGCTTCGCTAAATTTTTTCTATGGACACAAAGTGTTTGAAAGCATTTTGCATTAGTCTTCCACTTTGTGTCCATCACAATAAGCTACAATAAGACCATTAGGAGAGTAAGAAAAACAAATCATTTATTATCAAGATGCACCGCATCAATATTGCTTCATAGCCTATCTTGACTAGTGACTTAATCCCAACAGCCGGAATCGGGTCAAGAATATCACTATCCACCACAACCCTTGATCTCTTCACCCCCGCCTACACATATTAATTTCTATGGTGTAAATATCTTTCATAAAAGAAATCCATACATAACAACTCCTTCACAGATAAACGTATGATATTAAAATTTACAAAACAACGCATAATCATAATACTTGAAAACTTTCAACAACAGATAAATTATACTCCTTCCATTCTACAAATGTTCCTTGAAAATCAAGATTTAGGTAATCCGTATTGCATTGCTTAATCACAGTAAGTGAGATGATTAATTTGCCTAAAATGAACTCTAGAATGCTCCATAAACATGGAGCTGCAATGAATTTCAAGTTCCTATCTATTGGCATACATGAACTCCGTGTCTTCTCGTCAGTGAAACAAATGAATTAGCATATAAACAGAAGTGAGCGAGAGATTAGATTGCCTTCAAGCAATTAAATGCTACTTGTTCTAGAAAATAGAGAAATATGATAGAGCATTACCAAGAAACATTACCTTACCTTTGGTAAGAATCCTAAAATGATTGTCCATTCTGCTACAAGCTGAAACAGAAAATAAGTAAGAAACATTACCTTGTAAATCTTATGGCATAATAATTCACAAGCCTAAGTTCTAACATCTAGATTATAAAATGTAGGGTATAAACTCATGAATGAAAACATTACAACTGATCATACATTTGGAGCCAATCAATCTCTTAATTACCGATATATAGGGTTTTATATAAGGTTCACCAGCTTTAGTAAACTCGTTTATTATACGGGTTGAAAAAATAAAATATCAAATAGAAAAAAAGTTTTATTATTTATAAAACGATATTTTAAGATAAAACATAATTGAAATCATATATAAGTACGAATTATAAATAATAAAACAGTGATATCAATTTTTAATCTTTTTTTATTTTTATTTTTTCCAAAAGAAAAATGAAATAATCATTTTTTAAAGCAAACATTTTTAAAAAAATTCATATGTTTTAAAACTTATTATAACTCCCAATTTTACTTGATTTTTGTATATAAAAATTTACTTACAAAAATCAATTTTAAAAATATTTTATATTATTAAAAAATTTTGATGTTTTAGAAGTAAAATTTATTTTATATTAAAATTTATTTACTTAGAAAAATAATTAATAAAAATATATTTTTTTAATTTATTATTAGTAATTAATTAACGAGACATTTAATATAAAAGATAAGCAGAAAAATTTTGGTAAGGTGAAATGTAATGATAACATATGTCCACTCTAATAATTATTTTATTAAATATTAAGATAAAATTAAATTACCTTCCATTTGAGAAATCGACTACTACACAAAAAGCAAGCATCTATTTCAATAGTTGCTGTATAGGAAAAAAATTCCGCGTACACTAAATTCTTTACTGTTTCATTTGGCATCTCACTGTAAATTGAAGATTAAATAATCAAAAAGCTAAAATATAAATTAAAGATAATAATATGTTTCATAAGATTAAACAAAAGCAATATATAAGAGCTCAATGAATCTACTTTAAAAATCTTTATGAATCTACTTTAAAAATCTTTATGTATCATGACACTTTTTATCCCTCCATATAGACTTCACCTAGACATTTATACATCTGTTATTACTAAAATAAAAATTAACTATTTAATAATGTATTAAATACTAAATATATATTTATATACCTTTCAAATTATGAAACAAATCTTTTGATAATTTTAAAACATGTTTCTTTTATTATAAAATTATTTTTTAAAAACAAATTTTAATTGGAATATAATTTTTTTAATGCAAAGGACTTTCCAAAAAATGACTTTGTTTAAAAAAATATTTTTGAAAAGATTTGCAGTGTTTAAGCAAACGTTTTTTAAAGATGAAAGTTAGAAAAATATTATTATTGTTTTATTACCTAAATTAACTATTATACGTAATTTTGATAATATTATGTCTCAAATAAATAATTTTTATCTTTTAAATATTAATAAATAATTATTGAACTAGTGGAGAATGATGTATCAAAATCTTTAGCATATAACTTTTCATTTTTTATAAGCGATAATGTTAACCGCTACAATACGAAGTAGTGTGTATTTTTCAAAAGAAGTTAACATCTTGGATAGATTTTAGAGGATATTTGAAATCTCTTACTTATGAGAAAGTGGTGATCGTGTAAATGGTTATTTTAAATCTGATCGGATAAAAAGAAAAAATGCATGAGTCAATGGTAAGTAAAGCTTTCCTCATTCCATCATTAATCACACTTTATAAACATAAATTTACATATTTACATAAATAATATATTTGAATAAATTTACCTTAACAAAAGTTGGATATCCATGCAATTCGGCTCGTGCCCCTAAATCAATACACAAACCAAAATAGTACCAAATCATAGAACAACCTTAAAATCAAGTTGGACACATAGCTTTTCAATTACACTTTTTTGTAGGAAGCAGATGAATAACATCTACTCATTATTCTGGATAATTTTTTTGCCTATTACACCACTTGAAACAATGAAAGCACAAACACTTCAAAATTGGTTGCAAGGTATCCATTAATTATGAGTTAACAGAAGTACCTTTTGAGATGAAGAACTAATTAGGGTGTTGGCAAGAGCACCGAGAGGATTTGTTGAAGAAGGCAAACCACCTAATGTACATGTCGCCCCGATCACCAACTCCTTCATCGCCATCTCTAATATCGATCACTCGCCATCCCTAATATGGATCAATCACCATCCCTAATATCGATCATACCTAATCCTGATAATGTATAATCTAGAGAAAGATTAGTGTGAGGTAGGGTTTAAATAAAAATGTAGATTTCATGAAGTCGGTGGCGAATCATATTCTGTTCATTTAACCCACGTGACAGTTACATTCAGGTCATTCAATTTGGTGGGAAAATGGTTATGACTTATTAGAGTGGTTGTGGGAATGTTATGTATTAAAAATGTAAATGGTTATTAAGATAGATTATTGAATTTACGTGTTATTTTATGTCCTTCAAATGATAGATTTTTTACATTGCACTACTTTATATTATACAACACGTGTAATTCAAATGTTTATAAAAATTAAAAACCTTATTTTGAATGAAAATAAGAATGTATTGCAACATAATAATTCAAGCTAATATGTGAAATTATGCATCACACATCTATGATTTGACAAATGCAAGTAGTAATTTTTTTTTAATTCTTACTTAATGTAATCATTTATTTACTTCAATGCAAAATAAGAACATATATTTTTATCTTTTAATTGATCCAATCCATGTAATACAGTATTTATTAAAAGAAGGTTTTATATATGTAGGATCGGTTTATGTCACTTAACTCTTGATTTTTCTCTCAAACTCACTTAAACTACACTCAGATTAAGCAGAGTCTTTCTAAGAGTTGATAGTAATATAATAAGTAACAATGAACACAGAAAGATAATTTTCAAGTACTCGCATATATTGATTCTCAACTAAAAGTATTACAGGACTCTTATAAGCATATTACATGAGTTACAATGACAAACTATGTATAATACTACCTACAGGCAGATATAGTTTGATACCAGCTGAAATCCACTAACTAAAGCAAATACTACAAAGCTATAGTTTAATGTATCTTAGATAGTGTCTTATCTAAGATATGGTAGTCATGACAGGTCCATGACTTATCTTTTGTCACCAACTAAAGTTGGCAACTATGCTAACTAATAAAGGTAAATAGTGGAATAAAGTATGGTCAACTATATGGCTTTTGAGAAAACATAATGCAGTGTATTAGAGGTCTACAGCGGAGTGTCAGAGATACCATACTTATGTCCACCGGTTCATAATTGTGTCTTCCGAAGGGTAGTTGGCTTCGGAAGAACAAGTTCTCTTCCGAAGCCACTTATACTTCGGAAGAGGCTACTTCTTCCAAGGCTTGAGGACTTCTTCTTTTCTTCATACTTCGGAAGTTTTCTTCTGATCTTTTCTTCTCATACTTGTTCTTCGGAAGTGAACACTTTGACTTTGGAAGTAGAGTTTATCTTTGGAAGTTAATCTTGCACTTTTGTCTTCGGAAGAACTCTATTTCCTTCGGAAGTTCCACACTTAGCTTCGGAAGTCTTTCATTAGATACACCAAAATAGTTTAAGTGATTTGGTTTTGGTTACACCAGCCTTCTTCTTGATCCAAAAAACTCCCCCTAGGCTGATGCTACCAAAACCTCACTTGTTTACGCTTCTCAAACTTTCAGCACAAGGGAAAGCAGATATTTATCTATTTCTTTGTTCTTCCCAGAAGTGGTGCTGAGAAGTTTGTACAAATCATTAGTTGACAAGAGATCCAGTCTGTCACTCTGAATGATGTGCACCCTCTATTAGGTCCCTCTAAAAAGAGTTAGTTGACGGGAGCTGTAATCATACTCCCATCTAACTATGGGTTCCAATTCAGGACCTTCCACCATCTGTAGAAAGGTTGTGCGTTTGGTGGTTGATCTTTCCTTGTCTTACTTCTCTCTCAGTTTCAACTCCTCTTCAATCTTTTCTCTTGTGGTTAACTCAGCAAGATGAAGGCTGCTAAGATGACTTCTGATGTGAGCCATAGTTTCGGAGTTAGAAAGATCGGAGAATGGTTTCTCTGCTAACTCAGAAATGTCAAATCTGTTGGAGTGTAGTAGAGAGGATGCATTTAGCCTGTTGCTTTCACCATTCTCTCTCCATAACAAAGTTGAGAGAGGCTTCCTCGAACCTCCACTAGATGATTTTCTTTCTAGGCATAAGGGGTTGACTAGGAATCTTGTCCCCTTTCTTTATATCTAGTAGAGTCACCAGCTTTCTTCTCAGCTTCTTCTCTTCATCGTTTAAGGAGTCAAAGTTAATACCAAGAAGTCTAGTAGCATGGTCCAGTGTTCCTCTGGGTAGATCAAGAAATTGATCTCTTATGAGGGAACATGATGATCCTCAATATAAGTCAATTTGACAGAGTCTTCCACACAAGAGATGTCACTCAGGGTTGTGCAATTCGTGAGCTTTGTCTTGATTGCCTTGAATTCTCCCAAGGAGAGATGTTTGGAAGGCTGAGGGGATGGTTTGGAAGGTTGTGGTGTAGTGGTTTTGGAGAGTGTTTTGGGTTGGAGGATGGGTAGTTTAGGTGGTTGAGGTGAGGAAGTAGGTAAGGATAGTTGTGTAGGTTTAGATGTGTAGGATTTAGTTTTGATAGGGAATGGAGAGGGAATTGTTTCAGGTTGGGGTTGAGTGGTGGCTTGAAGATCATCCCCTATACCCTTCTATACATCTCTTTCTTTTTCCCATATGAATGTCAGCCTTGATTTCACTGACAATTCGTTGAAGTGTCTTTTTAGACATGGGTCCCACCTGCCTGCCAGAGAAGTCGTGAGCCCGGAGATAGTCTTTCATCTAGGATTTCTCACCTATCTTCTTGGTCCCAATGACCCTAGCTTCTTCTTCTTTCTTCTTCTTTTCCCTCAACTTCTCTCTTGCATCTCTCTTTCTCCAGTTGATCCTGCTCTTTGTTGAAGAGCCCATAGGATCGTATCATCATTATATGGAGATAGTTCTTGAAGAGAGAAACCTCTAGAGGTTAGGAAAGATATCCTTTCCCTCTAGAGCTACATATCAGCTTTCCTTTTTTCTCTTTCTCTTTCTTCCTATAAGGCCAACCGTGCTGCTTCCTTCTTTTTTTCATTTTGTAGCTCGGTTGCCTTTTCCAGCTCTACTAACTCCTCTAATAGTAGCAGGAGTATGTCTTCATTGGTAGCTCCAAGCTTGATGAGCCTGTCAATGATCTCTACCCTCTTCTTGTTGTTGACTGCCTCCTGGTTGGCTGCAACTGCTTTGGAACTAGCAGCTAACAGCTTTCCAATTGGAAGTCTACCTTTTCTTTTAAGCTTTTCAATCCTCTCCTCCTCCTATAGCTCTTCCGCAGTCATTTTCTTCTTTCCTTTATCATCTTTTGAAGTGCTTGACTTTGGTGGTTCTTGGAAGGAGGGTTCAGATTGTAAGAGAGGTAGTGAAGGTGTCCAAGCTAGGGGTTGGTTGAGAAAGTCCTCGCTATTCACCTCAGATGCCAGCTCTAGAATTACATCTGTGATGATTAGATCCTCGGATAAGGAGAATAGTCCTTCCGTAGCTTTCATCTCAGGTTTGAAAGATTCAGTTTGTTCTTTCGAGGCTTTGACTTTAGCTTCAGAAGTTTGAGGGAGTGCAGTATTTGTCCTAACTGTTTTGGTTGCTGGGCCATCATTCCTCATTTCCCCTTTGAATTTAATCTCAGGTTCCATTTGGACCTTAGGTCGACCAACTTCTTTCATAATGGTAGAAGGTGCACTTATCCTCTGAAGCTCTTTAACTCCAAAGTACATCATAGCCGCATCAGGGCTAGGCTGATCTAAAGAGGATCTTAAGAGGGACTTGGAGAAGAGCCTATAGAAATCTCTAAGCATCCTAGGGTCTATTTGTAGTACAACTTTGGATGGCTCATAAAAGGTAGTTGCAGTGGGATCCGAATATCTTGAAGTTAAAGTTTGGCTCAGTGGTTCCTCAGATGTTTGTCTCTGAACACTCTCCCCATTTTTGGTAGCATCATCTTGAGAGCTAGATGAGCTGGATGAAGAGGACAAGGAGACCTGAATGGGTACATGCCTAATAGATCTCTCAATCTATTTCTCAGCTAGTTGAGCCTTGAGACTGTCAATCTCAAGTTGCTGAGTGGCGGATCCTCTAAAGTCCTAACCTTGGATTCAAGATTTGAGACTTTAGAAAGTAGGTCTTGAATGATGAGTTTCATCCTTCCCTCATCTTCTTTGATGAATCATAAGGAGATGAGTAACATACCTGGTATGTTCACCCTCACCACCAGATGTGGTTTCTTGGCACCCTAGTTTTCCTTGCTTAATGATTTCTCTTTTAAAGTCATCAAAAGGCATGGTTACCGCAGATTCAGTCTCAGAAATGTTACCACTGTCCAGAAGATCCATTGAGGCACCTTCTGTAGTGGGAGTTGAATCTACATGAGTCCCCTCTACATCAGTGGGACTCACCTCAGTAAAGGTTTGCTAATGGGGGCTAGAGATAAGAGGTCTCTCTAGGCTCTGTTGATCTTTGAGAGAGTGTTGTAGATCAACTTCATTGCCATGGAGAGACGTAATCTCTTCATCAGTTTTGAAGAGAATGTTAGTAAAGGATAATGAGGTTAAACCTAATAACCTGGGACCTTGATCAATGTCTACAGGCATTTAGCCTATGGTGAGGTTGTCCTTTTTTGGCTGCTCAGAGGAGTATAGATACTTACCTTGAGGGCTTTCAGTTTGGGTTTCGGGCTCATGGGTTTGAGATTGAGGAGACTCAATACCCATAATGAGGTCAAATGTGAAGGATGGTGAGACCTCAAACTAAGTAGGAGCCCATTGTTCCACTCTAGTCCTTTTGGATTGAACAGGATGAGCTTGTTCAATCAGAGAAGATTGAAAAAGCGTTTGTTTAGGGCATCTTTGATATTTGATGGTGATGGGATGAGAAGGTAGGTTTGGCAATGTGATGGCAGTTCTTGGTGTGGGTTCATCACCTGTGGGGTTAATAGGGATGTCACCAGGAGCTATTTGCTTAGTCATACCTGGAAGCAGAGCAGTGTATCTTCTAGTGAAATTGGTGGACACTTTCTTCAAAGTCTTGAAGATGGTCGGCCTCATGTGAGGGACAGTTAGAGCAGCTGCACAGACAAGTTGACTCTGGTCCAGTTCACAGTTGATTATGTGCTGGAGAAATCTGGGATACATGAAGAATGTTTCCTGCTGGAGATTTCCCATGAGATTGGTCAGCACAAATCTTGAATAGTTGAATCTAAGGCTTCTCACCATTCCATGAACTAGGCACCATAGTTCGTATGGAATTTGATCCCATCCTCCAGATTTATTGGACAAGCAATGAATAACGACATACAGCAGGAACTTCCAGTTGTATGAGAAGTTGCACTTGTAGACTGTGGACCTGCTGATGTCTCCACCATATCCTATTTGGATGTAGGTGTTGTCCAAATCTGCTTTGGGGAACTCTGTGGGGGCACCCTCATCATGAAGCTCGAGATGCTCCCTGATGAGTTGTTCAGTGATGGCCAATTCCTGGCCACAAATGCTCAATCGTATTACACGAATCCCATTTAGGGTTTCAATCTGACCATTTTCCCAAAATTTAGCCATATGATTGGAGTACACAGTGGGATTAACAGTCAGGGCAGTGTAATAAGATGTTTGGGTAAGAAATGAGATGAGCTCAGAGAAGTCAGCATCTCTTGAGGAATCAAGAAGTGCGACTTGATTGTGTTGAGGGTTAAGTGCCATTTGGGAAAGGTGAAAGTGGATGAGTTTGGACTTGGGTAAATTGAGAATGAAAAAAGCTTTTAGGGCAGTAAAGTGTGGTAAGAAGATGAAAGTGAATAGTCGGGATTATTTAAAAGAGTGAAATGGCGGTAGAAGGGGTTTGGATAAGATGATGTGATGTTTTAGTGGGAGATGTGACACGGGCAATAAGGTTTTAGTTTAGTTAAATAATCCGACATCATTAACAAAATCTTTACTTTTTACAGTGTGGGGCCCAAAAGATTTCCGTTACACAGTAAAGGATTTCTTCCGAGTATAAAGTACTTCCGAAGGTAATTTGTCTTCCGAAGGCAATATTTACTTCCGAAGGTAGTGTCCTATTTCCAAGAGTAAGATTACTTTCCAAATGGAGAGTTTTATAAGCTTCGAAAGTAGATCTCATAAGTAATCAATCGCTTCTTCCGAGACTAAAAACTCTTCCAAGAAGAAAATTATTTGGAGGAATTTTGCTTTGGAAAATATGTAAAACATCTTCCGATGGTTAATTCCTTTTTGGAAGAATTTATACTTAGTGAAAAGTTTAGAGAGAGACCTTTTGTAACAGGGCTTAGATTGTATTGACATAAGACATTACATATTGAAAAAGGATTAGAACAAAGGTAGATTAATCAATGTTTATCATCCCAATGGCTGTAATGAGATACTTAAATCTCTGTTCATCAAAAGCTTTGGTGAACAAGTAAGCATATTGTTCATTTGAATCAACTTTGATTAACTTGATTAGAATTTTCTCATTAATATCTCTAATGAAATGAGACCTGATATCAATATGCTTTGTCTTGGAGTGCTTTACAGGATTTTCAATTATGGAGATAGCACTGTCATTATCAATATGGATAGGAGTGCTCATAAAGTTGAATCCATAGTCTATCATCTAGTTCTGAATCCAAAGCAGCTGAGCATAGCAACTTGCAGCAGCAATGTATTCAGCTTCAGTAGTTGATGTAGAGACACAAGATTGTTTCTTGCACTGTCATGAGATGATCCTTACACCAAGAAATTGACATCCTCCTAATGTTGATTTCTTGTCAATGTTGCAGCCACCATAGTCACTGTCAGAGTATCCATAGAGATTAAAATTGTTGTTCCCTAGATATCTGAAACCTAATTTAGGTGAGACACCTTTGGAGCAGCTTGATATCTTGCACAAATTCATGTAGCAAACATGATATCAGGTCTACTTGCTGTGAGATACATTAGGGAACCGATAATAGCCCTATACTAATGTTGATCAGTATCCTCCCCCTCAGAATCAGGACATACATTTTGGTTTCTAGGTATGGGTGTCTTGGTTGTCTTGCAATCTTTCATGTCAAATCTTTCTAAGATGTCATTGACATACTTAGATTAATTGATGGAGAACCCTTCCTTCATTTGCTTTACTTGAATTCCACGGAAAAAGTCCATTTTTCCTATGGAACTCATCTCAAACTTCTTCTTCATGATACTTTCAAAGTCTTTACACATTTGGTCATTTGAGGAACCAAATATGAAGTCATCAACATAAACTTGAACAACCAAGATGTCCTTTCCAGACTTCCTTATGAAAAGAGTCTTATCAATGGTACCTCTAGTGTAACTATTCTTTAGAAGAAACTGAGACAAAGTCTCATACCACAGCCTAGGTTTTTGGTGCAGCCCATATAGAGCTTTATCCAATTTGCAGACATAGTTGGATGTTGTGGGTCTTCAAATCTTGGAGGCTGGCACACCTACACTTCTCTATCTATATCCTCATATAGAAAGGCACACTTGACATCAAGTTGGTAAACAGTGAAATTCTTGGATGCAGCATAAGCAAGGAAGATCCTAACTGCCTCAAGTCTTACAACAGGTGCAAAGACATCAGTATAATATTTTCCTTCCTCTTGAGTGTATCCTTAAACCACCATTCGTGCCTTGTTCTTGATAATCAAGCTACTGTCATCTCTCTGTTTCTAAAAACCCTTTTGGTGCCAATAGGTACTTGACCAGATGGTAGCGAACATAGGTTCCAAACCTTTTGTCTCTTGAATTGAAGTAACTCCTCTTGCATCGATTCAACCCAGCTACCATTTCAAGGCATCTCTACTTTCTAGGGTTCCATCTTAGATAAGAAGCATGAGTACAGGTAGACATTCCATGATGAGTCTATCCTCTTGTTCTCACACCTTCAGAGACATCCCCTATGATGTTCTCAGTTGGATGAGTGATGTAAATTCTTAGTCGAGGAATCACTTCTAGTTGCAAAGATAAATCCAGATTGGACATATTTGGCTCAGGAGCTAGAACACTTTGTCCGACTGATATTTCAAACTCATTCAATGAGGACTAATTGAATGAATGAGAAACATCACCATTTGTTAGTTGTGAAGTAGCATTAATAGTTGCATGTTCCTTCAAGATGCTACTTCCATTAGCTTGGTGTTGTGTAGAGTCACATGATGAACTTTGAGGTTCAACATGTGAATCACTAGTTGAAGCTCCACTATCCCTTGAGATAGTTATTGTCACACCCCGACCGACGGCGGAATCATCGGGGCGGACGAATGGGAGACGATGCTCATAGCACATGGAACTAATTAAGTTGTAATAATATTAAATGTCATTATTCATAAAACATTACAAGACAAATATTTAATTACAAATCAATAAAAAATACAACCAAATAACATAAGTCTTTCAATTAATCTAGGTCCAAGTCCTATATGAGCATAAGAAGATCTTCAAGCATCAAACCTGAAACATGATGAAAATAAAAGGTCAAGTAAAAAGTTGGTGAGTTTCCAAGGTTTTCATACATAATATAACAAGGTTACAAGTAGCAATTCATGTCATAGGTTATAAGTTAGTAAGGTTATAGAACACATATCGTTACAACCAAACCTCGACTTGATTACAAGTATATAAGATTGGCTAAGTGTATTTGGTACCCATGATGAACAAGCATACGTCATCAGGAGCCGGCAATACCTCAGCTTTAGCACCAAATAGGCTTGTTAGACCCAAAGATCTAAGACGTCGCGAGGCTAGAAATAGTTAATGATTGTAAACAAACTATGTATCTCATATAATCACTTACAACACACAAATAACCATGACAAAATATAAGATGAATTGCAAGTGCATTACAAGTCTCAAACGTTTATAAGTGTATGATTTATAAGTATCATGTTTCACCCCAAAATAGTGTGAAAAATGTAAAAAAGGGCAAGGAAACTCACATGAAAATAAGTATAAGAATGATGATAAGAGATTAAACGAGGCTCCAACGATTTCTTTTACAAGTTACCTAAACGTATATATTCCAAGATTAAATTTGATAATATGATTATCAGTTCGACATGAACTAGGGTTCCAATTGGGATTTGGGGGTTTAAATAATTAAATAAAAATAATAAATCATTTACGCTTTGTTTAGTATAAATCAATTAAGTCCAAGAATGATTAAAAAGGTCTCAACAATTAAATTATTGATTTAATAGAAATTAAGTATAATATGTGAAAAGAAATAATTAATTTGATAATTAATTAATTAAAACTTGATAAAGAGAATTAATTAAATACTTATTTAAATGACGTTAAAATTATTTAAAATCATTTTATAAAGTTTTGAGCTTTTAAAATGATTATGATAAAGGTTTTATAATACAAAACCTTAAAGATAAGAATAAAGCAAATTATATTGTTTTAAATTTCAAGAATTTAAATAAAAGTTAATGAATAAATTTATTAACTAATTATGATATAACATGCTTAATGATTAGATTAATAATTAACATTTATTTAAATAACCATTTTTATAATTAAACATTTAAAATATTTGAAATATGTAGTTTTGAAAAAGAGGAAGCATAAAAAGAGCAGAAAGAAAAGGATATGATCACCTACAAAAGGAAGAAATCCTCTGAAAAGACTAAAGGTGAGAAAAAGTTGGAAGAATTGATCAAAGAAACTGATGAGCAACATAGCGGATCTATGGATAAGATTATTGATCAACTCTTCAGACAAGGATTTGACACTGCCAAACTTGATTCTGAGATCAGAAGGTTAGAGATTCAAGAAATTGAACAAAGATGGGCAAGCTGGAGTGAGAAAGAAAGAGAAAGGCTGGAAACTATGGCAAGATTTATATCAAAACATCTGGGAAGGTCGATCATTGAAGTAAAGTCATGGTCTAGAGACAGTATTTTGGAGATAACCACCAGAATCTGTTCTTCTGAAGTATTTAACAAAGGATTGATCATAGAAGCTCTTGATGAAGCTGGTGCTGGGAAAAGGACTGATATGGCAAAACTATCCAAAGCTTCACTTAAATCCAAGATACTAGAGTAGCCTGCACTATCACCCAAACCAAAACAACCACCTTCACAACCCTCAAAACCAATTCCTTTACCTAAGAAACCTACTGAACCCATTACCAATGATGCACCTAAGAGGAAGAGAAGGGTGTTGAGGATGGAAGAAGAAGAAGATGATGAGGATGATAGTCTGCCACTCTTTGCTGTTCTCAAAATAAAAATGCCTGAGCCTAGGAGTCAACCAACAACAATCACACCTGACTTTCAAAGGCAAATGGTAAAAGTCAAACTTGAAGAAGAAGAACAGCACAAACAACATGATGAGCAACTATTAAGGATGATTGATAAAAAGTTTCCCAAGTCTTCATCCATACAAGCTATGAAGAAACATGCTCAGAGGTTGTATGCTCTCAGATTTACATTCCAATATCAGAAAGAGAGAGTGAGAATTTGACCTGACCCTAGAGTAAGTGATAGAATTCACAAAATGAAGATTCCAAGCAGATACAATGGCCAAGTAAAGAAGATTGTAGATGCTGTGATAATACTGGCCATTGTAGTGTCACCCTGGGAATTCTTGATGACTTCAAGAGAGCTTACAAGTCTAAAATGACTCCACAAACTTTACTAGAAAACAAAATGGTAAAGAAGGGGTTAATCTACAAGAAGCTTGAAGAAATAAGAAGAAATGAGCTCCAGTTATTGCTTGAAGACACTCATCCTGATGAGTTTGCATACAGAGAGATAACAACTATGGAGATGACAAATGGAAAGCATATTAAGAACTTATTCGAGTACTATGGGCTTGAGTTCTTCTTTGAAAGTGGAGTTGACGAACTCACAATGGAAGAACAAGTTGTTTTCCTTGAGGCTTATGTCAGAGAGTCTTACAGACTTATTATTGGGAAGTAGGTTTCATGGATGGGGTAACAGCTCTGTGTCCAATTCCCCAAGATAGAGTTCCCATTCATCCTTTGCCAATCAAACCTTTTGAAATCTCTTCCCTGGCCTGAGCGTATTATTGAAGAATTCTGAGCTGATCCAGATTTTGTTTCTGCCAATAAGTGGGACCTCAATAATTTTAAAGGTTTTGGCTGCATTGGTTCAGGGGAGTTTGTTGGACCAAAAGAACCAATGAGCCAGATCAGAAAAACCTTTAAGTCCCACAGACATCAAAACAACTGAAGTGATCTACAACTGCTGAAGACAAAGTCTGAAGACAAAGTCTGAAAACAACTGCTGAAGACAAAGTCTGAAGACAAAGTCTAAAGACAAAGTCTGAAGACAAAGTCTGAAGACAAAGTCTGAAAACAACTGCTGAAGACAAAGTCTGAAGACAAAGTCTGAAGACAACTGCTGAAGACAAAGTCTGAAGACATCTGTTGAAGACAAAGTCTGAAGACATCTGCTGAAGACAAAGTCTGAAGATCAAGTTCTCAGAAGTTGACACAACAGCTGAAGTAGTTCTCTTCAGTAGTTGTGATGGTTTATATTTCAGTAGTTTGTAATCAGTAGTTTTATATTATGTAAAACATCTGAAGTTCTTATACTTTAGATGTTATAACTTGAGTAGTTATAATGTTAGTTTATACTTAGCGTTTAATGAAGGTGTCCTCAGTTGTTATGGACATCTTCAGTAGTTTAGTTTAATTTTAGTTGTTTATATAAATCAGTTAGATGTCACTATCATGTGACGTCAGCTGATGTCACATTCCTTATAAAAGGAATGTTGACCTAATTTCCCTTTACGGGAAGCTTGTGCATGAACGAAAACATTCTTTTTGCAGAAAAATCTCTCTCCATAACTGTTACTGTTTGATTGAATATTCATATTATTCTTGCTAGAATTTCGTCTAATTTGTGTGCTATTCCGCTGCAAATCCTAATCTAATTGATCAAACTAAATCTCGATCCCTTCATTCTTCATGTCGTGGGGCTGAGCCATCCTCTTCTTCCTCGATCCTATCGAGGAGGATGCTCCCCCTAGAACACGGCTCGGCTGATCAGGAGCATATGTAGGGTCAGCAGCAGTCTCTCCCGATCCACCGGGGCGTCCACCAACCGCCCGAAGCCCTTGTTCTGTGGGAAGGACTTTACTTCCCACAGTCTGGGTTAGTGGCTCCTCATCCGACTCCTCTTCCTCCTCACCAGATATGAAACTCTGGTGGAACCCAGCAGTCTCAGCTCTATCTTCAGTTGGGGCAGAAGTTGGAGATGTAATATCTGTAGTGGGGCCCCTTGGTTGAGTGGGCAATGTATCTCCAGCATCCCCGCTATCATCATCATCAGAATCGTGCTCTGGGAGCTGTAGCTACTTATCATCTGAGTCGCTATCTACGTGACGCCACTTATGTTTGCCTGGCGCCACGTAACTCTCATTGGCCAGATAGCCTATCAGTCTCTTTACCTAAGGCTTTACCTTCTTACCCCGGTAAACTCTCATACGACCTAGAGTCGTATCTTCCATGATCTCTAAAGCCACAGTATCGTGGCGCTCCTTTGGAAGAGAAGGCAGCTTCTCGTCAAAGATCATCTGGAGGAACCTAGGGTACATACATAAAACTTCTTTTCCCTTTGCCTCCAGATTCTCCACGAGGTAAGAGAAGATCATGATGGAGAAGCTGAAGGGGTAGTTCAGCACCAGTGCCACGTAGGCATTCTGTATCTGTTCTGATAGATCATCAAACCCACCCCTTCTAGATGCTACGCACTTCAAAATGACATGTGCCAAGTACTTGTACTGGGGGCACAGGTTGCTCTTGTTGAGCACACCTGAGTTGATGTCCCCAGCGTACCTAATCCTCAAAAAACATCCTCTCACCGTCAGTGGGTGAAGTTTGGTGGGGTGATTAGTGTCGTCACCCAGCTCAAGTACCCTCTGAATGTTTGCAGCAGTAACCTCTACATCCATGCCATAGATAGAACTCTGTATGTTGTACGGCTCATGTGAACGATCAACAGATGCATTCTCCCAGAATGCCTGATGTATAGACCTGTAGGGTGTGCATGGAGTAGAGATGGACTTGTGGATCCTTGATCGCTTGAGAAAAGCGATGATCTCAGTAAACTCAGCACCATTCGAGTAGTATGGTCTAAATGAGCACATATATTGTGCTTAGGGTTGATAGACCATCTATCAGCCATCGATCTGAAACACAAGACACATAAACATTGGATAATAACATACCACAAATCAGTTCTAAGTAGCTTGATTGAATTCATTCTGATTCTTTAATATGAATGAATCATGCGACTGTGTTCAGTTGGTTGTCCTATCATGCGACTGGACTCATTCGGGTGAATGAACAGGCAACTAAGTTCAATCGGTTGGCTGAGCCTGCGATTGGCTCAGTCAGCTGACTAAGCTCATTCGTATGATACATTCGGCCGATTGACCCATTCGGCCAACTCAATTGTGCGATTGGAGTTCATCCAGACGACCAGTCGCATGACCCACTATTCGGTCAACTAAGGTTTGAATCTTTGACCAATTCATGAAATTAAACGTTTTTTAATGGTTCTTTAGACTCGCAATCTCTTAACTAATGACCTAATAACATTAGTTTTAACATTTTACTCAATTTCAGTAGGTTATTAGTTCATTTAATGGTTCGGTTCTTGTTTCAATCAAACCTCCCAAATTAGGGCACCATTTCACCTATTTCTGTGAGATTTCATCTCATTATACCTGTATAAATGCAATCACGTTTCAGAAGATCAATAGGTATGTATAATCGAAGTCTAAAGAAATTTGGATAGCGTAACAGTAGGATGTGCGATATATGGGCGATTGGAAGTGGTGAGGAGAATGTGATCGACTGTGGCCCTTTATATACTAAATCTGAGTTCAATCGGCCGACTGGACTCATTCGCTCAGTTCATTTGGGCGAATGAAACTCAGTCGGGCGATTGGCTCAGTCGATCACATTCCGTCGGCCGACTGAAGCTCAGTCGGTCGACTGACTCATTCGCACACTTTCATTCGGTCGAATGGGTCATTCGGATAAGCTATTCGGGTGAATGGTTCATACTCATGTCCATTCAGCTGTTTAGTTCATAAATATGGTCCATTCGTAGGATTGGTCAATACTCATTGTCCATTCGTGCAAATGGGTCAGACTCATGAATTTGACTTTATGACCACACCTCATATTCTCTGTTTAACTTTGAATAAACGTTATAAGCATTTGATCATCTCGGACATGATCATTTTAACTTGAAAAACTTTTGATCACCTCAGACGTGATCCTTTTAAAACATTTTGTCACCTCAGACGTGACCCATTTTTATTTGAAAGCACGTGTGGTCACCTCAGACGTGACCCAATTTTATTTGAAAGAAGTGTGGTTACCTCAGACGTGACCCTTTTAGATGATAAGGTCCCTCATCAACTTCCATGACATAGTTCGATACTACACAAACTGAAATAAGCTAACTTTTTACTTACATAAAAGAGATACTGCTGAAACTTAAACTAGGACATGTTTTTGTGTTTTTGTGAGGATTAACTCCTAAGATGTAGCTCTATGGAATAAACTTTTTTGAGAGGGCAGCCTCAATTCATTTAAACTATACATGGACCAGTTCAATTTGGAATCAGACAGGATATTCAAATCATTTAGGACAAGTTAGCTAAAACCTTTGATGCTCTATTCTTGTTTTTTCATCTAGAGTCATTTAGCAAATTAAGGAAATCATACTAGTACTATTAGGTCCCCACACTGATTTGAACTTTCAAGAATTGTGACCACATTGATTGTCAGTATACTTGTCCTCTTAAATCCATACACAGACTTTCAACACAGTTTGGTGATAGTTTTAGGTTTGTTTATTTCAACGAGCATTTGTGGATCCCACACTTATATGGTAATCAACATTCCTCAAGAGATTTTTGAGTGGTCTCATGGTAGTATTCAAGAAGAAACTATTTTTAGAACTTTCAAAGAGAAGCCAACCCTCAGGTCGGTGCCACCGCACAGCAGAGAGGCGGCAAACAACAATGAGTTCTAGAATATATAGGTTATGCTTATCCTCAGGTCAGTGCCACCGCACAGCAGAGAGGCACATAACTTATCTTCTTGTTTGAGCAATTTTTCATTCTTTTAGCACAGATCTCACCAACAACATAGGTTATCAGTTTGATTGTACTTGCAATTTTCATGTGCTTTTGCTCATGCTTTGGTCTTACGCACACTTTTGTGGCTTTATTTTGCTCATCACCCCTTATTGGAATCTTGTTGATCGTGTTAACTAGGGATAAGGTGTTACCCATAACTACTCAAACATTTTAGTTTAATCTTGATATCACCAAAAAGATCTAGTCATCTATTATGTTGAATCTACCAACATATCATATGTGATCTAGCAACCTCTAGGTCTACTTTCGTTGTGTTACCTTAGTAGTAGCTAGCTTATCTATCATTTTTCCTTTTATATTATTCAGACTACACAGACTTATACTTGAGCTTTGCATCTTTTTCAATTTTGATTTTTAAAGTCCCAAATGGTTTGTACCTGTGTACTATCATATTCCAAAGATTGAATCGGTATCACACATACGATCTTATTTATTTTAAGTTTGCCTCTCCTTTTCCCTTGTTTTTCATTTTCTTATTTTTTAGGCCTATTCTCCCCCTAAAATTATAAAACCACTATGGATTAACGTTTTAGGATTTTAATGGGCAAGGAAAGACACCAATTGTAATTATGCTAATTAAAATTAAACAAAAACAAGAGAATAAAATAAAATAAAATTAAAAATTGAAAATTAAAAAGACTAGACACGACGTATCGGACTATACATGGTCATTTTCAGGTATGACCTCATTTTTCTTTTTAACCCCGTTGACCTCTAACAAATATAAAAAACGTGGTTTATCAAATGCCTTTGTATAGAGAGGTCAGTGCGTTGAAAATCTGTAATTATTTTTACCACATCGATTAAGTTCATTTCAAAGCAATCACGAATAAAGTGATATTTAATACCGATGTGTTTGGTCTTTGGATGTTGGACTGGGTTTTTAGTGACTGCAATCGCAGCAGAGTTGTAGAAGAGAAATTCAAACTGTAATCGCGCATTTTCTGTTGAATCCATATGAGTTGAGAACAGCAGCTTGCAGCAGCAACGTATTCGGCTTCACAAGTTGATAATGCAACCGAGGTATGCTTCTTACACTGCCAGGTTACTAATCTTCTACCAAAGAACTGACACCCTGCTGATGTAGACTTGTAGTTCATCTTGCAACTGCCGTAGTCTGAGTCGCTATAAGCGGTAAGCTCAAAGTCATCATCATGAGGATACCATAACCCAAGAGTGGACGTACCCTTCAGATAACGAAAAATCCTTTTGACCCCAATTAGGTGGTTCACCTTAGGCTTTGCCTGATATCGTGAGCATAAACATGTAGCATACATGATATCAGGTCGTGAGGCAGTGAGATACATGAGAGATCCGATCATCCCTCGATACATAGTGGCATCTACCAGATCCCCATTCTCGTCGGGTGCTACATCATGGTTTGTAGCTAGTGGAGTGCCAGCTATGGAAGCATTCTCCATGTCAATCCGACTGAGAATGTCACCTACATATTTGGTTTGATGTAGGAAGATCCCATTTGGTGTCTGATCCACTTGTAACCCAAGAAAGAACTCATCTCTCCCATTGCACTCATCTCAAACTCTGCCTTCATTACTGCTTCAAACTCTTTGCATAATTCTTCGTTCTTTGAACCGAAAATTATGTCGTCTACATATATCTATACTAGGAGTAAGTCTCCATCTTTTTCTTTGATAAACAATGAACAGTCAATGACTCCCCTGCGAAAGCCGTGTTTCACAAGATGAGTTGAGAGTTTCTCATACCAGGCCCGTGGAGCTTGATGAAGCCTGTATAGCGCCTTGTCGAGTTTGTAAACCCTGTCCCGATGATATGGGTCCTCAAATCCCTCGGGTTGACTGACATACACTATTTCTCGGATCTCACCATGAAGAAATGCACTCTTAACATCTAGTTGATAAACTTTGATTTTCATATAAGATGCATAGTGATGGGTGTGCGGAGTATATATATTTTGATATAGATTTATTGCACAAATTCAGTTTTAATTGGTTATTACTAATACTAATCACACACACAAAAGGCAGTCTACCTGTCGTGTGGTAATATAGTTATGGTAAGAACCGAGTATCAATCCGTGAACACACCTAGCCTACTCAACAAACTTGATGTTTGACTATCAGATTTGGTTTTTGTTAAAGAAAATGGTAAATGTATAGAAAGATTTTTAGGATTTAAAATAAACAATAATAAAAAAGAAAGTAAACTAAGATTTGAAGCGTTTGGATTTAAAACCAGAGAATAAAGTTATCATCCTAATTAGATTCCACTTATGTAACCGTGATGAATTGGTGGTGTGATTTAAAGATATGGATTAATGTAATTATGTTAATGTTTATAAAGATGAGCTGGCGCGATTTCTCGTCTATCCTGCTGCCGTAGTGACTTGATCCTGTCAGGCTGAGTTTTACTGCTCAGATCAAAGCCCTAGTAATGTAGGTAAATCTTTTGTGACCTATTTGACATACGATTTCTGAAAACATAACTTAATGTTAAAAGAGAGTTGATCAGGTTCCTTCCTAACATACGATTAATTTTAGAAAACCGTAACAATTACTGAAGTTTTCGAACAAATAAAAGCGAACTCGCAAACGATCAGAAAGTTAAAGTGATATGATTTCTAATAACCATTTCTAGTTCATTAGCCATGGATTTATAATGAAGACCGATTTCGCGAATGAAAGCTAATCATACGGTTTTTCAACTTTGTATGACGATAACAATCACAAACCATAAATTTATAACTTCCTGTTCAAATTTAGATGCTACTCATCAATAGTTTTCCCAAGACCACCATAACATTAACATAATATTTATCACACCATTAGTTCATCACAAATTACATAAGTTTCATCCGATTAGGATGATAGAAAGAGTTTAGCTCATAATGAGCTTGAACATAACAACATATAACAAAAAAGATAGATATGTAATCATGATTGAAATGGAACAATCAAACCGATAATCCACAATGGATGGTGTTTAGACGATTCCGAGCTTCTTCCAAGTGTTGTATGCACCTCCCGAGCCTCCAAATGATCTTGAAGTCTTGATTCCCGAGAGAGTTCTGCAACGTAACTCTCCCACCAAAGCTTGCCAAAAATGGTGAACTTAGGCTTCTATTTATAGGCTTTCCGGAGTGTTTAAGCACGACCCCGTGCTATACCATGCTTACGAAAATTGGTCGGCTCGTACATGAAGGTTGTGTCGGGCCTGGCCCCATGCTAAATGGGGCATGGCCCCGTGTTTACTTTTGGGGAACAGTACTTTTGTCCTTGTCAGATGTCCAAACACGGGGGTGTGTTAATTTAGCACGAGGGTGTGTTTCTAGCAAAGCATGGGGGCGTGCTTAAAGAGGCACATCCCCATGCTTGGACTCCAAAGCTCAGATTACTTCAATTTCTTTCTAAATATGCTTCTTTTGTCCAACTTGCCCTTTTAAACACCTGAAAACACAATTTAAGACTTTTAAGTACATTTTCATCATTTTAAGGAAGATATTAAGGAATAATTGATGCGCTTTTATAGGATTTTTATGTATAATTTGGAGCACATCACATAGGCAAGGAAGATGCGGATGGCTTCCATCCTCGCCATTGGTGCAAATACTTCATTGTAGTTGATACCCTCAACTTGTCGAAAACCCTAAACAACAAGTCGAGCCTGTTTCGGATTATCACTCCCTGATCATCCTTCTTGCATTTCAAGACCCATTTGGTGCCAATGACTTTAGCTCCTTTAGGCCTATCTACTAGTGTCCATACAGCTAACTTCTTAAACTGAAGAAGTTCTTCCTGCATGGCACTCACCCAAGCCTCATCATTTAGTGCTTCACTAACATACTTTGGCTCAAACTGAGACACAAAGCAGCGGTAGGCACCATCGTGAAGGTATCCCTTTTCCATCACAGAGGCATAATCAGCTAAGTACAGCTGATTTCTAGTCTGAACACCTGATCTCACATCTCCTATAATATTATCCAAAGGATGATAGACGCTTAGACGTGAGCCAGGAGTTATCAGAACAACCACCTCAGAGTCAAGATTATGAACATTTGGTTCTGGATCTGAGGCAATCGGAGTCTGAGGTTCCAAAGATTCAGAAGCATCACTAGCAGATGCTTGTGGACTTGTGGTAGTCGGAACCTGTACATCCTGGTTGACCTGATCATTTTCTTCATTTTCATCATCAGAGGAAGAGTCACTTACTTCAAGCGCTCCCCTTGAGTTGGTAGGAGATTGACTTGTTGAATCTTGAGACGGTGTGTTCAAGACATCGTACATCATCTTGTTTGCCAACTCGTCTTCTGAAGAAGAGAGAGGTATGTTGAAGGACTTGAAGAATCCATCATAGTCGAAGAAGTAAGCACGCCCTTTTCCAGCAGACGGTGTGATATATCTCTGAACATCAACATTACACCACACCTCTACCTGACCGTTGAGTTGTTGTAATCTCTCTTGTTCGGTATGTTGTATCCTAGAAAGATCCCTTCATCAACCTTTTCACAGAATTTTCCCTCCTAAGTCTTCTTTAACAGGGCGCACGGGGCGCCAAACGGCTCGAGATATTCTAAGTTAGGTTACGTCGTTGTAATAACTCGTAGCATGTTTTTTGTGGCGTTTCACTACCAGAACTCGATTAAGCGTATAGCATGCATTTGCCACTGCTTCATTCCAGAATTGGAGAAGCAGTTTCGAGTCTGTCAGCATAGTCCGTGCCATCTCTATCAAGCTGCGGTTCTTCCGTTCAGCAACTCCGTTCATCTGAGGGGTGTAGGCCGAGGTAAATTGATGCACATTCCCTTTTCCTTGCAATAGTCCTCCATCCTCTAATTCTCGAACTCAGTTCCATTGTCTGAGCGCACCTGTCGTACCTTCAGCTTGTATAGGGATTCCAGTGTTGTTACCAATTCCTTGAAGGATTCAAATGTTTCTGATTTGGATTTCAGAAACATTACCCAAGAGAACCTTGAGTAGTCATCAGTAACTACATAGCAATACAAGTCGCCTGCGATGCTTCTTATACTGACTGGACCAAACAGATCCATGTGAAGGAGCTCTAGAGGAAGTTCTATAGAATGAATTTTTTTCCTTTATGAGATTTCTTCGTCTATTTGCCCTTTTTGCATGCAACACAGAAATCGGGAGTTGGAAGTTTTTGACATTTACTCCTCTCACAAAATCATTCTGGATCAAGTGATTCATTTTCCTCGAATTTATGTGTTCTATTCTCCTATGCCAGGAGATGGAGTCCTTCTCAGTAGCTTTGGACAAGAAGCATTGGACTTCACGATCCATTGTGGAGGCCTTTGAGAGATCTAAGACATAAAGATCATTATATCTTGAAGTTGACATTAGGATTTGGTCCTCCGGGACCACGTAGTCCTTCTTTAGAACGTAGCACTTCTTGTTTGTCAAAGACTACCTTGAATCCTTTATCACAAATTTGAGAGACTGAAAGCAAGTTATTTTGTAATTATTGGACGTAGTTTACCTTATCAAACTTAACTTTCTCATTTCCCACTTCTCCTGGGGCTGTGATGTACCCGCCTTTGTTTCCAGCAAATGAAACATGCCCTCCTTTAATTCGTCTGACATTTGATAAGAGAGCTATGTTCCCTGTCATGTGCCTCGATGCACCGCTATCTACAATCCACGTGTTAGTCTCAGCACTATCACGAACACCCTGCACATTCAATGAAAACATTAGTTCATGTTAGGAACCCAAGCCTTCACTGGCTGGGTTTCCCTGAGGCATCACACATCTTAATTCAACCCATTAACCATTTGAGGTTGAGGGAAGCTTAGATTTTGGTTTGTTTTCATTTTCAGACGCGGAGGCGGATTTTTGTTTCATAACCAGCTTTGTGTAAGGCCTGTTTGTGATAGATAGAAGACTGGCTGATGGATTGAACTTTGGGTTCACTAGACCTTTTTGGAGGCGTCACAGAGTTCCTCTTAAACGATCTAGGTGTAGATATTGGAAGTTCTACTTTCCTACTCGGTTTCTGATAATAAGAACACTGAGACGCTACGTGACCATACTCTCCACAATTATAGCAGGATCTGCTTTCAACTTTACGGTTTATTTGTTTTGGTGGAGATGTAAAAGTTACGCAGTTGGCCTTATTATGTTTGTATTGAGACACTTCTTTATTAGATGTATGATTTGGTTTTACAAATTTAATTGTCTTACCTGGTTTTACATCTTTTATCTCTTGTTTACCTGGACTTTGACATGAAGTCCGTGATTGATTAGGTTTTATTGTCTTTTTGGGTTCTTGTTTGACTTGGTTTGACCCGGACTTTAAGTTAACCTTTTCAAATTCAGTTTCTAGGTTAAGACAAGGCATCTTCCCTTTTGCCTTTGAAGTGGCCTCCTTTTGTTTAGAGTCAGATTCATTTGATTTACTTATTGAATCTGGAACACTAACAAGAGGAGTGGACACCACGTGATCCTTGATGGGGTTATTGTTAATAGGTTTACTTTTGGTGTTCATCAAGGTCTCAGGTGGTGGTGGAACCACTTTGTATCGCAGCCCCTCCCCATTATTTCTCTCTCTCACTAAGTGTTGGACAATGTGTGATGAGCTTGTCCAACTTTGCAGTTTCTGTTTTAAAGAGTTGACTTCTACTTCAAAAATAGCCTTTTGCTTCTTAGTGTCCTCTAGGGAGTTCAGATAGTAACTAATGTCATTTTCTTGGTTAAAGGCCACTACCTCTATTTCCTTAAGCTGTTTATTCAATAGGTCTATCTTTTCCTTATAACTATGCTCGTTTTGTTTTAACACTCTATTTGCCTCAGTGCACAATTCTAGGTCCTTTACTAGGTTATCATTATGATCTAATAACCTAGCAAATTTTAAATCTATACTTTCTCTAAATTTTCTTACAATCTAAACAAGCATGATTATTAAACAACTGATCAGTAGTACTTACCTGAGATATTGAAGATGAGTCAGCCATGAGTACAGAATTTGTTGATTCTGGTTCTGGTGATTCTGACGTTGATGCAGATTTTTCTTCTTCAGGCAAATGGTTGACCATAGGTGCAGTGTCTTCAGAATTTGACATTGCAAGCTCTACTGCTATGTCTCCCTCACTAGCAGAATCATTATCAATGTCCTCCACATTCGCTATGTTGGACTCTCCCAGTGACACGAATCGAAAGCTCCACTCCTGTCATCATCCTCATTAGCAGTCAAGGCTTTGGGGTCCTTACTTGATGAAGTAGAATGGCAATATGTGGCTTTGTCCTTACGATTGAATGACGAGAAGGGATTACGGTTCCCAGTCTTCTTTGGCTTTACACACTCCCGTTTGAAGTGTCCCTTCTCACCATAGTTGAAACAAGTACCCTTTGACTTTTCGAAGCCAAAGGTTGTGTCTTTGGTAGCAATCAAGTTATGTCCGGTCTTTTTGACAAACTTTTTTGCTCGTCGGACAGCACTTGCCAAAGCCCACATTATGTCCATACGTTCTAACTCCATTTCGTCCACCTATTCATAATCTTGATCTGCCAGATGATAATTTCCTATCTTTCCAGCAACTAGTCCATCATAGGAGTGGACTACCACAGCTAAGAGATCCATGTGTTCTTTGGCCACCTCCATAGTCACATTCCCGAAGTTGTCGGTTTTCAGTTTTGCTGCATTGGCTTCAGGTATCATATATTGGGTGCTAGACGACCCTGACATTTCGGATCCTGAAGTTGACGGTTGTGCTGGAATTGCTGCGCTTGAGACGAAGGTAGTTTGCAGTGGAGCTCCAGATGTCTTGACCGGAGGAGTTGCATTGTAGAGTGCATGACTCTGATCATACTTGGCATTTTGAGCTCTATACTTCATCCTAAGCTCATCTTCTCTCAGTTTCAGAATGAAGTCATATATATCTAACTTCGAGAGCATCCCATTCTATCTGAAATTTGATACGAAGGAAGCCCATTTCTCCGGTAGACCATCTGCAAAGATGGATACCTTATCCTCCATCGATGTAGTCACTCCATGAGTGTGCATCTCACTCATCAAGTGGTAGAATTTGTCGATCACATCATCCAGACCTTCCTTTCCCATTGAAGAGAAGTTGTCGAACTCCTTCTTCAAATCGTAGGCCTTAATGGCCTTGAGAGATGCATTTCCATCATACCTCTTCTCCAACGCATCCCATAGTTTCTTTGCTTGAGTATACTCCGAATACTGATGGAAGATATCCTTCGGAATAGAATGAGTGAGCAAAGCATAGACTTTCTTCTCAGCGTTGTGTTTTACCTTCTGTGCATCCGACATGCCACTTAGAGTAAGTTTTACTCCGTCAGCTCCTACTGGCATGATGTACCCCAACTCTATTGCCTCCCACAAGTTTGTATCTACTCCATTTAAGTAGATTTCAAAACGTTGTTTCCATTGTGGGTAGTCGTCTAACGTGATAAGCTTCGGGGGTTTATTGTGTATTCCCACTTCGTTCTCTAACAACAGTAGATTCTAAATACGAGTATCTCTACTAGCTGTGTATACCGAAAACTGATCCTCCACTTCACTTAACTTTATTGTTTAACAAACTGCTAATGTATGCGAATAAAGGTATGCGATTGGGCTTATCAGGGCGATTGAACAAATGCGGATGGTTCAATCGTGCGACTGAACAACTGCGGATGAGTCAGTCGTCCGAATGAACTAATGCAGTTGAACAGTCCGAATAAAGGTCTCAGTCGTACGAATGGAGGTACGAATGAGTCCAATCGTGCGATTGGAGAATGCGAATGACTCAGTCGTGCGATTGAGCCAATCGTGCGACTGAACTTGCTGAAGTTTGATAATTCGTAGGTTAAACTTGTTTTGGCCGTAAAAACTCGAATTTTACCAAACCCTAATAGCCGTATGCCGGAAAAACTGAACTTTATGGTCGGGAAACGTCTAAAACTGCGTTTGACACAAAAGGATTGCGTTTTGAGTGAGAAAACACAACTTTTGAAACAAAAACAATTGAATCAACACGTAATCAAGAGCCAAGCTCTGATACCACTTGTTAGGATCAGGTATTTGCACGAAACACCAACTGATTAACGTGTTAAACCAAACCAAATAGTGCGGAATCCTATTTGATTGGCGATTCAATTAGAGAGAACGTATGTAGAAACAATAATGTATTGAAACTAACATCAAGAATCGATTAGGAATCGATCTACAGCGTTCTATAAACTTGGAGTACGAACTTAGAGGCTTCTGGACAGCTAGGGAATGTCTGGAGTCGAAGTGGATTGAATGCTTACGTTTTCCATGAATTAGGTTGTATTTATAGTTTAGGGTTGCTCATTCGGGCAACCGAACCATCAGCATGGTTCATTCGTGCGATTGAGCCATGCGGTTGATCCATTCGCACGACTAAGTGTTTAGTCATGCGACTAAGCCAATCTCATGTTATAGTTGTACGACTGATCCAGTCTCCTGGTTCAGTCGTGCGACTGAGTCATTCGCATGAAGTTGTTCATGCATATGGTCCATTAGCACAGGCCATTCGCATGAGAACTTCATGTTGTTTAGTTTGAATGTATTAACCATAGTAATGTTATTTATATTAGTTCAATCAACCACAAAACTATATAATCAAGTCAATGTGCATTAAACAACTCATTAATGAAATATTAAACATTATAAACACAACCAAACATTTGTATTTCATTAAGTACCCAACTATTACATAAGTGTAAGACAACATAGACATATTACATTAAGATCAGAATCAAGGTACACATGTAGCAACACTAGAAATAGTTAATGATTGTACATATATCCGGTTTAATGTATCAACATAGACATATTACATTAAGATCATAATCAAGGTACACATGTGTTACAAGTCGACTAAACATAATTAAACAAGGGTTACGATCGAAACCGATGGGGAATAGTTAATGATCGGTTTAATTTCATTTAAATCGACTGTTTTGGTGGCTTTTGACCATCGCCGGAGCGATGGCCGGAGGTGGTGGCTGTGATCGGGGTCAAAGGGGAGAAGGGAAATGTGGGTTTTGAATTGTTACACAAATGGTCCCTGAAGTTTTAAGTCTTTGTTATTTTATGTCATAAACTTTTTTTTCAAGTATTTAAAATTACCACTTCACCCCTAAACTTTATAAAACCCATTTGAATGATAAATCAAATCAATTATTTTTTAATCTTTATAAATCTTGTAAGCTTTATTATTTGATTAACTATTTTCAATAAGTAGAGTTTATAATAGATAGTAAATCTTTATTCACTTAATAACTTTATATATTTTTAATAAGTCTTCTCCACTTAAATCTTTATTGTGAAATGATTATTCACCTTAACTTTAAAAATATATTATAAGTTCTTTAGATAATTAACAATTATAAAATTCACAATATAAATTGTAAATTTAATACATTTGGTCCATTTCAATTATTATTATAATTTTATAACAAAACTAAAAAAATGAGTTTTAACTTGGAAATTGGCAGATGTTACAGTCTTCCCTACTTTAAGAAATTTCGTCCCAAAATTTAATCACATGAGGACTAATTTCAAAGATATGATAAGACTTGGATTCGGTTTCATGTTTTCGCATGAACTCTTGAAAGCGTTTAAATTCAACAAGATTACTTATGATTTTTTGATACGCTTAAGTTTGTTCTATTTCATGATTCATGATTTCATGTGTTTCTTAACAAATGGTACAATATTATTAATTTAGAATTTTTAGTTGATAAACGTTTGTAGTTTAAACGGTTCAAGACAGTTAGAAAAGTTTTGTCATGAATGAAACGCTAAGTATTAGTGTGATACGAGACATAAGTTCAGGATGCTTTTGGATGGGATATAAAGTTCATAAGAGCTTCTTAAGCAAATAACTTTTACAGGGTTTCAGGATGAAGCATTCTTGTTTAATTATGTCTTTGAGGTTTTAAAGTTTTATTAGCGTAATGTTGATACGAGAATCATATTTTGTTATGATTAAGGATTCAATTTAGAATGAGAGCATCCTTGTATGGGTTTTCAGGATAAGTTTGGTTTTGAGGGGAAGACATTCGGAAAGCTTTTAAGGATCATTAAGAGATTTGGGATGATGAGTTTAAGAGACAAGGGAACAAAATCAATGAAAAAACAAGTCAAAATAACAAGATGTGTCGAGTGTAACGTTCGGTTTACAAACCAAAAACATTACGTTGACTTATCAAAGTATTAGGTCAACTACAACCTTAATGAAGACATTTGTACCTATAAGCGGATACTCATCCCAAAGGTGTAAGGCCCTGTTCCCAGGCACCTCACAGTTGGTCAATCACAGCAGTTAAGACACTACACATTATAATTATACAAACTTAAGCAGCGGAAATGATTTATCAAAAACCATTCATTTCATTTAAAACACTGTTGTTAGGCAATACGTCATCATTTACTGTTTACAAAAGAATTGTTTTAACGCATTACAAAACAACAGCAACATAGAATACGAATGGATGTCACTCTTTCCCTGCCGAGTAGCTTCACCCTCGTGCCATCCTCAGCAATAATTATCTGCCAACTAAAAATGTATAAAAGTCAGCGTTGCTAAGTGAGCCCTAGTTTTAAAAGTAATAAAATACTTCTATATGTTATATATGAAAATACTCTTTTCTTTAAAATACAACTATGTACTGTATATGCGAGCACGCATTAACTATATGAACAAATACTGTTTATTCTCTTTACTGTATGCCTTGTTTGTACTATAAACTTTTATCTTTATCTTTCACTTTCTGTATGGACCAAAGAGCAATACCCTAAAATGTATGCGCGATGGAAAACGGGTGATGGGCCATCTATATCCCTCGAAAGGGTCAACTATATCCCTCGAAAGGGTCAACTGTATCCCTCGAAAGGGTCAACTGTATCCCTCGAAAGGGTTCTGTGTACTGTGTACAAGGCCGACCCAATCACCTAGGGCACGCTACAAACGTCCTGCCAATCTCAATTGATTGGCCCTTTATGCATAATAGGTTAGCTAACCCGCAGCATAGTTGAGCTAACTACGACATGGTCGTGTACCTCCTGTAAGCTTGCAAGACTTGTTAACATTTTCATTAATGTTCCTCTTCTTTTCTTTATTGTTCTTTTACTTTATTACTACGATACACTTTACGTTACGATAACAAACATACCACGTAAAGTAACATACTATAAGTAATAATCATAATAGCAATAACAATAATAAGGAACAATCATAACCATGCATGAGACATCATCATAAATAAGCCCTAGTCAACCTCGGTCAAAACCCTAAAAGCACAGACTCCTAGAAAATTCTGTAAAAATTTCGAAGTGCTTAGGCGCTTTGTCACTATTTGGGCGCATGAGCCCTGTTTGGACGTTTCATCACTATATAGGCGCATCAGCCAACACTTAATCATTTATCACTTAGACGCATGAACTATTCAGGCGCATGGGCACTATTCGTGCATATGAACACTTAGGCGCATGGGTTATTCGTGTTGGGTTTTGTAGACCCTTACCAAAGTCATATTATCCATTTATTATGTAAAATGCAGCGGAGTTTAGATCAAAAACGTGAGTTTATGTATCATATACACTTGTTAAAACAAAACCCAAGACAAGGATCTATTTATATGGAAGAGCATACTATCAAAAACCATTAAAGAACACATTTACTACCTTAGAAACGTGGAGAATGATGCAGGAAGATGATGATGTTTGAAAGCTAAGACTTCAATGTAGAAGCCCTCAAGAGATAATACCCACAAGCCCTTGATGACACCTTACTTGCTAGGTTGTAGAACACCAACTTCCTTTACTACTTGGGATCCGAATCAACACAAGCAAGGCTGAATGTTTCAGCTCACAAAGACTGATTTTTAGCCAAGAGAAAGTCCTCAAATTCAGCCCCAAAATCGATTTTGAGAGAGAGGATGGACAGAAAATTCTTCTTCTGCATGTAAGAGAGAGAGTGTGAGATTTGAAGTCTTGCACTTTACAAGACAAAATGGGTGGGGACACCAAGGCCAAGGGGGCCGAATTTTTCATCCAAAAATGGGTTTTATAAAAGTTACACTCTGCCCTCTTGTTTTATAAAATTAAAACCTTTTAATTTTATACCACTAACACTCTATTATTTCTCATGTTTAACTAGCTTAAATGATTGAAACAAATAATTTCTCATGAACAAATTATCCACATAATGTTGTTCATTTACAAAAGCAGTGATTTAGAAAACCTATTTTCTAAATTGGTGTCAATATTTATTTGTTTGATCTTATCAACGAATAAATATTTATTGGTGTTTATTTGGCTTGTTATTGGGTATGACCCGACTTGGATCATATCACACTAGCCATATCAATTTAATATGTATCTTGGGCAGACTAAATCCTTCAATCTCCCACTTGCACAAGATTCATAGAAGATTGATGCAAGCAGCAAATGACGCCTAGCAACGGTTTGCTACCCCTAATGTAAATGACTAAGTGCCATTCAATAACATCATCCTTTTCAAGTACATTACTTGAATATGATTTAGGTGAGTCAATCATTTATCCTTTTGTTACAGATGTCATGTTAAATTCCAGAGACATAGAATTGTCATTCTCCAATGATTTAGCTTTAATAGGCCTTAGACATCTAACTCTCAACGAATAAGAGGAACAAATTCCATCTTGACTACATACGTCTCTCACAATTACCTTATATCATACCTGAACCTAGCCTTACGTACTGCCAATGTTTCAGAACAACAACGCACTAAGTCAAAGTACGATACTTGGTGAATATCAAGACCCATTATGTAATCTCAGGTCTGAGGATACAATGATATTCGCCTTTACTCAATATTTCTTATGACTAATCATAAAGATTCCATGCAGAAATAATAGAGAGCGGGTCAGTCCTATATCTATATCCCATAGATATCAATGAACCTTGGTAGCAACCTTTTGTTCTATATTCATACTTTATGAATATGAACCAATCCAAGTTCATTATAGTCTTACATTCATAGTTGTTCCCATAAGTATGATCGACTACGGACGTGTAAAAAGCTTGAAGTATTTCTTCGAGCAAAAGGATCTGAACATGAGGCAGAGGAGATGGTTGGAACTTATAAAGGATTATGATTGCGAGATCCATTACCATCCGGGCAAAGCTAATGTGGTGGCGGATGCCCTTAGTCGAAAGGAAAGGCCCTAACCGATTCGGGTGAAAGCTTATCAATTAATCATGACCTCCGATGTGATGAAGCAAGTTAAGGAGTTTCAAGATGAGGCATTGAAAGAAGATCACCTTAACTCGGAAAGAATGAGAGGTCTGGTTGGGGATTGGGTGAAAACACACTCGGTGTTAGAACTCGATTCGGTCGTGTGTGGATTCCTCGTTTTGGGGATCTACGGGTGAAGATAATGGATGAAGCCCACAAGACTCGATACTCCATTCATCCTGGTGCCACGAAAATGTACCATGACATGAAGAAAGATTATTGGTGGCCGGGTATGAAGCGTGACGTGGTGGAGTATGTGAGTAAGTGCCTTACTTGCTTACAGGTGAAGGCAGAACATCAAAAGCCGTATGGGAAGATACAACCTTTGGATACACCGGAATGGAAGTGGGAGCACATCACCATGGACTTCATTACGAAGCTGCCGCGTACCCCGAAGGGGTATGATGCCATATGGGTGATAGTTGATCGTTTGACGAAGAGTGCTCACTTTCTACCGATCCGCGAGACGTATTCATCTGAGAGGTTGGCCAAACTGTTCATCAAGGAAATTGTAACTCGTCATGGTGTGTCGGTGTCTATTGTGTCTGATCGTGACACTCGGTTTACATCTAAATTTTGGAAGAAATTCCACGACGCTATGGGGACGAGGTTACATATTAGCACGGCTTATCATCCCTAAACCGATGGTCAGTCAGAAAGGATCATTCAAACATTGGAAGACATGCTTCGAGCATGTGTGATTGATTTTTGTGGAAGTTGGGATGACCACCTACCGTTAGCTGAATTCTCCTACAACAACAGCTATCATGCCAGCATTGGTATGCCGCCGTATGAGATGCTATACGGTAGGAGATGCAGAACACCCGTTTGCTGGGGTGATATTGGTCAGAAGGAATTGGGGAGCGTCGAGGTAATCGAGGCTACGACAGAGAAGCTTGAAAAGATTAAAGCCTTCATGAAGGCAGCCAAAGATAGACAGAAGTCGTATGCCGATAAGCGACGTAGGCCAATTGAGTTCCAGGTGGGTGACGGGTTATGTTGAAGGTCTCACCTTGGAAGGGTATTATCAGATTCAGAAAGCGGGGCAAGTTGAGCCCAAGATATATAGGCCATTTCCGAATCATTGCTCGAGTGGGAAAGGTGGCCTATAGACTGGAGTTACCGGAGGAGTTAAATGGAATTCACCCGACATTCCATGTATCTCATCTGAGAAAGTGTATAGCTGATGAAGACATGATTGTTCCATTGGAAGATATCGAAGTAGATGAACGGCTCAATTATGTGGAGCAACCAGTGGCAATCATCGACCGAAAGGAGAAAAGGCTAAGGAATAAAGTGGTTCCTCTTGTGCGTGTACAGTGGAAGCACAGGAAGGGATCCGAGTCAACGTGAGAGACTGAAGAAGAAATGAGACAGCATTATCCACGTTTGTTCGACGAATAACAGGTTTCAGGGACGAAACCTATTTAAGGGGGGTGGACTTGTAACACCCGGATATTTATTATTTTGAAGCCGGTGGCGAAAGAAAAGAAAATAAAGTCCAAAAGTCGAGGGACCAAACTCGCCAACGAAGAAAAGTTGGGAAATGTGGTGATATATGTAGGAGAGGGCAGCCCACTCTCCCCACACCCACATTTCAGTTTCATAAAGAGAAGAAGAGAGAAAGAAGAGAAAAAGAGGAAAAGTGCCGGTTCGGGTCGGTTCGGGTCGCCAAAATTGTCGTGAAGCAAGCCGAATCGAAGCTCTTGTCATTGTGCTCGTTTATGTGAGTTCTAAGACCCATCTTTTACTTGTTTTCAAACGATTTGGGGCTGGAAAACATTTGAAATCGAGTTTTTCGTATGTGTGTAAGTTGACCCGTTTGTGTACGTGTATGTGTATGTATGATGCGTTGGTGACTTGATTTCTTGCTTGGTTGTGCTTGAACAATGTTATGGTATGCATCCCTAAGGTTTAGGATGGTCGATTTAGGCTTAAAATGGGTTTAGATGAGTTTGGAGGCCGAAAACCCTCGGCTGCAGTCGGGTTGAACTGCATTCTGCATCAGTTAGGGCTAGGCGACCGACTGGAGGCCGAATGGAGGCCATACGGCCGATTAGGGTGCGATTGGGGTTCATTCGCACGATTGGAGGGCCAGTCGCATGGGGGTCATGCGACTGAAGGTCCATTCGCACGACTGAAGGACCAGTCGCATAGGTGTTCATCCGCATTGTTCATTCGCACGACTGGATGTTCAATCGCATAGGTGTTCATCCGTATTAGTTCATTCGCATGATGTTCAGTCGCATGGAGGCAATGCGACTGAAGGGTGTCCATACGCCCGAATAGGGCTGTTGTACCCGAGGAAGGTGTAGATTGACTTCTGACTTTCGGGGGAAAGTGCAGATGTAAGTTTGACGTAAAGGTTCCCATAAGAGTTTTTAAGATGACGATCGAGGTCTTAGAAAGCATGTTGGGCATGATGAGGATAATGATGTTGTATGTTATGTATGTATGATGTTACCCTGTACGATGTGATGTTGGTGCATGTTAATGTTCCTTAATATGATGTTTAATATCTTTCCTATGGCTCTATCTGTTATGACGAATGAACGAAGTATTATGTAACGTAAAGTGAAAGATAAAGAAAGAGGAACATGATGAATGAATTCATGTATTAATGAACGAATGAAGCGTCTTGCACACATCAGACAATGGGTCCTTCTTGGTGATTGACCCCGAATGTAGAACCTCTACCGCTCACCCCTAGTACTATGGCATACGTTTAGCTGTTCATTGTTGACTTCGGCCCAGTAGCTAAGACTGATGGTTACTCCTAGTACCGTGGCATACGTTTAGCTGTTCATATGTTGACTTTGGCCCGGTAGCTACGACTAACCGGGGTGTAGCACATGGTATTGGTATGGATGATGTCCGATGCGCAAGTAAGGTAATGAAAGAATGAATGAACGAATGAAGAAGATAATAATGATATTATCTATGTGTATGTACGATGTGTGATCATGTAAAAGTAACGAACGGTTTTATATGAAAGTAAAGTATGTCTTATTTATAAAACTAGAACTCACTCAGCAACGCTGACTTTGATGTGTTTCAGTTGGCAGGTAACGATTGCTGAGGATGGCACGGGCGACTACTGAGCTCTTTTGGGATGGCATTCTTTTGATTAATGTTTTTGCATTGTAATGCGAACAAACTATTTTGTAATGAATGTTGTATTAGTTTGCAAAAGCATTTACATGGAAATGAAAGATTGTTTTAGTTTTCCGCTGCGATTTATTAAATACAAATGTAATTATATGTTTTATGTGCGATGAGAACCCAGCTGTAAGCGTCCCGGGAACGGGGCCTTACATGATGCAAAGCCCTCAATCAATTGAAGTTTAAAACACTCGGAAGGTGGCTCTCACCTAGCTTGCAGGTTCGCGACGAAAGAGGTAATCGAACAAGGTGAATATGTGGGTTTCAGGTGTAATTTGTAATTGCAAGCGATTAGACTTAGATAAACGTTCGATTAGGTTTAGTTAATTGAGTTATAATTGATTTTTAATGCTTGAACGTTGGATGATTAATTCTCGTCGGTTACTTGATCGATTAGTTTAGAAAACGGACACTTAATTGCGGTTAAACGATGCTCAACGGTTCGAATCATCCTCTAAAATGATTTGGGAGCGGTTTTGGGTCGAAAAACAAGTGCATTCAATGGTTTTGGCCGTCGCCAGACTTGGCCGGAGTACCCACGGCGCTTCGCCGGATTTGCGGGGAGGGGGGAATAGAGTGTGGGTTGGGTTTTGAAATTTACATGTTTGGTCCCTGTGGTTTTAACAGTTAATATTTTATGTACAAACTTTAATATTAAAGTTTCTAAATTGGTGTTAAAACCCCATAACTTTAATTACTTAAAGTTTTAAAACTTTGTTAAGTTTAGTAACTATACAATTTTTTTATTATTATTAACAATATTATTTTTATTATTATTATTACTATTGTTAATATTATTATTATCATCCTTGTTATTGTTATTATTATTATTGTTAATTGTGTTATTATTATTATAATTTTTAGCTTTATTATCACTTTTGTATAATAAAAAATTAAAGACAATAAAGAAATAAGCACGCATAATTCATAAGTTTTGTAAATGACAACAATGAACCCTATAAGAATAAACGAAGTTAACTTTTAGTTAACAAAAATACAAAATGTCACAAAGACCAACCTTATCCTGGACTTACTCCACTAATCTAGAAAGATGGCATGTGATCATAGATCAAGGCAATCTGCTTGGAGTCATTTTCCTTTTCCTTTTATCACCCACAGACCTTTGTGACTCAGGGTGGAGAGAGCTTTGGCCTTCATTGCTTGGAGTAGCATCTATGCTCTAGCCAGAGAGAGGTTGTGATACACCTTCACCAGTAGGTGTGTCATTGAGGGAATGAATTGCTAAAGTGGTTGTAGGTGTGATAGGACTCTTAGGCTCTATCACTAGGCCTTCAGTCAAGGTTTTCTCTTTGAAGCTAATCTTAGGGTCTTCCACAACATCTAGTTGACCAATGATATTACCTGATTGTCTTTGTCTCCTTCTATGGCTGAACACTTCAGTAATTCTGTCTTGAATCCTTTAAGCCAACCTGCCAACTTGCCTACATTGGCTTGGATTGGCAAATGGCATGTTGATTAGGTCAAGACCTTCATATTAGTTCAAGGTCTAAAAATTGAAAACCTCTTGTTGCCCTTAAACTCTTTGAATAATGAGGGCTCTTCTATCAGCATCATACCTCCACCCTATTATATAGTTGGAAGTTCCTTGAGGTGGAGATGATATAGCCCTTAGAATACGTTCCTTAAAGAGACTCTGAATAAGAGAGTCTATAAAGTCCACAATAATACGAACTTCAGGAATTTGTTGAGTATGAACAATTGCAAGTAAGGATGGTAAGTCCTCAATGTCCATACTCTATAAAGAACTCCCAAGTTCTGTGATTGTTATGACTTTCTCCCCTTTATTGGTAGCATCACCACTTGCATAGGTGAGCTAAGAGTTAGGTCAATCACATCCACAGGTAATTGTGTTCCTACATGAGCTCTCCTCAAAGGTCGCCTAGCTACTTTCTCCTTAAGATAAGAAATCTCAAGTTGTTAATCATTGACCCTATTGTGTAAGGTAGTCACCTGAGATTCTAAGTGACTAACCTTAGAGAGTAAATAAGTGCATGTTTTTGACAATTTTTGAACCTTTAGTCTTAAATTCCCTTCTTCTTCACCTGAAGAGTCATCGGGATAAGATAATTGGACCAAAGTCCTCAGTCTCACCACTAGCATCAGGTTCTTGGCTACTGATTTTCCTCTGCTCACTAATAGTTCAAATGAAGTGTCAATTGACTGAGTTGCCATGGTTGAGGTCTTAATAATATAATCACTTGCAGAAGTGAGAGCCTTTTCCATATGGACCTCCTGAACAGGTTCAGGGAGATCCACCTCAGTGGTAGGTGGATGATGTGGGCTAGGCAAGGGAGAGGTAGGAGCACTGATCTCTTTGAGTAGGGGAAGAGAAGAGAGACTCATGGTACGCATTAAATCCTAATTCTTTATCATCATAAAAGTTGAGGCTAGGAATTGATTGGTTAAGATCTAAAGGTTGGGGATGGTAACTTTCCCTTGAAGGTTGTTCACTTGAGTGTTGATACTCAGAGTGAAGGCCTAAGGTTGTTAGGCTAATAAGCTTATCAGGCTGACCATAAGGAACCTCAGCACTGATTCTTGAAGAGATGGGAGTGGTTTGCTCCTCAGGGAAAATGGAAACTCAAGTGTCCACTTTCTCATGTGTGGGTAGTGATATGGGTGCCTGCACAAGCTGAATAGCTAGTGCAGGGGTTCGTTTGGATTTTCTTTGATAGGTGAGGATGATTTGAGGTTGTTTGGGTGGTTGAGATGTGGAAGGTATGGGCTCAACACTAGCTTATGTTGCTAGGTTTTCATCTTGAGTAATGAGCCCTAACATTTTGGGGACATAGGTTGTTTCTACCCCAGAGAAACCAATAGTTGGCTTCTTCATGATTTTAAAGATGTGGGGTTTCATCTGTCTCAATTTAAGAATATTGCCTGTTTTCCTTAACTGTGACCCCAATTCACAATTAAGAATGTGTTGAACAGATCTAGAAAACATATAATACTCTAAGATGTCCAAGTTTGCAAGAAAATTTGTGTAAACATACTGAGAGTACCTAACTTAACCCCCTAAACCATTCCATGCATTATGAAGGAGAGATCTTCAGGAATCTGGTCCCAGCCCCCATGCCTGTTAGATGAGCAGTGGATGAACACATGTAGTAAGTACTTCCATTGGGATGAGACATTCCTTTCCTGAAGGTCTTTACAGAGAAATCTCCCTCATAGCCCATCTACTAGAAGGAGTGGTTAATAGCTTCATTTAAAAAGGACACCTCAACTTCCTTATCATCCAGCTGAAGATGGTTGTTGATGATGGCTAGAGTGATGAAGATTAACTTTCCCCGCACTGTAGCAAATAGTGCCTTCTCCTCATCCATGATAACCTCTTGGCAGGTTTTCCAATATTCAAGCATATGACCTCATAGAAAACAGGATCAATGGTTAGGGAGGTGAAGTAGTTTGACAGAGCCAAAAAACGGCAAACCTCTGAGAAACTATAATCTTCTCAGAGTTCAATATAGCAACCTGATTGTGTTGCCTGTGAAGGTTCATGGAGAAATCAGGGTCGTTGGTAGGTTTAGGATGACTATTTGAGAAAGCTTAAGTGTGAAGGAAATGAAGTTCAAAGGTGGTTTTTGAGAGAATATAAGTCTTGTAAATGTACAAAGGAAGTAGATAATGAAAGAGGGGGGATTTGTTAGGTATATATATGAAATGGATCTCAGACAAAGTTAATGAAAGAGGATAAACTTTGAAATCTGGCAGTTGGTCCCGCCTCTGAAAAGTAGTTTTCTTTTGCCCAAAAGTTTCTTGGAAGTCTAAAATCTTCCGAAGGTAATTTCTGTTCGGAAGTTTTGATTAAAAGCTTCCGAAGCCAAAATAGCTTCAGAAGATATTCTCGAGAGTTTAGAGAATTTTGCTTTGGAAGAGATTTAACACTTGAAAATTTTAGTAAAAACTTCTGAGAGTAAATTGCTTTCGGAAGAAAGTTGTTCTTTAAAACATACAAGTAGTTAAGAGAAAGCTAAGCTTAGAAAGAGATTTTGGAAATTTCTTCCGAATGTATATTTTCTTAAGTAGTTGGTTGTTTTGAAGACTTAAATTTCTTCCGAAGGTTAATAAAAGTCTACCAAAGGATAAAAGATAAAAATTTAAAATCTAAGGAATGTCTTCTAAAAAGATTTTTTCTTCCAGAGATAAACAAGGGCTTATGTAAGTGATAAATAGACAACTTAGGACACACAAATGTTTTAGAAATAATATGATTAAGTTTTAAGAAAAGTTATTCAAAGTTAATCATCCCAATAGCTAAAACAAGATATTTTAAAATCTCCGTTCTTCAAAAGCTTTTATAAATAGATCAGCATATTGTTCATTTGTGTTAACTTTGACTAGTTTGATTAATCCCTTTTCAAAGTTATCTCTAATCAAATGATACTTGATATTGATGTGTTTTGTCCTTGAATGCTGCGTAGGATTCTCTTTGATGTTGTCTATGTGAATAGGAGTCTTTCTGAAATTGAATCCATAGTCTAGCATCTGATTGAATCCAAAGCACTTGAGCACAGCAGCTTGCAGCAGCAATGTATTCAGTTTCAGTAGTTGATGCAGATACACAGGATTGCTTCTTGCATTGCGTTCAGACTACCCATCTACAAGGAACTGACATCCCCTTGATGTGAACTTTGCACTCATGTTGCAACCACCATAATCACTATCTGTATATGCATACAGATTGAAGTCAGAATTCTTTATATACCAAAGGCCAAGTGTTAAGGCACCTTTAAGGTATCTTAAAATTCTCTTGACAGACATTAAGTGTGACATATTGAGTTTGGCTTGATATCTTGCACATATACATGTAGAAAAAATGATATAAGGCCTACTAGCTATGAGATACATAAGAAACCCAATCATAGCCCTATAAAGGTGTTCATCCACATACTCCCCCTCAAGATCAGGACCAAGGGAGTGGATCTTGGATATGGGTGTCTTAGCAACCTTATAATTAGTCATGTTGAATCTTTTAAGTATGTCTTGAACATAATTTGACTGACTTATCAAGATGCCATCTTCAACTTGCTTCACTTGAATTCCTAGAAAGAAATTGAGTTCCCCCATGGAACTCATTTGAAATCTATCCTTCATCAGCTTCTCAAAGTTTTTGTAGAGCTTTGGATTAGTTTACTCAAAATGATGTCATCTACATATACTTGAACTAGCATTAAGTCATTCTTTGTGCCTTTAATGAAGAGAGTTCCATCTATAGTACCTCTTCAATAGCCATGCTGACAGAGATACTAAGATAGAGTCTCATACCACCTTTTTTGTGCTTGATGCAACCCATAACGTGTTGGGTTTTGTAACAAGTTTATAAAAGCAAGTTTAACCATTTAAACTTGAAAAACGTAGCGGAAATTAGTGGTTAAAGTATGTTAAACAATCTGAAATTTTTTAATCATTTTAACCAAAGACAAAACCCAAGCACAAGGATCATTAATATATGTGAAATGACATGCTATCAAAACGAAAAGAACAACCATAGGGTGTTCTTGAAACTACCTTTCAAGAACAAGATGTTGAAGTATGGATGAGATGAAGATGATGATGCTCTTGAATGTGTAGCCCCTAAGAGAGAAAGCCTCAAGTTTGTATACCCACAAGCTCTTCCAAACACCTAGCTAGTTAGGGAGCACAACACCAAGAACCCTCTTCGTGTGCCACTTACAAAACCGAAATTTTCAGCTTCCTTCTTCTCCTCTTCGAGAGAGTTTCTTGCTTGTGTGTGAGAGAGAGAGTGTGTGTTTGATGGAAGGTGCAAGAGTGTGTTATGTCTTGTAAAACCCAAGACAAAACTTGATTCCTAAGAGCCTTAAGTGCTACTGAAAGTTTTGGTTTGAAATGGGTCCCCCCCCCATTTCATTGTTTATAAAAAAAGTTACACTCTTAACCCCTAAGTTTATAAAATTAAAACCCCTTTTAATTTTATAACATTAACACACTTTTATTTGTTATTATTTAACTCACTTAAATAATAAAACAAATAATTTCTCATGAACAAATTATCCATATAATGTTCTTCTTTTACAAAAGCAAAGTTTTAGAAAACCCATTTTCTAAATTGGTGTTAATATTTATTTGTATGATCTCATCAACAAATAAATATTTATTGGTGTTTGTTTAGCTTGTTATTGGGTATGACCCTACTTGGATCATAACGTACTAACCACATCAATCTTGTATGTGTCTTGGGCATACAAGATCCAACAATCTCCCACTAGCACAAGATTCATAGAAGATTGATGCAAGTCGTAAATACCGCCTAGCAACGGTTTACTACCTTTAATACGTATGACTAAGTGCCATTCAATAACATCATCCCCTTCAAGTACCTTACTCGAAATGTTTTAGGTGAATCAATCATCTATCCTTTCGTCACAGATGTCATGTTAAATCCTAGAGATATAGAGTGATCATTATCTGTTGATTTAACTTTATCAGGCCTTAGACATCTTACTCTCAATGAATTTAAGGGACAAATCCCATCTTGACTACATATGTCTCTCACAATTACCTTATATCATACCTGAACTCAGACTTATGTACTGCCATGTTTCAGAACAACGAAGAACTAAGTCAAAGTATAATATTTGGTAAATATCAAGACCTAATATGTATCTCAGGTCAGAGGATACCAAATGATATTCACCTTTACTCAAAATTACTTATGATCAATCAGGAAGATTCCATGTAGTAATATTTGAGATGCAGGTCAGTCCAATATTTGTATCCCACAAATATCTATGAACTTTGGTAGTAACCTTTTGCTCTATATTTATCCTTATAAATATCTACCAATCCAAGTTCATAATAGTCTTACCTTCATATTTGTTCCTATAAGTATGAACGACTACGGACGTTCTGAGTAAATGATCTACTCATGGATTTTAAACATGCAAAATAGGAATATTACTTGAAACACTATAACCAAATAATTTATTCAAGTGATAAAGGGTTACAATATCTAAATACAAAACTAAAGCTCATATCCAGTCACTAGAATATTGAAGTCCCATGGCACAAGTATTACTTTCATGCTTTTCCTTTTCAAGAAGCTTCGTGAGTGGATCCGTAATGTTTTGATCGATGTGAACTTTGCAAATACATATCTTTCCCTTTTCAACTTCATCCCTTATGTAGTTGAATCTCTGTTCAATGTGCCTAGTCTTTTTATGTGCACGGGATTCCTTGATTTGAGCAATCGCACCCTTGTTATCACTTTCTAGGGGGTCCTAATGGAAGGGACCACCCCTAGATTGGCAATGAATTTTTTAACCATGCAGCTTCCTGAGCAGCTAATGAAGCGGCGATGTATTCTGACTCTGTAGTTGATAATGCCACCACATCTTGCTTAGAGATCTTCCAAGAGATTGCTCCTCCATTCAAGATGAAAATGTACCCCGATTGTGATCGTGAATCATCCCGATCAGTTTGGAAACTCGCATCCATGTAACCCTTTACTACAAGTTCCTCCTCACCAGATCCATAGATTAGAAACATATCTTTGGTCCTCCGTAGGTATTTAAGCATGTTCTTAACAGCCATCCAATGACTGTTTCCAAGATTTTGTTGGTATCGACTTGTCATGCTTAATGTGCACGATACATCCGGCCTAGTGCATATCATTGCATACATGAGAGATCCTATGGCAGATGCATATGGGATTCCCTTCATTTTGTCTTGCTCATCTTTTGAGCTTGGACATTGAGTCTTACTCAATATCTTCCCTCTTTGAATAGGTACGGTACCTTTCTTAGAGTTTTCCATCTTGAACCTTTTCAAGATCTTATCAATGTATGCACTTTGATTCAAACCTATCAACCACCTTGATCTATCCCTATAGATCTTTATTCCTAAAATATAGGCGGCTTCACCAAGATCCTTAATGAAGAAACAGTTTCCAAGCTAGGTTTTAACACCTTTCAAGGTTGGAATGTCATTTCCAAATAGTAAAATGTCATCGACATATAATACTAGGAAAGTGATGATGCTCCCACTAGCTTTCTTATATACACATGCTTCATCAGCGTTTTGATGAACCCAAATTTGATTATCTCTTCATCAACACGGTGATTACAACTTCTTGATGCTTGCTTCAATCCATAGATTGATTTCTTTAACTTGCATACTTTTTTAGGATGTTTTGGATCGACAAAACCTTCAGACTGAGCCATATAGACATCTTCCTCAAGATATCCATTTAGAAAAGTGGTTTTGACATCCATTTTCCAAATCTCATAATCATAATAAGCATCTATGGCAAATAATATCCTAATAGACTTTAGCATTGCAACTAGCGAGAAGGTGTGATCATAATCAACCCCTGGGTTTGAATGGAACCTTTTGCTACAAGTCTAGCTTTATAAGTATCCAATTTTTCATGCATATCGTTTTCTCCTTGAAAACCCACTTACTTCCAACTATCTTGGAGTTAAGAGGTGGTTCAACCAAGTCCTATACTTGGTTGTCATACATGGATTGCATCTCAACGTTTATGGCTTCAAGCCATTTGTCACAATCCAAATTGGACATTGCATCACGATAGGTGGTTTCATCAGAACCTACCATATAGCACCCATCTACGAAAAATCCATATCTTTTAGGTGGATTACTAATTCTACCAGATCTGCGAACGTTTTGTGTATATTGATCAACCACTTGATCATTCTCAACATCCTCATGTTGAGTGCTAGTGTCAACCAAACATGTATCGGTTTGTAGTTCTTGATCCTCCTCAAGATCCATAGTTCAACTGCTAGTTCCTTCCGTAAGGAACTTAGCTTCTAAGAACTCAACCTTCTTGGCAACAAACTCCTATTGTTCCGATGGATCATAGAAATAATATCCCATAGAATCTCTAGGATATCCAATTAAGATACACTTAGTGGAACGACTTTCTAACTTGTTTGAGGTGGGAGTCTTAACATAAGGCTCAGAACCCCGTACCTTTAAATATGATAATGATAGAACCCTTCAATGCCATATTTCAAAAGGTGTCGTTTCCACTTTCTTGGTTGGGGCCATATTCAAGATACGGGCCAAAGGGAGCAAAGTGAAACCCCAAAATGATAGAGGCAATGAGCTTCTAGCCATCATAGATCGAACCATATCCAATGGAGTTCGATTTCTCCGCTCAGACACACCATTGTGTTGTGGTGTTCCAGGTGCAGATAGTTATGAGACAATACCACAACTTCTAAGATGATCTCTGAAAGCATCACTTAGGTATTTACCTCCTCTATCGGTGTGGAGAATTTTTATTTTCTTGTTGAGTTGATTTTCTACTTCATTTTCGAAGATTTTGAACATTTCAAAAGCTTCATCTTTGTGTCTTAACAAGTACACATAACCATATCGACTATAGTCGTAGGTAAAGGTAATGAAGTATCTTTCATGGTACCTATTCATTGGTTTAAAAGGACGACATACATCTGAATGTATGATGCCTAATAAATATTTTGCCCTTTTGCATTTGCCACTAAAAGGTGCCTTGGTCATTTTACCTTGTAAACAAGATTCACATACATCAAATGAATCGTATTCACTTGCTTTGAAAAGACCGTTCTTTTGAAGTGTTTGTATGCGCTTCTTGTTTATATGACCAAGATGACAATGCCAAAGATGGGTATCACTCAAATCCAATTTGAGTTTCTTGGTGGTGGTTTGGTATAATGAACTATCATATAATGTGTTTTCACGAACCAATTCATAAATACCATTAATAGGAATAGCTTTAAAATAAAATATGCCATTTAAAGAAACATGAATTTCATTTTCAATAAATGTCAAAACATAACCATATTGTCTTAATTGGGCAACAGAAATAATGTTCCTAGTCAAACTAGGAGCATACAAAATATTGTTCAAAATTGTTTCCAAACAATTTGGAAGCTTCAAGATGTAGTCCCATCGGCCTTCAACTTGAACTTTTGCCCCATTCCCCATGTAGAGGCTAACATCCCCTTTCTTGAAGTCCTTACTTCTTTTGAACCCCTACAATAAGTTGCAAATGTGAATTCCATATCCGGTATCCAATACCCATGTGTTAGAGGATATTAAATTTAGATCAATATGAATCATGAAAATTGTACCTGAGGTTTTCCCGGCATCCCTCTTAGCTTGCAACTCTTTGAGATGGACTGGGCAATTTCTTACCCAATGTCCAATCTCCCCACACTTAAAGCATGGGTCAGTCGAAGCAACCTTTTGCTTCTTCTCCGCTGGTTTTGGTGGTGGTGCTCTTACCACTCCCTTTCCCTTTCCCCTAACGTGCCCCTTACCCTTGGCAACATTTGACTTGAGTGCGGGGTGAGGCCTCTTCTTGTTCCCACCTTCATTGATGGTGAGAATGGGTAAAACCCTTTTACCCATGGCTGATAGTTTTGAGCATAGATTGAAGCTCACTTATGTTCTTGTCCCACCCGTTCATGTTATAATTCATGACAAAGTTGTCAAACCTTTTTGACAAAGATTTGAGGATCAAATACGTAGCCAACTCTTTCAAGACGGGACAATTCAGCCTTTTGAGGCGGTCGATGTGGCTTTTCATCTTAAGTACATAAGATGAAACAGATTGGGTGTCATCCATTAGACATGCATGGAGTGCTCGAACCATTTCGAAGTGCTCTACCCTTGCTTGTTGTTGGAATGTTTCCTTCAACTGGGTAATCATGTCGTATGCTCCATGATGTTCATACTCCTTTTAGAGATTCGAAGTCATACTTGCCAACATGAGGCAAGACACTTGGACCGAGTCCTCAGTGTATTTCACACAATTATTATAGGCCTTCTCATCCTCCTTATTAGGTTGATCATGAATCGGATCATCTAAAATATACGATCGTTTCTCTTGCTTGAGAACAATTCTCAAGTTTCGAAACCAATCAATAAAGTTATTATGGTTTAGACGCTCCTTTTGGAGAATGGTCCTTAGTGATAGTGAGTGAGCGGACGGGATATCATTATTTTCATTCTTATTGGTGGCCGTCTACAAAATTTAACAAAGTTCAATTTTAGTATTTTCGATATTGTTTATATTTTAATAATTAAATCCCCTTTTTAAGTGTCTAACACAATTTTAAAATTCTAGAATCCAACATTACATTTAAATAGTGGTTAGGTGACCTTTATCCCATTATTTAAATTAACAAGGTAGTTAATGTTTTGACAATTGCAACCTTTGCAACTTCTAGAGGTATGGAATCGACTTTAAAACATCATATGTATAGTCGGCATGTTAATCCCATCAACACCTTTGTAAACCATATTGTAGGTGATCTATTTAACATGGTTTGAAAATCAAGTTACCCTACTTTCACACACATGTGAGTTTTCCAACATAAGTGGTTAGGTGACCTTTATCCCACAATATTGTATCCCCACCTCAAATCACAAGTTCCTTTAAAATGGTTAGGTGACCTTTATCCTATTAAGAGTTTCCAAGTGACTCAAGTGTTGTGCAAAAGGATGGTGTTAAACTTGTTTATAAAAAAATTTTAAGTTTTAATAATCTTAGTTTAGAAAACTCTATGTACCTTATATTTGCATGCTTTCAAATACAAGATACCCTATGGTTCACTTTTTAATAAAATCCCTTTTATTAAAATCATTAATCCTTTTAATAACCTTTTATTAACCACTTAATGATAAAGAACCATCAATTTTCAGCTTGTTAAGTTTTTTAATGAGTTTGTTATGCATATCCAAATAACAACCAACAATCATACAACAAACAACCAAACAAGCATAATCATACAAACATAAGTGCATAACCATAGCTACTAAGTTGACCACACTTGTTTGCCATCACAAGTATTTTCATAAGGTCTTTCCTAAGGGTTAAAATGACACATCAAAATGTGTCCATGAACTTCCACTTGAATCTACATCCAAATGCTTCAAGTATCCATGTCTTTTGTGTCCTTCTTTGGGTCTTCATCTTGTGCATCTTCTTTTACAAAATCATATCCTAATACAACTTTTTTTCTAATAAAAGAAATGCACCTAATCTATTTATTACATAACCAAATGAATAAATAAATTACAACCCAGAATACAAACACATATATTACAATCCTTTCAAGAATCAAAACTGTAAGGCCCCGTTCCCGGGACGTTTGCAGTTGGCCAATCATTGCTCGTAAAACATGTAATTACATTTAACGTACATAAAACATCGCAGCGGAACATCAAAACAAATCTTCATTACATTAAAAATGATTTTGCAAATAATACAACATTTATCATACAATCTCATTTGTTCGCATTACAATGCAAAAACATTAAACAAAAGAATTCCATCCAACATGCCAAGTAGCTGTCTCATGCCATCCTCAACAATGCTCACCTCCCAACTGGAAAATGCATAAAAAGTCAGCGTTACTGAGTGAGTTCTAGTTTTACAATAAAACATACGTTTACTTTCATTAAACCGTTCTTTACTCCTGCATGTGAACACACATCATACGTACACATAGATAATATCATTATTATCTTCATCATTTGTTCATTTACTTCCATTCATTCACCGTACATCATTATCATTCACATTCATCACTTTCATTCATTCATTCATCATTACTTCATTTCATTCCATCAAAACCATAACCTTACCCTACCGTCATGCATAAAGCTGGTACTGGGCCGGGGGCCATCATAGACCCCCCGTCATGGCGCACAGCAGCCTGGCCATAGTGCCTATGGTATGTTCAGGTGTACCATTGTCATGTGTTATACCCGCCGCAATGCATAAATCTAATACTGGGCCGGGGTCCATCATTGACCCCTCGTCATGGTGCACAATAGCCTGGCCACAGTATCTAGGGTAAGCGACAAAGGTTCTATACATATGGTCAATCACAAAGAAAGACCTCGATGTGCATTCTTCTGGGGTAGCTAACCCATACACCATTGGGCTAACACCCTACAATAGGGCGTGTCCTGACATACAAGGCTAGTAAGACTTTCTTTACTTTCCATCATTCATTAATGCATGTGTTCATTCATCATGTTCCTCTTTCATTATCTTCCATTTTACGTTACATAATACTTTCATTCATTCATTAACATTCAACGTAAAGCCACGGGAAAATAATCATACAACAAGGAACATAAACTGTCAACCTCATCATACAGGGCATCATACATACATCACATACATCATACATACCATCATGCATAAGCGTCATACATACCATCATAACATCTATGACCTCAAAAGTCAACTTATATAACCCCCGGGAACCTCCCAAGTCAATGCCTACATTCATCCATTTTTCCCAGAAAGTCAAAAAAAATTCTAAGTGTTCATCCGCATTTGCCATAGTTCATCCGCATTTGCTATAGTTCATCCGCATTTGTTTTACTTCATCCGCATATGTTCCTGTTCATCTGCATTTGTTCATCTGCATTGACTTTACTCATCCGTATTTCCCATACTTAGTCAATGTTCATTCACAGTTCATCCAATACTCATCCGCATTGACTTACTTAATAGTTAATGCTCATCCACATTAACGGCTCATCCGCATTGACTTCCATTACTCGTCCGTATTGACGTACTTAATAGTTAATGCTCATCTGCATTGACTTCCATTACTCATCCGCATTTCTTCTACATACTTAGGCAAATTCTAAAACTAAACTTTTGAGCCTTAAACATTAGATTTCAGTTCCCAATCACCATCCATCACGTTCTAAGCTTAAGTATTACCTTCTAAGCCATAGAAACATAACCATACATCATCAAGCATGAACATAGCCAGTCATTACATCATTACAACAACATACACACATTCATACATACGGGTAAAAACCCAGTTTAAAGAAAACATACATTCATGCATTTCCAGCCCCAAAATCAGTTAAAAAACAGTAAAAGAGGGGTTCTAGAACTCACCTTTGCAGCTCTTGAGTATGGCTTCTCCCAAACTCGTTTGCAATTGAGTAAAATCTCCTAGAAACCCACTAAAAACATACCCGAACACATACAAACACACATAAGCATAAACCCGAGGATAAAACCAGTCAAGAACATCGTAAACGCATGAATTCTTACCTTGAATTTGAATTCTTCTTGTTCTTCCTTCAAAACCGAGAGTTTTCTGCTCTCTTTCCTTCTCTTTCTAAGTATTCGAGAATTTGTGTGTAGAAAGGGTGATGGGTGGCCATGCCACCTTTATCACCAACTTTTCAAAGATTTTGTCCTTTTTGTCATGTTTAACCCCTAGACTTGGGTTTCATTTATTTTCCTTCTTTTTACTTCACTTTATTCTTTCTTTCTTTGTCTAAAAAAAATAACTGGGCGTTACAAGTCCACCCGCCTTATTTAGGTTCGTCCCCAAAACCTGTTATTCCTCAAACAATCGTGGGTAATGCTGTCTTATCTATTCTTCAGTCTCCCACGTAGACTCAGATCCCTTCCTGTGCTTCCACTGTACACGCACAAAGGAACCACTTTATTCCTCAACCTCTTCTCTTTTCGATCAATGATTGCCACTGGTTGCTCCACATAATTAAGCCGTTCGTTTACCGCGATATCCTCAAGTGGAACAATCATATCCTCGTCTGCTAAACATTTCCTCAGATGAGATACATGGAATGTCGGGTGAATTCCACTTAACTCATTTGGTAACTCCAACCTATAGGCCACCTCTCCTACTCTAGCAACGATTTGGAAAGGCCCTATATATCTCGGGCTCATCTTGCCCCGCTTTCTAAACCGAATGATACCCTTCCAAGGAGAGACCTTCAACATAACCTTGTTGCCCACCTGGAACTCAATCGGTCTGTGTCATTTATCAGCATACGACTTTTGTCTATCTTTGGCTGCCTTCATGAAGGACTTGATCCTTTCAAACTTCTCAGTCGTAGCCTCGATCACCTCGATGCTCCCTAACTCCTTCTGACTAATATCACCCCAACACATGGGTGTTCAGCATCTCCTACCGTATAGCATCTCATAAGGGGGCATACCAATGTGGGCATGATAGTTGTTGTATATGAGAACTCAACTAACGGTAAGTGATCATCCCAACTTTGTCCGAAATCAATGACGCATGCCCGAAGCATATCTTCTAGCGTCTATATCATCCGTTCCGACTGACCATCCGTTTGAGGATGATAAGCCGTGCTAATATGTAACCTCGTCCCCATTGCGTCGTGGAATTTCTTTCAAAATTTAGATGTAAACCGGGTGTCACGATTAGACACAATAGACACCGGCACACCATGACGAGTTACTATCTCCTTGATGAATAGATCCGCTAACCTCTCGGATGAATATGTCTCGCGGATCGGTAGGAAGTAAGCACTTTTCGTCAAATAGTCAACTATCACCCATATGGCATCATACCCTTTCGGGGTACGCGGCAGCTTTGTAATGAAATCCATGGTGATGTGCTCCCACTTCCATTCCGGTATATCTAAAGGTTGGATCTTCCCATACGGCTTTTGGTGCTCGGCCTTCACTTGTAAACAAGTAAGGCATTTACTCACATACTCCACCACTTCACGCTTCATACCCAGCCACCAATAGTCTTTCTTCATGTCTTGGTACATCTGTGTATCACCAGAATGAATAGAGTATCGAGTCTTGTGAGCTTCATCCATAATCTTTATACATAGATCCCCATAACAAGGAATCCACATCCGCCCAATCAGGACTTAGTACCAAGTGTGTTTTCACCCAACTCCACGACCAGACCTCTTATTTTTTCAAAGTTGAAATGAACTTCTTTCAATGCTTCATCTTGAAACTCCTTGACCTGCTTCATCACATCAAAGGTCATGATCAACTGGTAAGCTTTCACTCGAATCGGCTAGGGTCTCTCTTTCCGGCTAAGGGCGTCCGCCACCACGTTCGCTTTGCCGGGATGGTAATGGATCTCATAATCATAATCCTTTATGAGCTCCAACCATTGTCTCCGCCTCATGTTCAAGTCCTTCTGCTTGAAGAAGTACTTCAAGCTCTTGTGGTTAGTAATATGGTGCACTTCGTCCCTCTAAAGATAGTGCCTCCAAATCTTTAACGTAAAGACCATGTCTGCCAGCTCCAAGTCATGAGTAGGATAATTGACCTCATAAACCTTCAACTTTCAGGATGCATAGGCTATAACATTTCCTCTCTGCATTAACACACACCCCAACCCCAAGTAGGAAGCATAGAATAAACCACCAGATCTTCACTTCCATCAGGTAATGGCAGAACAGGAGCTTGAGTCAACCTCACCTTTAACTCCTCAAATGCCTTCTCTTAAGCTTGACCCCATACAAACTTCACATTTTTCTGGGTCAATTTGGATAGTGGAGAAGCGATCTTAGAGAATCTTGGATGAATCTTCTGTAGTATCCCGCCAAACCCAAGAAGCTATGAATCTCGGATGGCGTCTTTGGAGACTTCCATTGCATCACTGCCTCCACCTTTGTCGGATCCACCATGATCCCGTCAGGATTCACCACGTGACCCAAGATTTGAACCTTGCGCAACCATAATGCGCACTTGGAGAACTTGGCGTACAGTTTATCATTTCTCAACGTCTCCAAAACCTCCTGAATATGACTGTCATGCTCTACCTCACTCTTCCAATAAATCAGGATATCATCAATAAACACAATCACTAATTTATCCAACATCGGCCAACACACTTGATTCATCAAATTCCATAAAAGGAGCTGGCGCATTGGTCAAACCAAAAGTCATGACAAGAAACTCATAATGACCATAACGCATGTGAAAAGATGTTTTAGGGATATCCTGCTCCTTCACTTTCAACTGATGGTAACTAGATCGAAGATCTATCCCTGAGAACCAATTGGCACCTTGAAGCTGATCAAACAAATCATCAATTCTTGGTAAGGGGTATCGGTTCTTTATCGTCAACTTATTCAGCTCACGGTAGTCAATACACATCCTCATACTATTGTCTTTCTTCTTCACGAATAAGACCGGAGCACCCCAAGGACAAATACTCAGTCTAATAAACCCCTTATCAAGCAGTTCTTGCAATTGATCCATCAATTCTTTCATCGCAGTTGGAGCCAACTGATACGGTGCCTTAGCAACAGGTTAGACACCCGGTATCAAATCAATCTGGAACTCGATCTCTCGGTCAGGTGGCACTCCTGGTAAGTCTTTTGGGAACACGTCTGGAAAGTCACACACAACCGATACATCAGACAGTTATGGTGTTAGCGTATCCACATCGTTTACATAGGCCAAGTAGGCACTACATCCACGCCTCATGCACTTTCCCGCCACCGCCATTGAGATTATGACCCGATCACCATAAACCGTTACCGAACTCCTGCCAAATGTTGTTAACCGAATCGTCTTCTTGCGACAGACAATGTTCGCCTTGTAGTCCGCCAACCAATCCATCCCAAGAACCATATCAAAACTACCTAAGGTCATCACGAACGGTCTAACTGGAAACTATGACTTTCCAATTCCACATCACATCCTTCTATCACATCAGAAATCCTGGTAGACTTACCTACGGCAGTTTCTACATCAAAGGGTGCATCTATATTCTTACTACTAACAAGCAGTTTAGCACAGAAAACAGCAGAAATGAAACTTTTACTAGCACCAAAATTGAATAACATAGAGGCTAAAGTTTGGTTTACTAGAAATGTACCTGACACGGCATCAGCGTTCGTCCTAGCCTCCTTTTATGTCATTGTGAACGCTCTGGCACTCGCCCTCGGTCCTTCACCTCTAGCCTTTTTCACCCCGGAACCCTCAGCCCTCGGCTTCTTACAGTCTCTACTTATGTGGCCCTCCACGTCACAATTAAAACATCGGACCGTACGACAATCCTTTGCTATATGCCCCGTCTTTCCATATTTGAAGCATAAGTTCGATTCCAGCCTACATTCTCTGGTATGCTCCTTCCCACATCTACCACATATCTTCGACCCCGCACCAGATGTGACCACACGGCGGTCATCCACCCATGCCTTCTTGTTACTCGTCGGGGCACCACCCCAACCAAACCCCTTTCCATTCCAATTCTGATCACTACCACCTTTCTTGCTACCTTCTATCACCACCACTGTTCTCTCATCATACAACCTCCCTTCCAAATCCAACGCCAACCTAAATGTGCTTGGTCGGGCAGCGATCATGTGCCTACGGATATCCACCGGCAGACCCTGAATACCTTTTAATCTTTCGTGACAAAGGCGTCACTTGGTCCGGCACCAGTCGTGCCATCTCGTTGAACTTGGTAGTGTACTGCAGATGTGTCATGGTTCCCGCCTCTAGCTGCAGAAACTCTCTCTCAACTTTGTCCATTTCTCTATGAGGACAGAACTCCTAGATTACCAACTTCTTCAATTTTGCGCACTTCATCTTCCTGATAGCCCTGCTACCCTCAGCGACAAAGGTTTTATACATATGGTTAATCATAAAGAAAGACCTCGATGTGCATCCTTTTGGGGTAGCTAACCCACACACTGTTGGGCTAACACCCTACCATGGGGCGTGTCCTGACATACAAGGCTTGCAAGACTTTCTTTACTTTCCATCATTCATTAATGCATGTGTTCTTTCATCATGTTCCTCTTTCATTATCTTTCACTTACGTTACATAATGCTTTATTTCATTCATTCATAAACATCACACGAAGCCATGGGAAAATAATCATACAACAAGGAACATAACAGTCAACCTCATCAAACAGGGCATCATACATACATCACATACATCATGCATACCATCTTGCATAAGCATCATACATACCATCAAACATCTATGACCTCAAAAGTCAACTTATATATCCCCCGGGAACCTCCCTAGTCAATGCCTACATTCATCCCTTTTTCCCAGAAAGTTAGAAAAACATTCTAAATGTTCATCCGCATTTGCCATTGTTCATCCGCATTTGCCATAGTTCATCCGCATTTGCTATAGTTCATCCGCATTTGTTTTACTTCATCCGCATTTGTTCTTGTTCATCCGCATTTGTTCATCCGCATTGACTTTACTCATCCGCATTTTGCATACTTAGTCAATGTTCATCCGTATTTCATCCAATACTCATCCGCATTGACTTACTTAATACTTAATGCTCATCTGCATTAACTGATCATCCACATTGACTTCCATTACTCATCCACATTGACTTACTCAATAGTTAATACTCATCCGCATTAACTGCTCATCCGCATTGACTTCCATTACTCATCCGCATTTCTTCTGCATACTTAGGCAAATTCTAAAACTAAACTTATGAGCCTTAAACATCAGATTTCAGTTCCCAATCAACATCCATCATGTTATAAGCTTAAGTATTACCTTATAAGCCTTGAGAATACAACCATACATCATCAAGCATGAACATAGCCAATCATTACACCATAACATCAACATACACACATTCATACATATGGGTAAAAACCCAATTGAATGAAAACATACATTCATGCATATCCGACCCAAAATCAGTTAAAAACTAGTAAAAGAGGGGTTCTAGAACTCACCTTTGCAGCTCTTGAGTATTGCTTCTTCCAAACTCGTTTGCAATTGAGTTCAGCTACCTAGAAACCCATTAAAACATACCCGAACAAATACAAAACACATAAGCATAAACACGAGGATAAAACCAGTCAAGAACATCATAAACGCGTGAATTCTTACCTTGAATTCGAATTCTTTTGTTCTTCATTCAAAACCGAGAGTTTTCTGCTCTCTTCCTTCTCTCTCTAAATATCCGAGAATTTGTGTGTAGAAAGGGTGATGGGCGGCCATGCCACCTTATCACCAACTTTTCAAAGATTTTGTCATTTTTGTCACTTTTAACCCCTAGACTTGGGTTTTGTTCTTTTTCCTTTTTTTACTTCACTTTATTCTTTCTTTCTTTGTCTAAAAAAATAATCGGGCATTACAAAAACCTACATGACAAAACCATAATCAACCAAATCCAAAACACATAAGGTCAAGGCTATGTTATGCACCAAAATATTTATCATATACAACATTCAAGAACAACAATGAACCCATTTTTATAACCTTAAAGTTCTGGCCAACATGAACCAAAACTTTAGGGTTTTGTCCAAACAACACAGTCAACCATTTGATGTTAATCTTTCAAGTTTTATACTAAAGCATGTAAGATTAAATCTTGAAACATAAGGGATTCAATCATCCACAATAAAAACAACCCCTAATAGGTTGAAAAATTCCATGAAAACTAACTTTTCAAGAACTCTTGAAGCATGTATTCCACGTACCCAGCTCTAGATGTCATTGTTGGGTTTTGTAACAAGTTTATCAAAGCAAGTTTAACCATTTAAACTTGATAAACGCAGCGGAAATTAGTGGTTAAAGTATGTTAAACAATCTGAAATTTTTTAATAATTTTAACCAAAGACAAAACCAAGAACAAGGATCATTAATATATGTGAAATGACATGCTATGAAAACGAAAAGAACAACCATAGGGTGTTCTTGAAACTACCTTTCAAGAACAAGATGTTGATGTATGAAATAAAGATGATGATGCTCTTCAATGTCCAGCCCCCAAGAGAGAAAGCTCAAGTTGTATACCCACAAGCTCTTCCAAAACCTAGCTAGTTAGGGAGCACAACACCAAGAACCCTTTTCTTGTGCCTCTTACAAAACCGAAATTTTCAGCTTCCTTTTTCTCCTCTTGGATCCGAAATTTTCAGGTTTTTGGAGAGAGTTTCTTGCTTGTATGTGTGAGAGAGAGTGTGTGTTTGATGGAAGCATGCAAGAGTGTGTTATGTCTTGTAAAACCCAAGACAAAACTTGATTCCCAAGAGCCACAAGGGCTGCCAAAATTTTTGGTTTGAAATGGATTCCCCCCATTTCACTTTTTATAAAAAAAGTTACACTCTTAACCCTTAAGTTTATAAAATTAAAACCCCTTTTAATTTTATAACATTAACACACTTCTATTTGTTATTATTTAACTCACTTAAATAATGAAACAAATAATTTCTCATGAACAAATTATCCACATAATGTTGTTCTTTTACAAAAGCAAAGTTTTAAAAAACCCATTTTCTAAATTGGTGTCAATATTTATTTGTATGATCTCATCAAAAAATAAATATTAATTGGTGTTTGTTTAGCTTGTTATTGGGTACGACCCGACTTGGATCATAATGTACTAACCACATCAATCTTGTATGTGTCTTGGGCATACAAGATCCAACATAAAGAGCTTTATCAAGCCTGCATACATAAGTAGGATGATCAGGAACTGCAAACCCTGGTGGTTGTTTGAAATACACCTTTTCATTAATCACTCCATAAAGAAAAGCACACTTGACATCAAGTTGGTAGACCTGAAGTTCTTTTATGCAGCAAATGCTAAGAATATCCTAACAGTTTCGAGTTTGCAACAAGAGCAAAGGCATCTGTGTAATCAATTCCTCTTCTTGTGTGTATCCTTTGTTGATACATATATGTACCTAGATCCTGATCTGAATGTAATATGTCTTACACTTTATGTAACTATTGGGTACTTAATGAAATACAGAATGTTTAGTTGTGTTTATAATGTTTAATATTTCATTAATGAGTTGATTAACACATATTGACGTAACTATATAGGTTTGTGATTGTTTGAAGTGTTATGCATAATGTTATAATATTGAATACACTCAAACTTGGTGAAGTGAAGTTCTCATGCGTCCGAATGGCCATGCGACTGAGTGTCCATGCGCCTAAATAGTCCATACGCCTGAACAATTTCATGCGTCTAACTCAGTCGCACGACTGAAAGCTCTGTCGTGCGAATGGATCAAACGCATGGCTCAATCGCACGAATGAGCCATGTTAATGGTTCAGTTGCCCGAATGAGCAACCCTAACCTATAAATACCACCTAATTCGTGGAAAAACGAAAGCATTGATTCCTATTCGACTCCAGACATACTCTAGCTGTCCAGAAGCCTCGAAGTTCGTACTCCAAGTTCATAGAACGTTGTAGATCGATTCCTAATCGATTCTTAACGTCAGATTCAATTCCTTATTGTTTCTACGTGCGTTCTCACTGATTGGATCGCCAATCTAATAGGATTCCGCACTATTTGGTTTGGTTTGCACGTTAATCAGTTTGTATTTCGTTTAAATACAAGATCCTAACATCCTTGGACAACTAGTCTTGCCTTGTTTTTTATGACAAGTCCTCTATCATCCTTTTATTCCAAAAAACCCATTTGGTTTCTATAGTAGTCTTCCCTTGAGGAAGAGGACATAGGTTCCAAACCTTTTGCCTTTTGAATTGAAGCAATTCCTCCTACATATCTTCAACCCAACTTTCATCCTTTAAATCCTCAGCAATCTTCTTAAGCTCTATCTGGGATAAGAAACAAGAGTGAAGACATATATTTGCATCATGGGTCTATCCTCTTGGATTGCCAATCTAATAGGATTCCGCACTATTTGGTTTGGTTTACACGTTAATCAGTTTGTATTTCGTTTAAATACAAGATCCTAACAAGTGGTATCAGAGCTTTGGCTCTTGATTACGTGTGATTCAATCAATTTTGATACAAAGGTTGTGTTTTTTCACTAAAAACGAAATCTTTTTGTGTCAAAAGTTGTCTTGGACGTCTCCTGCTCATCAAGTTTTGGTTTCTACGGCATGAGGCGATTAGGATTGGTGAAAATTTAGGTTTTTACGGCAAAACACATTAAACCTAGAAATTTTCGGAAAAAAACAGCAGCTTGAGTCGCACGATTGACCCAATTGCACGACTGGACTTTATTCGCATCTCCAGACGTACTATTGGACTCAGTCGCATCTTCATTCGTACGACTAAGCCTACGGTCACATTGTTCATACGCATCAGTTTCACTCACATGACTGGACCAATCGCTTAGTTTAGCCGCACGATTGAACCAGTCGCATAGTTTCATTCGCACAGGTAGCACATTCGCATCGCTCCATTCGCACCAGTTAATAGATTGTTTAAGAGACTTAAAGTTAATCGAGATGGAGGATCAGTTGTCAGCGTTTACAGCCGGGAAGGACTCATGGATTCAGAACTTACTGCTACTGGAGAGTGAGGTGGGGAATCATAATAAACCCCCGAAGCTTATAACATTAGATGAGTTTCCCCACTGGAAACAACGTTTTGAGATCTACCTCAATGGAGTGGATCCAAATATGTGGGAAGCTATTGAGACGGGATACAGTATGCTGGTGGGAGCGATGGGTGAAACTTACTTTAGGAGGAATGACTGATGCACAGAAAATTAAATATAATGCTGAAAAGAGAGTATATGCATTGCTAACACAGTCTATCCCTAAGGATATTTTTCACCAATTCTCATAGAATAAGCAAGCCAAGAAGTTATGGATGAGCTGGAGAAAAAATATGACGGGAATGCTTCGTTGAAGGCCATTAAAGCTAAGGAGTTGAAGAAAGAATTTGACAACTTTTCATCGATGGGAATGAGAGTTTAGATGATGTCATTGATAGATTCTACCATTGATGAGCGAGCTGCACACACATGGGTCACAACTACCATGGAAGATAAAGTGTCAAATTTTGCAGACGGGTTGCCAGAAGTTGGGCTTCTTTTGTTTCAAATCTGAGACAGAATGGATTGCTATCAAAGTTGGACATCAATGATTTCATACTAAAGCTGCAAGAAGAAGCACTAAGGATGAAGTATCGAGCTCAGAAGTCTTCGTACACTCAGAATCCAGCTTTGTACAATGCCACTCCTCAATTTAAGACGTCTGGAGCACCTCTTCAGACTGCCTTTGTGTCAAGCTCATCTGGTCCTTCACAAGTCTCTCCTTCAGGATCAGAAATGTCAGGGTCTTCTAGTACCCAATATATTGGATCTGAAGCAAATGCTACACGACTGAAGACTGAGAATCTCGGAAACGTGACAGTAGAAGTAGCTCGAGAGCACATGGATCTCTTGGCAGCAGTGGTCCATTCCTATGATGGACTTGTTGCTAAGGAAATTGGAAACTGCCATCTGGTAGATGAGGACTATGAGCAGATTGATGAGACTAAACTGAGAGAGGATGGATATTATGTGGGCCTTAGCAAGTGTTGTCCGGAGGGCAAAGAAGTTTGTGAAGAAGACCAGACAAAACTTGGTTGCTACTAAGGACACTACTTTGGCTTGACAAGAGCAAGGTGACCTGCTTCAACTGTGGAGAAAAGGGGCACTTCAAAAGAGAATGTGTGAAGCCAAAAAAGACTGGAAACGGGAAACCATTCTCGTCTTTCACTCGTCAAGACAAGTAAGCTAGCAGTTCTACTTCATCAAGCAAGGATCCAAAAGCCTTGACCGCCCATGATGATGAAGGATAGGACTGGAGCTTTAGGTTTGTCTCTCCGGGAGAATCAAATATTGCGAGCGTGGATTACTTAGATGATGATTCCATGAGTGAAAGAGATATAGCAGTTGAGATAGCGATGTCAAACAATGAAGAGACTGCAACAGAGGTCAGCTACAAGCCTGAAGAAGAGACGTCTACAACAAAGACAAAATCATCAAAACCAGAGACATCTGATGCTGCGTTGATGACTAATTCATCAGAACCAAAGAAAGAGTACCACACCAGGTGGGTCAACTTCAAAACAACTACTTTCTGTTTCCCAAATAAGTGACAAAGGATTTAAAGTCATATTCGACAATAAGAAGTGTTAGTCCTAAAGAAAGACTATGTGATTCCGGAGGACCAAGTTCTGATGACAGCTTCAAGATATAAAGACCTTTATGTTTTGGATCTCTCAATGGCTTCTACAACGGATCATGAAGTTCAGTGCTTCCTATCAAAAGCTACTGAGAAGGACTCCATTCCTAGCATAGGAGAATGGGACACATTAATCAACGGAAGATGAATCACTTGATTCAGAAGGATCTAGTGAGAGGTGTTAACGTCAAAATTTCCAACTTCCGGATTTCTGTGTAGCATGCAAGAAAGGAAAACATACGAAGAATTCTCATAAGGAAAAAAAGTTCATTCTATCAAGCTTCCTCTTGAACTTCTTCACATGGATCTGTTTGGTCCAGTCAGTACAAAGAGCATTGCAGGTGACTTGTACTGTTATGTGGTTACTGATGACTACTCAAGATTCTCTTGGGTAATGTTTCTGAAGTCCAAGTCAGAAACATTTGAATCATTCAAGGAATTAGTAACCACACTGGAATCTCTCTACAAGCTGAAGGTGAGACAGGTACGCTCAGACAACGGGACTAAATTCAAGAATCAGTGGATGGAGGCTTACTTCGAGGAAAAGGGAATTATGCACCAGTTCACTTCTCCCTACACGCCTCAGATGAATGGTGTTGTTGAGAGGAAGAATAGAAGCTTGATAGAGACAGCACGGACAATGCTAGCAGACTCGAAACTGCCTATCCAATTCTGGAATGAGGCAGTGGCAAATGCATGGTATACATTAAATCAAGTTCTGGTAGTCAAGCGCCATGGTAAGACATGTTACGAGTTACTACAACGACGTAAACCTAATTTGGAGTATATCGAACCATTTGGCGCGCCGTGCACACTTCTGAAGAAGACTCAAGAGGGAAAATTCAGTGAGAAGGCTGATGAAGGGATCTTCCTAGGATACAACATACCGAACAAGAGAGTTTACAACAACTCAACGGGTTTAGTAGAAGTGTGGTGTAATGTTGATGTTCAGAGATATACCACACCATCTACTGGAAAAGGACCCGCTTACTTTTTCGACTATGATGGATTCTTCAAGTCCTTCAACATCCCTATCTCTCCTTCTGATGACGAGTTAGCTACATGAATGATGTATGATATCTTGAATACACAATATCTTGATCCAACATCATCAAGCTCACAGGGAGAATCATCTCATCACTCAGGGGGAGCACTAGAAGAAAGTGACTCCTCCTCAGAAGATGAAGCTGAAGAGGATGACCAGAACAATCAGGAGAGACAGGTTCCAATTCCTGCAAGTCCACAAACATCTAACGGTGATGCCTCTTCGACTTCGGAACCTCAAACTCCTTCTACCTCAGATGCAGAACCAAATGTACATAATCTTGGCTCTAAGGTAGTTGTTCCTACAACTCTAGGATCACGTCTAAATGTCTATCATCCCCTAGACAATGTATTGGGGATGTCAGATCAGGAGTTCAGACCAGAATTCAGCTGTACTCAGCTGAGTATGCCTCGGTAATGGAAAAAGGATACATTCACGATGGTGCTTATCGGTGTTTTGTCTCGCAGTTTGAGCCAAATTACGTCAGTGAAGCACTGAAAGATGAGGCATGGGTGAGTGCCATGCAAGAGGAACTTCTTCAATTCAAGAAGTTAGGTGTATGGACACTGATAGATAGACCTAAAGGTGCTTAGATCATTGGCACCAATGGGTCTTCAAATGCAAGAAGGATGATCAAGGTGTTATTATCAGGAACAAAGCTCGACTGGTAGTTCAGGGATTTCGACAAGTCGAGGGGATTGATTATAATGATGTTTGTACCCGTGGCAAGGATGGAAGCCAATTGCATCTTCCTTGCCTATGCATCGTATATGAAGATCAAAGTCTATCAATTAGATGTGAAGAGTGCATTCCTTCATGGTGAAATTCGAGAGACAGTTTATGTCAGTCAACCCAAGGGATTTGAAGATCCTTATCATCGGGACAGAGTTTACAAACTTGACAAGGCCTTATACAGGCTTCATCAAGCTCCAAGGGCCTGGTATGAAAAACTCTCGACTCATCTGGTGAAACACCTTTCGTAGGGGAGTCATTGACTGCACACTGTTTATCCAAGAAAAGGATGGAGACTTACTGCTAGTACAGATCTATGTCGATGACATAATCTTCGGTTCAAAGAACGAAGAGTTATGCAAAGAATTTGAAGCAGTAATGAAGGTGGATTTTGAGATGAGTGGCATGGGGGAAATGAAATTCTTTCTCGGGTTACAGGCGGATCAGACACCCAAAGGGATTTTTCTACATCAGACTAAGTATGTGGGAGACATTCTCAGTCGGTTTGACATGGAGACTGCTTCTGCAGCTGGAACTCCACTTGCTACAAACCATATAGCACCTGATGAAAATGGAGATCTGGTAGATGCAACAATGTACCGAGGAATGATTGGATCTCACATGTACCTTATTACCTCTAGACCCGATATCATGTATGCTACATGTCTATGTTCTAGATATCAGGCTAAGCCCAAGGTTAACCATCTGATCGGGGTCAAGAGGATATTTCGTTATCTGAAGGGCACACCCACACTTGGGTTGTGGTATCCTCATGATGATGACTTTGAGCTCACGGTATAGTGACTCGGATTACGGGGGCTGCAAGATGAATTACAAGTCTACATCAGCAGGGTGTCAATTCTTTGGGAAGAGATTAGTGACCTGGCATTGTAAGAAGCGGACCTCGGTTGCGCTGTCAACCTGTGAAGCCGAATACGTTGCAGCTGCAAGTTGTTGTTCTCAAATCATTTGGATTCACAGCAAATGCGGGACTACGGTTTAACTTTCTCTTCTACTCCTATTTTTGTTGATAACTCTGCTGCAATTGCAGTAACTAAAAATCTAGTACAACATCCTAAGACCAAACACATCGGTACAAAATATCATTTTATACGGGACTGTTTGAAAAGAATTTAATCGATGTGGTAAAAATAAATACGGATTTTCAACGGCGCTGACCTCTATACAAAATCGTTTGACAAACCACGTTTTCTATATCTATTAGAGGTCAACGACGTTAAAAGAAAAGTGATGTTATTCTGATGATGATCATGTGTAGTCGATACAGTTTAGTCTATTTTTCTTTTTATTTTCTTTATTATTCTATTTTGTTTTAAATTAAATTCATGTTATTTAGTTGTCTATTAAAATCCTAAAATATGTAAATCGGTTATGATTTTAGAATTTTAGGGGGAGAATAGGTCAGCCAGTAACATTAAAAAAAAGGGAAAATGAGAGGCTAGCTGACAGAAGGTAGATCGTATCTGTGATACCGATTCAAATACTTTGGAAAATGATAGTACACAGGAACAAATCAAGAGGGACTTTAATATTTAATTTAGAAAAGATGCAAAATTCAAAGTCTAAGTCTGTGTAGTCTGAGCAATATAAAAAGGAAATATGATAGAAAAACTGGTGTTTACTAAGGTAAGACAATGAAAGTAGACCTAGAGGTTGCTAGACCATAGATGATATGTCGGTAGATTCAACACAATAGATGATTAGACCTGACTAGTGATCACAAGATCAAATTAAGTTGTTCAACTGACTATGGGCTCCCATCTTATCACTGGTTAACACAATCAACAATATTCCAATAAGAGGTAACGAGCATGTAAACGCCACAAATGTGTGCGGATGACCATAAATAGAGCAAAGCACGAAAAAAACAAATGCTATCAAGCTAATAACTTATGTTGTTGGTGCATTATGTGCTAAAGAAATTAACGATGCTCTAACAAGAAGATAGGTTGTGTGCCTCTCTGTTGTGCGATGGTAGTGACCTGAGGATAAACATAACCTAGATATTCTAGAATTCATTGTTGTTTGCGCCTCTCTCTGTGTGTGATGGCACTGACCTAAGGATTGGCTTCTCTTTGAAAGCTCTAAGAATAGTCTCTTCTTGTCAAAATGCCCATAGACCGCTCAAAAGCTCCTGAGCAATGTTGATTCATCTAAGTGTGGATCCACAAATGTGGTTGAAATAATAAACCTTAACATCACCAATATGTGTCAAAAGTCTGTGTATGGATTTAAGAGGACAAATATACTGACAATCATCATGGATAAAATTCTTGAAAGTCAAATCAATGTGGGAATCTAATAGTACCAGTATGATTTCCTAAATTGCTAACGACTCTGGATGAAAACCGAGAAGTGAGCATCAAATGGTTTTGATAACAAGTCCAAATGATTTGACTTGCCTATATGATTCCAAAATTGATTTGGTCCAGGTATGGTCAAACTAAATAGAAGCTGCCTATTCCAGAAACGAATCTAGTAGATTTCTATCTTAGGATTTACCTCTCACAAAAAGTTAAAAAAATAAGTTTAATTTTTGAACTTTAGTTTAATTTTCTATTTATCTAGTCATTTCAGTTTATTGCTATCAGACTACATCATGGAATTCAGTAAGGGATTAATTCACCTAAAAGGGTCATGTCTCAGATGACCATATGTGTTTTCAAAAGATAAATAGGTCATGTCTGAGGTGACAAAGTGTTTAAAATGATCACGTCTGAGGTGAATCAAAAGTTTTTCAAGATAAAAGGATCATGTCTGAGATGATCAAATGTGTATAATGTTGATTCTAAAGCTTAAAAAGGGTTTAAATGGCAAATGGTAACAAATGCAGAAAATTTCATAAGTATGACCCATTCGCACGAATGGACCATGAGTATGGACTTATCATGCGAATGGGAGCTATTCATACGAATGGACCATGAGTATGGACCATTCAACCGAATGGCCCGTACGAATGACCCAGTCAGATGTTTAAGAGCGAATGAATGACTAAGTCGCACGACTGAAAGGGGCCAACTGAACCAATCACACGACAGATGCCCATTCGCCGAATGAAATGTGCGTATTAGCCCAGTCGTACGATTGAATTTAGGTTAAGTATAAATAAAGGGAGAATCGGTCGTAGAGACTCACCACTCCCAAATTTGCCCTAATTCGCACGACTAAGTTACTCTGCCCAAATTTCATTGATCACCATCTGAGCCTTCAAGACTATTGTTTGTTGTGTACTGACGATTTCTATTGACTATACAGGTATAATGCGTTGCAATCCATGAAAATTATCATCAATTTAAGACCAAAATTGATGAATATGAACCCTAAAAGAAACCGAGACTTACATTGACAAATAAACTAATAAAACTAAGTCCATTGTGCAACTAAATGTTATAATGTGTTTTGTCGGTGGATTGCGAGTCTAATGAACAAGAGCACGAAGTCTAAAATTCAAAATTGGTGAAAAATTGAATTTGAATTGAACAGTCAGAACAACATGTGAATGGACAGGTTGATGAACTTCTGTCGCACGACTGATGTGTGCGACTAGCTAAACCGCATGACTGAACCATGCGTATGAGGTCAGTCGCACCATTGGTGTAACCGCATGAGTTTACATACGCATGAGTCTAGTAACACACTCAGTCATACGTATGGGTTAATTAGCACGACTGGAGCTCAGTCGCATTGCTAATTCGCACGACTTGATCTCAGTCGCACAACCTCATTCGCATGAGAAAAAAAATTTCAAGTCCAAGTGATTCAAGACATTCTTAGCCAATGGATACTAATGTTTACTTTCATTGTGTAACAAATGACGAGTCGATGAACCATGAATATGAAGCACAGCATATGTGCTCATCTAGATCTGACATCAGAAATTCTACAGACTTTTCTAGCATTATCACCTTTTAAGGAGATCGAGAATTGCACATGCTATATCTGCTCCATGTACTCCATATCGTTCTATACAGCAGGCCTTCTGGGAAGGTGCAGTAGTTGACCGATCTTCTGAGCCTCACTGTATCAGGAGTACTATCTTTGGAGAGGCGATTGAGATCATAGAGGAAGATCTCAGGATTGTGCTGCAGTGGGGGGAAGATGCTGACTGTCCTACTAGACTACACCCCCTTACTGTCAGAGGATGTTTTCTTCGAGCTAAGTACTTTGGGGACATCAATGTAGGGGTGCTCAACAAGAGCAACCTGTGTCCCCAGTTCAAGTACCTTGCTCATGTACTGCTGAAGTGCATAGCGTCCAAGATAGGAGGATTTGATGAGTTGTCAGATCAGATCCAGAACGCCTATGTAGCGTTGGTGCTGAACCATCCGTTCAGCTTCTCCAGGATGATTTTCTCCTACTTAGTGGAGAACATTGAAGGGAAAGGGAAGGAGGGCTTCTGCATGTACCCCCGATTCATGCAGATGATTATAGACCAGAAGCTCCCTTCCTGCCGAAGGAGAAGGAAGATGCAGTAGTGCTTGAGGTGATGGATGATACCACCTTAGGCTGGATGAAGGTGACAGGGGGGAAGCAGATGAAACCCTTGTCAGGAGACTGTTCGAGCATCTGGCCCTGAGGACTATGTGGTGCCAGCTCAGAGGAAGTGGCGCCACGATGATAGTGATTCTGATGTTGAGCAGATTGCTCTACCCTCCAATGACTCTGATGATGATAATAGCGGGGATGTTGGAGATACCATGCCCATTCCATCGAGGGGCACAACGACTGATAGTACACCTCCAGTATCTGCCCCATTGGAGATATAGCAGAGTCGGCTAGGTTTCACCAGGATTTTATACCTGGTGAGGATGATGAGGAGTCAGATGAGGAGCCACTGACTAGGACTGTGGGAAGCAAAGTTGTCCCCACAGAATATGGACTCCGGGCGGTTGGTGAACCCCTAGTGGATTGGGAGAGACTGCCGCTGACCCGACCTATGCTCCAGAGTCGTCCAGCCGTGTTCTAGGGGGAGCATCCTCCTCGACAGGATCGAGGAAGAAAAGGATGGCTCAGCCCCACGGCATGAAGAAAAAGAAGCGCAGACACACCTACATCACCACCTCAGCCACCACCATAACCACCTCTACAGCCACAGCCACCACCACGACCACCTCCACAGCAACCACTACCATTCCCACACCCCCTACCACTGTCACCACACCACCCACCACTACATATATCCCATCCACCACCATATCATCCACACCTACATCACCACCACTATCATCTAGACCTAACCCAATCTTCACCACTACCACAACTACTACCACTAGCCACCAAGCCAGGCCATCATCACATCCCACCCACCTATATGGATCACCTCTACCTCCCATTGGGGTAGAGGAACAGCTATCAGCGCTGAACCGTATGGTGATGCATCTGTTAGCAGCCAATGATGAGAAGACTGCGCAGATTCGTCAGCTGGCAGATCTCACAGCTGCACAGTCCCAACAGATCTCTCAGCATGCTCAGCCGATTGAGCAGCAGGCACAGCAAATGGCTGCTCAGAGCGAAGAGATTTCCCAACTCCAAGAGCATAGAGTCATATCAGTAAAAAAGATTGAGGAGTTGGAGGATGCTAAAAAGTCTATCATGCTCAAGCTCAAAAGAACTAAAGATGAGCCTCTAAAGATAAAGGAAGGAGATGGTGATGAGGGTGAGGATGATGATAAGGATAAAGATGAAGAAAGTGATGATGATGAAGGAGATGAGGAAGAAAAGACAGAGGACATGCAGGAGGATGATGATGATGAAGGAGGAGATGCAGCTGCATCTGCCTCAGCTCAGGGTCAAGAAAGAAGATCAAAGAGAAATCAAGACCAACGAGCTTCCTCTTCTGCCTCACCAAGTGATGATCCAGCGATTCAAGATAAAAGTAATGATTAGATGATTATGTATTTGATAGCTTTTGTACTTGAATCATGTATTAAACTTATGTATTTGATGTTTATATTAAGATTAATGTATTTCTGTCTTGATTATTAACTAATGTTTGATGTGTTACATGTTTATAACAAGCTGATCCAACGTTCAAACGGACGAATATGATGTTGCTCCCCTTCAGCAGATCAAGACTCAATTGACTATGATTCTTGATCTGTAAGGGATCGTCAGGAGATCTGTAGTTATACCCCTGAAGAAGGGGAAATAATTCATGATCTTTCAAATGAGCAACTGGCTGAAATGTTCAAGCTGAACCCAGATGAGATCATTAAGGATGCTCCAACTTTTGAGTCTACCAGTGAAGAAGAGCTAAATGACATTGATGAGATAGAGATAGAAGACATCACAGCAGAGCACTATCCTCAGTACGCTGACAACAACGAAAATATGGTCCCCAATCTGGGTGAATCCCTAGTCAGTGATACATTTGAGTTATTGGATCAGATGGAGCAGGAGTCTGAGAAGATTGAAGGAAAAGCCCAAGCCTCAAACGACGATGTTGATATCAGAAAGGCAGAATGGGCTGCTTGTTTCGAAGAAATCCGAGCCCAACGCGCAGCTCCTAAACAGAATGTCTACACCAAACTATACAGAGTGAAGAAACATCATAAGGTGTCAAGCAGTATTATTGCGTGGGCACATTCGAGGATCTAAATGTTTATGCAATAAAGAGGGAAAAGGGCATAGAATACTTTAGATTTCCACATGATCTAAAGACTCTACCTGGTTTTGAGTTCAACCAGCTAGCGAAATTGAAGTTATTATATGCTGACCCAAGGAAGATGTCGGGCTGGTTTGAGGCTGCCCTAAAGAAAGAGTACCACACCAGGTGGGTCAAATTCAAACCTCAATAACCTACAAGTATATCAGACGATTTGAAGTTGACTCCATCACTGGTAAGCCCAAGATAGTGCTGAAGTGGAGTCCCCCAAGAACAATGTCTAGAATCCCTCTCAGGGAAATGCCACGGGACTTCACACCACACTTTAAGTGGTGGTACTATGAGTGGAGAATCGGGGAGGTGGTCATAGTTCTAAATAAAGAGGGACAAACGGATACCATCAGGGTGTTTGACCCAATGTGGCTCACTAACTTGTCTGGTAATGATGTCTACACATTATACAAGTGGCCATTATTCTATGACCCGCAAGATATAGTACAAGCCCTCCAATTCCAAAATGTCATAAGACTCTGCTTTGCGTTCGAGATACATGCAGGAGTCACAAGAGAGGAAAAGTATAAGAAGTATGAAGAGGTGATGCAGAAGGTAAGACATTAGATAGATCTAAGTCCAAGGGGGAGTTTGTTGATACATATATGTACCTAGATCCTGATCTGAATGTAATATGTCTTACACTAGTGTAATTGTAAGTGTACGGGTACTTAATGAAATACAAATGTTTGGTTGTGTTTATAATGTTTAATATTTCATTAATGAGTTGTTTAACGCATATTGGCTTGATTATATAGGTTTGTGATTGTTTGAAGTGTTTGCATAATGTTATAATACTGAATACACTCAAACTTGGTGAAGTGAAGTTCTCATGCGTCCGACTGGACCATGCACCCCAACAGTGGTCATGCATCCGAATGGACCATGCGCCCCAACAGTGGTCATGCGTCTGAATGGCCATGCGACTGAGTGTCCATGCGCCTAAATAGTTCATACGCCTGAACAACTTCATGCGTTTGACTCAGTCGCACGACTGAACACTCAGCCGTGCGAATGGATCAACCGCATGTCTCTATCGCACGAATGAACCATGCCAATGTTTCAGTCACCCGAATGAGCAACCCTAACCTCTAAATACGCCCTAATTCGTGGAAAAACATAAGCATTGAATCCACTTCGACTCCAGCGTACCCTAGCCGTCCATAAGCCTCTATGTTCGTACTCCAAGTTCATAGAACGCTGCAGATCGATTCCTAATCGATTCTTGACGTTAGATTCAATTCGTTATTGGATCTACGTGCGTTCTCACTGATTGATCGCCAATCAAATAGGATTTCGCACTATTTGTTTGGTCTAACACGTTAATCAGTTGTGTTTGGTCAAATACCAGATCCAAACAATTAGGTTATTAGTTAAGTGATTGCGAGTCTAAAGAACCTATACACACCGTTTAATTTCATGAATTGGTCAAGATTCGAACCTCAGTCGACCGAATAGTGGGTCATGCGACTGGTCATGTGGATGAACTCCATTCGCATGATTGAGCTGGCCGAATAGCTCAATCGACTGAATGTATCATACGAATGAGCTCAGTACAAAAAGTTTGAGGAAATCATGAAAGATGTTAGACAATAGATAGATCTAGGTCCAAGGGGGAGTTTGTTGATACATATATGTACCTAGATCCTGATCTGAATGTAATATGTCTTACACTTTATGTAACTATTGGGTACTTAATGAAATATAGAACTTTGGTTGTGTTTATAATGTTTAATATTTCATTAATGAGTTGATTAACGCATATTGACGTAATTATATAGGTTTGTGATTGTTTGAAGTGTTATGCATAATGTTATAATATTGAATACACTCAAACTTGGTGAAGTGAAGTTCTCATGCGTCCGAACGGCCATGCGACTGAGTGTCCATGCGCCTAAGTAGTCCATACGCCTGAACAACTTCATGCGTCTAACTCAGTCGCACGACTGAAAGCTCTGTCATGCGAATGGATCAAACACATGGCTCAATCGCATGAATGAGCCATGCTAATGGTTCAGTCGCCCAAATGAGCAACCCTAACCTATAAATACCACCTAATTCATGGAAAAACGAAAGCATTGATTCCTATTCGACTCCAGACGTACCCTAGTTGTCAAGAAGCCTCGAAGTTTGTACTCCAAGTTCATAGAACGTTGCAGATCGATTCCTAATCGATTCTTAACGTTAGATTCAATTCCTTATTGTTTCTACGTGCGTTCTCACTGATTGGATCGCCAATCTAATAGGATTCTGCACTATTTGGTTTGGTTTACACGTTAATCAGTTCGTATTTCATTTAAATACAAGATCCTAACATCCTTGGACAACTAGTCTTGCCTTGTCTTTTATGACAAGTCCTCTATCATCCTTTTATTCCGAAAAACCCATTTGGTTTCTATAGTAGTCTTCCCTTGAGGAAGAGGACATAGGTTCCAAACCTTTTGCCTTTTGAATTGAAGCAATTCCTCCTACATATCTTCAACCCAACTTTCATCCTTCAAATCCTCATCAATCTTCTTAGGCTCTATCTGGGATAAGAAACAAGAGTGAAGACATATATTTGCATCATGGGTCTGTCCTTTTGTTTTTACCCTTAAATCAACATTTCCAATGATGTTTGTGGTAGGATGAGATGTGTGAATCCTTAGCTGAGGAATCACAACCAGTTGCTTAGACAGATCTAAATTAGAAAATTTTAAATCTGGCATTGAGGTTTCTCCCACCACATCTGCACACTTATCAAGTGAGACTTGATCCAATGAGTGTGTTACATCATTGATGTTGTCTTTAATGAGATGGTTATCAGCATCTAGAAATTATTTATCACTTTCACTATCACTATTCTCTCCTACATCTAAAGCTCCTACATCCGAGTTTTGTGCCTCTAAGTTGGAATTTGAAGTCACCTTAGATGTATCAGCTGAATTTGTCATTATTATGCTGATAGGTTCTCAATTTGCAGGGTTAGTTACAACTGGAGTTGAAGTAGTGTGTTTTGACGGTCTTCTCAGCTCAAATCTCGGATCAGGATCACCTATAGGTAGTATATTTGTGGACCTTGAAATATTCTCATAATATTTATTAAAACAGTTGGTAACTAAATCAAGATGAAATAGCCAATCAGGACCTAAACCATTTACACTAGGAGTGTGTTCATTAAAGGTCATATTGGTTGACTACTCAAATACTCCAGTTCTGAGATTGTATACTCTATAAGCTTGGCTTGAGAAGAGTATCCAATGAAATGTCCATCATCTGATTTCTCAGCAAACTTGGTAATTTGATCTTTGGTACTCAAGATAGGGCAAGGACATCAAATGACCATTTGTGACCTGCCCTTTCTAGTAATATAACCACCAATATCTCCTTCAAAAGCAATTGGTCCTAAATCAATCTTTTCAAAATTCTTGAGTAGTGATCTTGTCACACCCTCAAAATCCACTTGCGGAGTTTTACCGCGAGGCGTGTGAACAACCAGGATCACAGTCAATAATTACTCAGAACGACTCTATATGCCATAATTTAAATGAAATCAACCCAAAGTAAATAAATTAACAGTGCGGAAGCGTTTTGAAAACACCCAAACAAATAAAAGTATAATTGTGGCAAAACACATGCCAGTCCCAAAAGAGTAATCATTAATTATTAAAATGATAAAATTTGTCTTGAAGACCGTGTCATAGAATGCAGTGGACCATGCAGTGCTCCTATGGCAAGCAAGCTAATGACCTGAGAATAGCATACTAAAAATTTCAACACAATGGTTGGTGAGTTCAAGAGATATTCAAACATAAACAGTTTAATAATAGAGATGTACAAGTAGCGTATTGTAACAGATAGCTAGTCCATTAACAATAAATATTATTTCATAGTGATTTCGCAATTGAAGCTGACTATGTTACGTTGTTGCCTCCTACCACGACTTAACAGGTCGTGACAATGTTCATTTGGACAACTTGCACCGGTTGACCTCAAGTCACACAGGTGGGGCTCGTCAAACCCAGTAGTACTACCCAAATTTCCTCGCTATACAATATTAACAATTCGAAAGTGTAAGGACTTTTCCATGATATTAACACTATATAATATTGTACACAAATTGAATACATAAAGCGTTCGTGATTTACCGGTATGCTATCTCCCCCAAAGAGAGTAAATAAAAAGTGGGGCATGAACTCACTTGATATGCGTATAGATACACAGAGTTTGACTTGTCAAACAGAATAGACAGACAACCTTCAGAGGTTACCTAGATCATATAAGTGCATGAGTACGTGTAATCAAAGAACATGTGAAACCCTAAGTACACTACAACCAAGGACTCAAGATTTCAAACAAAACAGACATGTTTGACCTAGTTGAACCGTTTGACCCGTTGGTGACTTTATGTGTTGTAAACCATTCAAGTAATCATACACATATATCATACATTGTTAACATTCAAATAGACATATGTATGCTATATCATCCAGGTGTAACACTTAGATCATCATACAACCAAGTATCATACAAGTATGCGAATCGAGAACATTAACATATTCACTAGTTATAACACAACTAACATGTCACACAAAGATCAAACCACCCACTACATGCCATGTGAAGCCACTCACGACTTCCCATCCTAAACCTGCCAATCCTACTAAGTAGGGGCCTCAGATTCGCACGCGTGTATGATGATCATAACCATAATCATTAACCATATGCATTGCATCACAACAATCATTACCAATCCCAAACATGATGTCCTACTACTAATCAACATCCAAATCATACATGATCATAAATGTCCAATATCATTCATGATTACCCGGCATCACATACAACAAAATACCATGTTCTACAACATTAGAATCTATTCATGATCATACTAACATGTTCCTAACATACCAAACATGTTCAATCTATCATTTTTCAGATTTATGCAATAAAGTTTCCCTTTTGGGAAAGTACTTCCCAACATCTATCAACCATCCAATGTATTCATGATATCATCATAATTATACCATCTCAAGCTCATAACAATATCTAGACATGATCAACATTACCTAATCACCATAATCTAACAATCTTCATAAACAAAAGTTTCTACTTTTGGCAAGCTATGAATCAACAACACCCATTCAAAGATTTCTAGCATTCATAACAACAATCTAGCATCTAATCATCATCATGAACACATCCGTAACATCAATCCATCACTAGATCATCATTACATGCAAAATAAAGTTACTATTATTAGTAACCTATGAACACCAACTTCAATTCACCAATTTCTTGCAAGATCAATGTATTCTAACATTCATACAACCTACTAATCATCATACATTCATCAAACAATCATCCATCATGCATAATCATGGCATTTTCGAACTAGGGTTTGCTTCACACACAAAGTTCATGATCAATCCACTAAAAACATTGAATTCATGCATAATCGACGTTAACTAACATGTATTCAATCTAACTAACATACTAACATCATCAACCAACATCAATTTCGACCCCATGAAGGCCAATTCACGAATTAGGGTTCGGCCCTCAACAAAAACTCACAAAAACATGAAAAATCTAACCTTTAAACGTGTATTAACTTGCAATTGATGATTCCTACATGTTGTATGCCTTGTAATCGAATCAAATTGATGTTTTGATGCTTGTTCTTGGCTGATTTTCGCAAAGGGATGGGTTGAGATGGGGAATTGCGGCCGAAAGGGGTGGGTGTGGGGCTAGGGTTTTGTTTTATTTAATTTTAATTTTCATATTTACCCTTTTAGCCCTTGTAATTTGTATTTTATAAAAACTAGGCTTTAAACTCTTTGTAAAGTGTTTTTGACTTCATAATATAAACATATAAACTTATTAAAATCATTATATATCTTATCTTTATAAAAACACAAGACACACGAATAAATAGGCACATTTCCGCGTTACGTGATTAATTTTCTAATTAACCTTTTAAAAACGTGACATACACATAACCCAATAATCACATAATCAATTAGATTCACATTAAATTAACATTATCCATTATTATTAGGTCACCAAAGTTAAACGAAAACTAGTGTGTGCTCACGACACGTGTATACAAGACTTAACGGAACTAACGGAGTTTGGTAACGAAAATTTACCGGATGTCACAGATCTATTGCCTGTCATGTGCCTAGAACAGCCACTATCAATGATCCATATGTTTTTGTTTGTCTTTAGTTGTCCCTAAACAAAAGAAATAGTTAGTTACATTTTGAAACCCAAGCCTTATTGGCCTTGGGATTATCAAAAGAAGTTAAAGGCAATACAACATTAATAGATCCTATAGTCATGTTTTGAGGATCATTTGCTGATGATAATGGAGAACTTTCAATTACTTGGTCTTTCTTTGTCTTCTACACCACCTTTGGAATCTTACACTTGACCTTCAATGCTTTGGAAGTTTTACTGACTTCGGAAGTTTTGATAACTAGACTTTGGAACATACGGCTAACATTGCAGCAGGCTTTAGTACTTCGGAAGTATTCCTTTCTTCCAAGACCAAATTTTCTTCCTAAGGAAATTTTCCACTTGCCTTCATCTTCATTTTGGAGCTTCCAAGAATAAAGGTTTTTCCTTCCAAAGCTTGAATCTTCTTGAAACTCTTAGAATTCTTTTTCTTGATCATGTGGATAGTACCTTTTGGATTGTAAGGATAATCTTTAGTAAGATAAGAGGTACTCCCACACATGACACAGTCCATTTTCTTCATTCTAGAGCCTTCTTTTGTGAAAAGGCTGAACTTGATCACTTTCATTCTCCATATTTATCTTTGCAGATGTTGTGGAAGTTCCTTTAGGATGAGAACTTCCTTTGGGGTTGGATGGTTCAGGTTATGTAGCAGTGGTACACAACTTATCAGCCTTCTTCATGGTACTGATGATTGAGCATAAACTAGAACTCTTAGTACTAGAGTTCAAGTTAATGTCTTCAGTCTTCACCACCTCAAATCCTGCAGAGATAAAAAAACTTGTTTATGCTTAGAGTTGAAGGTGGCCTTGATCTCTTGAGCCTTATTTTCTTTTCAGCCATCAATGCTTGGTTTGGAGATGCATCTTCCACCTGAAAGCTCTAGTCAAAGTCTTCTTCTTCAACAGCAATTGTAGCTTGTTGCTTTGGCTTCTCATTCTGGGTGGCTTTCTTAGTGTAGTTTGGTCTTGTTTGTGCTTGGCCACCATTTGTCCTTGGTGCCTTGCAATCCCTTGCAATATGGCCCATTTGGTTATAGCTGTAACACTTTACTTTGCTTTTGTCCGGCCCAAACTTTCCATTAGTTGCATTGCTTGGAAACTTCCTTCATGTCCTCTTGTAGAACCTCTTGGCTCTATGAGTGAGAATAGCCATTTGTTGGACTATGTCCATGTACTCTAGGTCATCTGGATGGATACAGTCCTGACCTTCAAGGGCTAATAGAAAGTGTCATGTGCTCTCATCAGAAGACACAAAGGCATGTAAAGAGCTTGTCTCTTGGAATGGGCTTCCTTGAGTGTAGCCTTCTTTTGGTGTCTCTGAGAAGGTGATGAAAGAACCCTTTAGTGAGTTGTCAGGGTAGCATATAAGATGTTGTTGTGGTTCTATGTTATCCCTTTCAACCGCATGGAGGGTGAACTCTGTTGATTGCTAGAGTTACCAGATGAACTTTGCATGTTCATCCCATCTGGTATCCACTGAGAATACCATACAACTCTGTCAAAGTAAGAGTTAAGGTTCTCAGTCTTTTGATAATAACATAATAATGTGTCCATTGCCTAGGAAGAAGGGACAAAACTTCCTTACAATGTCCCTGTTCTCAAGAATCACTCCAACATCCATTAGAGTGTCCACAATCTCAACATACTCGAAGTATCATTGAGTCATGGTTTCACTTATTTTAAAGGTGAAGTTCTCAAACTGCTACTTCAGGAGATCCTTCTTGTTCTTATTGGCTTCAATTGACCCCTCATACATCAGCTTCAATGCATCCCACAACTATTTAGTTTTTTTGCACTTCTTGAAGCCTCTGTATATGGAGTTTGGAAGAGCATTTTGAAGGGTTGTCATGGCCTTTTGATCAATCTCAAATTTCTCTCTATCTTCATCAGAATAATCAGTCACAGCCTTGGGAATCATACCACCTCCAGCATCAGCTGAGGAGGTGATTGGTATGTAAGGTTATGAGACAACAGATTCCCACATCCTAGAGTCTTGTGACTTGATGAAGCCTTCCATTCATTGGCACCAAGTGTCAAAATCATCAGTAGTGATCAGTAGGGACTTTGTCATGGTTCCAGTTTCTATATCGGCTTTAGTGATAGCTGCCATTTGAGATGTTAAGTGTTTTGTGTTTCTGAGGGATCTTAAGATGGTGAGATCTTACAATCAAGATCCTGGAATGCTCTGATACCAATTACAGGACCATTTAAGAGGGGTTGGTCACTTACAACACGACACACAATAAGGAGAGTGATGTTTAGAACACTTAACATATCAAAAAGGGAACTGGTAACACACAAGTATGATATTTAGAACACAGATAAAGTATGTGACAGAACAAAAAAACACAAGTAATTTGTTATTAAGAATGTTGAATATTTTCTAGTGCATACTGTAAAACTTCTGAAGCATTTCTACTTCTGCACATCAGTAAATACATGCAGGAAGACGTTGGATGTTTTAGGTGCATCAGCCTTTATATTGATCTTACAATATGTATGTAAGAAATTATTGTGTTAGTTAAATTTCACATAGGTACACCAAAATTTTAGAAACCTGAGAGGTATAAACTGACATTTTGTAAAGTTTTTATAAAAATGTTAAAGGAAGAAAGTGTGAGTATTAAAATTTAGAGAGAGATGAGAGAAAATTATCTGGATCATCACTAAATTTTGTTCAAATTTCACCCTAGAATTAAGATTTTACATGCTTAATCCTATGGTTTGAAAAAAAATATGCTTCGTCCTTAGGTTTTGTCATATCCCGACGAAAGTGTGAAATGCTTGGGTATGACTCGTCAGTTCAAAACACATTGATTAACAAGACATACAAATCACAACAAATAAACTAAACATTACTTTCATTAGTTTATAGTTTATAGGATACATGATACAAAATTTAGTCTAGCAGCTTAGACAAATACATTTATAATCTTATCTAAAATATACTTCTTCAACATATCACATAATCTTCAGCTAGTAGTGAACATGAATGTCAACGTAAAGGCTGAAGTCAAACATATAATAGTCAACCAGACGCACAACTTCCCTAAATAGCCATGCCGATAACTAAACATTTTAAAGGTATACATGAGATTATAACACATTTTGCTGACCTAAAAAAGCATACTCAAAACAGTTAACAATAACTTGGTGAAAACATAGGTTAACTAACAACATAAATCATTTTGAATTGATACAATACAATTAAACTTACAACCAAACCTACATGTCAAGTAATTTATGACTGTCAAATACAAATCACACAGTCAAATAATAAAACATCATTGCCCTCATCTCACATATGTAGGTTGACATTTCTTAAGTAGCACTACCTATATAATTGACGGTTTCTCATCCGATCTAATGGTTGTGTCAATATAACAGTATCAAAAATTCTCAAATATACATCAATTTCAAACATATACAATATCTTTTTCCCCCAAAAATGTATAAATAAAATAGAGGCTATGTTACTCACATTAATTCCAGCCACAAGTCAAATAGTTCCTATAAAATGATTCTTTGTTAGAATAAATCTAATTTATTTAAAATTCTAGCATTTTAATCACTAATTATGTCAAAATTTCTATCCAATAGCTAATGCTATCCAAAAATAACCAAAATTTACCAGCATAGACATTCTGAAATTTTTATTACCTCATAAAGTTTTAGATTAATAACTCATAACAAGCAATTTACTAAAATTTGTACGAATTTCCTATTACTTGGCAGAAAATAGTTAAACATTTCTAAAAAATCCGAAATTTATACACACTATTCTATTTTGAATATTATAATTTATATAAAGTTTTCATGATTTAACTCCCTAATTTTATATTTTTTTTTTAATTTTCGAATTACAGAATGTTCTAAAACATAAAACTTAGTCATACATGCGAATTAAGTAATTAAATTTATTCTGTAATTCCCATAAATTACAGGGGTTATTATATCATTTTTTGGATTTTTATTATGTTCAGATCTTCTGTTTAAAAATTTTCTTTTATTTTCTTGATTTAATTATATAAACTAATATATTCAATATTATTACCTCATAAATTACATGTTAATATTTCTAATATTTTTTAACAAGATCCTAATTTTATTTCCACAATCACAGTTATTGAAGTAAATCTAATTTATCAAAAATATCCATGTTTCAACCCTTTAATTTTGTATTTTTATTTTAGATCTTTGATTTTTATACAAACCTTAAATTTTTTAACTCTTGAATCCCCTTTCTTATTGATTTTCGAATAAAAACATATGTTCATGAGGTTTTGGTAAAGAGCCTTGATGATTTAGCTAAAGGGTTGATTATATGTGTTAGTTAAACACATATATAACTTGTTAGTTATAGATTTGAGGATCGTACCTTATTTAATGAATGAAAATTTAAGGGAATTGCTTGGCTAAACTTCTTGATGATCCGGTTAAGGTGATAGCCCTTAAAGTTTATTTGATCACAAACTAGTTGGAGGTGAGCAAAGATGGTGATGGTGTGTTCGGGAATCGAAGATGATGGTGGTCGTGACTTGAAAACCAAGAGTGGAAGAGAGTGAGCAAGAGATGTAATGATACAGGTGGTTATGGTGGCTTGTGGTTGTGATGGTGGTGGCTCCATACGGCCGAGGGTTTGCTAAGAAGTCGATGAATCATCATTAACTCTAACTTTAAGAGTGATGAGGTGTGGTTTATAGCTAGGACCAGTGGATTAATAGGATGGAGAGGTGGCAAGTTTCTAAGAGGGTTTAGTGTCATGGGTGCTAAATGGCATATTTGGGTGGTGATTAGTGTCAATGGTATGGCTAGGTGTCAAGCTAAGAGTCTAATGGCTCACTTAGTTATTAAGTTAAGTTTAGTTAGTAGTTTAGTGGTTTAATTAGGTTAATTAGTGTCCTAATGAACCGATACTAGGGTTAAGGTGTTTTTAGTTAGTTTTTAGGTGTTTAAGGTTTGATTAGTTTTAGTTCATAGGGTTAATTGGATTTAGTGAAGTTTGCTCTTAATATATAACATGTAATTAAAGCATTTAGTACTTAACTAACTAATCTCATTACCCTAAAATGGCAATCATATAATTCATATGTACACACACGTAGCACATATGCATGCATACATGCATGCATACTTACATAATATTATACAAAAATATAAAGATTTCATATAAAGTTAACACATAAATTTATTTAACAATTTCTAATAAGGTATCAATTTATAGAAATTCTTAAAGTGTTAGATTTACCTAACCTTAGTTTAGGGTTATCACATGTTTAAGAACTGTTAATTAATTTCCTTAACTTGTTGTAAAATCTCCATTTTGCCCTTATTCTTCTTCATTTACCCCTATCTCCACCACCACCTTCACCACCTACTTGCACTGCTGCTGCCATCGACAACTCCTCCGGCAACAACTCCTCTGGCAACATTAAAGCTTTCAGTCACCGTAAACAACTATAACCACCACCATCGTACCACTTTCCACCACCCCGCCTACTTTCCACAACTACCAGAACCTTCAATCCTAACCATTATATCTGCCTCGTCACTTGGGCCACCTTTACACCGCCACATTGTAACAAATTTACTTTAACTCATTTTGGTGCCAATTAGCACCAAATGATCATAAAATTCATGACTCTAAGTAAGCAAGTTGGTTGTCATTTGAATAGAGGATGGAAGAAGAGGCCAACGGTGGTGGCAAGGTAGAAAGGTGGTAGTGTAAAGATGTGTTGGTGCAATCAGCAATGTGGGGCGGTTGCGGTGTTGACGGTAGATGAAGGATCCAAGGGGGTTACAATTTATGGGTGGGGTTTGACAGTGGGATATATGGTGGTGAAGATGGTTGTGTGTGGTGGTGGAGTGGTGGTGGAGTGGTGCTGGAGTGGTGCTGGAGTGGTGGTTGAGATGGGGTTGAATGGGGAACAAGAAGGGCAAAATGGTCATTTTGCGCCCAGTTAACGAAATTAATTAACGATTGTTAAACCCATGAAGAAACGTGTTTTTTTCAAATCTTAAGACTAAACATGTAAATTATCAATTTTATGGACGAAAGATGAAATTTAAGCAAAACTCAATACTGATCCATGTAACTTACTCGATAATTTATTATAAAACATTTTTATGTTAAAAGAACCTAAAGTTTAAGTCGAGACAACAATCCGTTAATCGTTTATGTTCACAACTTCAACTTTGGAACGCCGCGAATAATGTCTAAGCGAGCCAAATAATAATAATGGGCTTAGACGAGATCATTTAATGAAAATAGGATGGATATGGGTTATAGACCGAGTTAACTCTTCGAGATATGTGTTTGGTGAGTTTAAGGTCCCGGGAACGCCCGACATAAATAAACGGATCAGCTTGAGCAGCCCTCATTTGTAACTCAACACTTTAGTTTTAGAGAGAGGGAGTAGAGAGAGGAAGTAGAGAGAATTGAAGATTGAAGGCTTGGTTGATCTCGGGATTGAAGATTGGTGTTCGTGGGCATCCAAACAATAAGAAAACACCAAGAATCCAGGTAAGAAACATCATTTAATCGTTGTTTTTTATGTAAACCCGGATTCTAGGGTTGGGTTTTTAAATGTGGCAAAGATTCGCCCAAAACTCATGTTTTTGTGTAAGAAAACATGTAAGAAGCTTAGATAAAGCTTATTGGGTGATAAACCAAGGTTTTGGGTGTAAAATATTGAAGTTTTGGGTCAAAAATGGGTTGGTTCGTAATTTTTAGCCCGTTCTGCGAAACTTGGTGTTCATCCAGCGAAATTAGGTATTCGTCCAGCGAAACTGTGGATCTTCCTGTGAAGCTATAGTTTCGTAGGTAGTTTCGCAGACATGGTTTTCCAACCAAAGTTGGGCGAAACTGGCAGCGAAGATGCCAGCGAAACTGCCAGCGAAGATGCTAGCGAAACTAGCAGCGAAACTTGTGAAGTCGCTGGATCGGTAGACATCTGAGCGTGTTCATGACGGAAGGAAAAAAAACCAAAACCAGAGACAAACAATAAACACGAACTATAATAAAATGGTTTCATCGATAAAACTTAATGATTACAAGCTCGTTACAACATAAGAATCACGACTTTTGGCAAGGAGAGATCGAGCATGATCTCCTCTCTCATCCGGCAGCCCTAGGCCCCGGGCACACTCTTTAATCTCTCTACACAATGAAACTGGTATTTATAGGCCTCAACCCATATCAGATGTGACTGGCCCATTCGTACGATTAGGCCATGCGTATGGTTCAATCGTACGACTGGAGCATATTTATGGTCCGGTCTTACAAATGGCCCAATCGCATCACTCAGTCGCACGACTGGTCCATTAGCATGGCTCAGTCATACGACTGAGTCTCATTCGCATATGCCCCTGCGAATGACCCAGTTTCGTGTGTTTACAACATATCAGGTGTATTACATTAAGCCAAGACTATTCGACAAGCAACGGACACACTATATATGACAATATATGCTCCAACAAAACTGCTGGCGAAACTAGCAGCGAAACTACTCATGAAACTAGCGCGACCCCAGCCAGGGGCGTTGCCCCTTCGACCCCACTAGGGGCTGCTGCCCCTAGGACCCCGCTGTCAGTGGCTGTCGCCCCCGAACCCCTGCTGTCCCGCGGTGGGTCAGTTATGTCTTGTGATGAATTATGCTTGATATGCATATGTTTATGTATGTGAATGTGCGATTCATGATGTTTAAGATGGCGTATGATTGATGCTATGTATGTTGATGCTGATGTATGTTGATTATGTATGCTATGTATGTTATGTATGATATGTTTTCTTATGTTCCTTATTACGTATGATGACATGACTTTACATGGTGTGAGATTGATAATGAACGTAAAGTATTATCTTAACAAAATGAAGATTTAAGATAATGAAAGTGGAACATAATGAAGGAACGAATGAAAAGCCTTGCAAGCAAATGAAAGGAGGTTCACAACTCATTGAGAGTTGTTAGCTCAACTGTGTGTGTCTACAGCGTGCTATTTGGCTAACTCATAGGTTCATACACACAGTAAGAGTTCAGTATTGGTGACTGCTCCAATACGTGCGATTTCCTAATTATTGTGTGTTATACAGCGTGCGATCTTGGCTAACCCATAAGAGTTCACACACACACGGGGAGTCTGTCCTAGTGACCACTCCATACGTGTGATATGGGATCATTGTCGCTTAACCCTAGATGAATTGCGTGGTGCTCTAGAGGGGGGTTAAGTACCTGACAGGAACTAGATAGAAGTGAAAGATAATAAATGTACGAAAAGTGCGATAAGTACGAAATGTGCGAAAAGTGTGATATGTACGAAACAAATGATGATGAAGATAATAATGATTAACTTGATGTATGTACGACGTGTGATCACATGCGCTAGTAATGAAAATGTTTTAACAAATGGAAGGTAATGCAATGTTTTTATAAAACTACAACTCACTTAGCAACGCTGACTTTTTATGCATTTTCCAGTTGGCAGGTGAGCATTGCTGAGGATGGCGCGGGGCAACTACTTGGCATTTTTGGATGACATTCATTTGTATAACGTTTTTGTATTGTAATACGAACAAACTACATTTTGTAATAAAAGATGTATTATTTTGCAAAAGTGTTTATTTAAAGGAAATGAAATGTTTGTTTAAAGTGTTTCCGCTGCATGATTTTAGTAAACTTAATGTAATTATATATTTTATGTGTGATGATTGACCAGCTGTGAGCGTCCCGAGAATGGGGCCTTACAAATTGGTATCAGAGCCAAAGTTTAATTGAAAGGGGTAAATTTTCAAAAAGAACCTAAACTTAAACTGAAAATAGGACAAAAGGGAAGGGATGCCAGTCCGAGTAGCTGCGTGCCATCAGGTATTTTTTTTAATGTTAACCGACATTATGTGCGCATGTTATGTGGTTTATGTGTCATTAGTAGATTTAGACACTGATGTAGTCAGGATAGGAAATGCTTAAGTATGAAGAGTAAAGTAAGTGGCTAATCAAAACTGGCCACTGTAATTAGGGACTTACTATACTTGACATAAACTGAGCTATTACCTTGAATGATCGTGTTGGTGTTTGAATCTTATAGCGTTCTTAGAAGATGGCTGGCGGTAGATCTTCTAAGGCTTCTCGTGGTGGAGGTCGTGGTGGACGTGGTGCTAAACCACGGGTCACGAGAGGAAGGCCTAGGGCCTAGAAGGTGGCTCGTGAAGAGCCCGAGACCCCTCATCCAGAGGGCGGAGATGAGAGTGCTAACTTGAGGGCCTCAGTGAAGGAGGCTGTTGTGGAGGAAGTGCATCAGGTCATGCAGACGATCCTACCGTTTGTGGTGACCGAAGTGATAAAGGCCGTAAGGGAAGGAGATAGAAAGGAGAGGAACAAGTCCTCGGAAGGACGGGAGCGACCGGAGACTAAGACGATTCTCTCCGATGATGAAGAGGAGGAAGAAGGGCATGTGCAGGAGGCAGCACGAGGCTGTAACTATGGGGCGTTTATGAGATGCAAGCCCCCAACTTTTAATGGAAATGGCATTGCTGCTGCTGCTCTCCGGTAGGTGAGAGAGATGGAAGTCGTTCTTGATATCAGCGAGTGTCAAGAGGATCAGAAGGTGAAGTTTGTCGCCCACTCGTTTGTGGACTTGGCTATGTGTTGGTGGGAGAATATTGTCCAAGCCGAGGGTAGTCGGGCGATTGGAAGAATGAGGTGGTCTGAGCTAAAGAAATTGGTGATTGAGGAGTTCTGTCCTTATAGGGAGATGGATAAGGTGGAAAGAGAGTTCTTGCAGCTGGAGGCGGGAATAATGACACATCAGCAATATACCACCAAGTTTAATGAGATGGCACGACTGGTGCCGGATCAGGTGACACCTCTGTCGCGAAAGATCAAGAGGTATATTCAACGCTTGCCAGCAGACATTCGCAGGCACATGATCGCTGCCCGGCCAAGCACATTCAGGTCAGTGGTTGATTTCGCGGATAGATTATATGATGAGCGGGAGGTGGTGGTGGCTGAGGTGAACAAGATGGGTGGTGGTGACCGGAACTTGAAGGGGAAGAGGTTTGGTCGGGGTGGTGCCTCGACGAATAACAAGGGTGCACGGGTGGATGACCGGCACGTGGCCACATCTGGTGCAGGGTTGAAGAAATGTGGTAAATTCGGGAAGGAGCATTCGAGAGAATGCAAATGGGGGTCAAACATGTGCTTTAAATGTGGGAAGTCTGGTCATATGGCTAGAGATTGTGGAGTTGTAATATGCTATGACTATGGAAAGAATGGCAATCTGAGCCGGGATTGCAAGAAGCCGAGGGCGGAGAGTTCCGAGGCAGGGAGGAAGACCAGAATTGAAGGGCATAAGGCAAGTGCCCGAGCTTTCACGATAACTCGGGAGGAGGCTAGGGCGGACCCCGATGTGGTGTCAGGTATGTTTCTAGTAAACCAAACTATTGCATCTATGTTATTTGATTCCGGTGCTAGTAGGAGTTCCATTTTTGCTGCCTTTTGTGCTAAGTTTCCCATTAAGAGTAGAAGTATTGATAAGCCCTTCAATGTCGAAACTGCCATAGGTAAGTCTACCAGGATTTCTGAGATGATAGAATATTGTGACATTGAATTAGAAGGTCATAAGTTTCCTGTTAGACCATTCGTGATGACCTTAGGTGGATTCGATGTAGTCCTAGGATGGATTGGTTGGCGGACTGCGAGGCAAACATTATGTATCGCAAGAAGGTGGCTCAATTGACAGCGCCTGACGGGAGCTCGGTGACGGTTTATGGTGATCGACTTACGACTATCCCAAAGATGATTTCGATGGCGGTGGCAGGAAAGTGCATAAGGCGTGGATGTAGTGCCTACTTGGCTTACGTGACAGATGTGGATACGCCAACACCACAAATGTCCAATGTACCGGTGGTGTGTAACTTTCTAGACGTGTTTCCTGAGACTTACCAGGAGTGCCACCAAACCGCGAGATCGAGTTTCAGATTGATCTAATACCGGGTGCCCAACCTGTTGCTAAGGCACCGTATCGGTTGGCTTCGACCGAGATGAAAAAATTGATGGAGCAACTTCAAGAGTTGCTTGATAGGGGTTCATTCGACCATTTATCTCTCCTTGGGGTGCTCTGGTCTTATTCGTGAAGAAGAAGGACGGTAGTATGAGGATGTGTATCGACTACCGTGAGCTGAATAAGTTGATAGTGAAGAATCGGTACCCCTTAACGAGAATTGATGCTTTGTTTGATTAGCTCCAGGGTGCCATTTGGTTTTCAAGGATAGACCTTCGATCTAGTTATCATTAGTTGAAGGTAAAGGAGTAGGATATTCCAAAAACAACTTTTCGCACGCGTTATGGACATTACGAGTTTCTTGTTATGTCATTGGTTTAACCAACGCGCCAGCTGCTTTTATGGACTTGATGAATCGAGTGTTTCAGCTGATGTTAGATAAATCAGTGATTGTGTTTATCGATGATATCTTGATTTATTCGAAGAGTGAGGAGGAGCATGCCGGCCACATTCGGGAAGGGTTAAAGACGCCGAGAAGGGATAAACTGTATGCCAGATTCTCCAAGTGCGCATTTTGGTTGCGCAAGGTTTAGTTCTTGGGTCACGTGGTGAATCCCGAGGGGATTATGGTGGACCCGACAAAGGTGGAGGTGGTGATGCAATGAAAGTCTCCGAAGACGCCATTCGAGATTCGTAGTTTCTTGGGTTTGGCGGGCTATTACAGAAGATTCATTCAAGACTTCTCTAATATAGCTTCTCCGTTGACTAAGTTGACCCGTAAGGATGTAAAGTTTGTATAGGGTCAAGCTCAGGAGAAGGCGTTCGAGGATTTAAAGAAAAGGTTAACTCAAGCTCTTGTATTGTCTTGCCCGACGGAAGCGAGGATTTGGTGGTCTATTCAGATGCTTCCTACTCGGGGTTGGGATATGTGTTGATACAGAGGGGAAAGGTTATAGCCTATGCATCCCGACAGTTGAAGGTTCATGAAATTAATTATCCTACTCATGACTTGGAACTAGCAGCTATGGTCTTTGTGTTAAATATTTGAAGGCACTACCTATACGGGATGAAGTGTACCATATTCACTGACCACAAGAGCTTGAAGTACTTCTTAGAGCAGAAAGATTTGAACATAAGACAGAGGAGATGGTTAGAGCTCATAAAGGATTATGATTGCGAGATCCATTACCATCCAGGCAAAGCTAATGTGGTGGCGGATGCCCTTAGCCAAAAGGATAGACCCGAGCCGATTCGGGTGAAGGCTTACCGGTTGGTCATGACCTCTGATGTGATAAAGCAGGTCAAAGAGTTTTAAGATGAGGCATTAAAGGAAGATCATCTTAACTCTGAAAGAATGAGAGGTCTGGTCACGGAGTTGGGTGAAAACACACTTGGTGTTAGGACCCGATTCGGACGGATGTGGATTCCACGTTTTGGGGATCTACGTGGGATGATTATGGATGAAGCTCATAAGACTCGATACTCCATTCATCCCGATGCTACAAAGATGTATCAAGATATGAAGAAAGATTATTGGTGGTCGGGTATGAAGCGTGACGTAGTGGAGTACGTGAGTAAGTGCCTTACTTGCTTGCAGGTGAAGGCGGAGCATCAGAAGCCATACGGGAAGATCCAACCTTTGGATATACCCGAGTGAAGGTGGGAGCATATCACCATGGACTTTATCACAAAGTTACCACGTACCTTGAAAGTGTATGATTCCATATGGGTGATAGTTGATCGTTTGACGAAGAGTGCTCACTTCCTACCGATCTGTGAGATGTATTCTTCCGAAAGATTAGCGGATCTATTCATCAAAGAGATTGTAAGTCGCGATGGTGTACCGGTGTCTATCGTGTCGGATCATGACACTCGGTTTACATCCATGTTTTGGAAGAAATTCCATGATGCGATGGGGACGAGGTTACATATTAGCACAGCTTATCACCCCCAGACCGATGGTCAGTCAGAAAGGACCATTCAAACGCTAGAAGATATGCTTCGGGCATGCGTCATTGATTTTGGAGGAAGTTGAGATGAGCACTTACCGTTAGCTGAGTTCTCATATAACAATAGCTACCATGCCAGCATTGGCATGCCTCCTTATGAGATGCTATATGGTAGGAGATGTAGAACACCAGCTTGTTAGGATGACATTGGCCATAAAGAGTTAGGGAGCTTCGAGGTGGTCGAGGCTACGACTGAGAAGCTAGAAAGGATCAAAGCCTTTATGAAGGCAACTAAAGATAGGCAAAAGTTGTACGCCGATAAACGACGTAGACCATTGAGTTTCAGGTGGGTGACAGAGTTATGTTGAAAGTCTCACCTTGGAAGGGAATTATTGGTTTAGGAAGCGGGGCAAGTTGAGCCCAAGATACATAGGGCCTTTCCGAATTACTGCTCGATTAGAAGAGGTGGCCTATAGGTTGGAGTTGCCCAGTGAGTTAAGTGGAATTCATCTGACATTCCATGTATCTTACTTGAGAAAGTGCTTAGCCGAGGAGGATATGGTGGTGCCACTGGAGGACATTGAAGTTGATGAAAGGCTCAACAATGTGGAGCAACCGGTGGCAATCATCGATCGCAAAGAGAAGAGGCTAAGGAATAAGGTGGTTCCCTTGGTGCGTGTACAGTGAAAGCACAAGAAGGGATTAGAGTCCACTTGGGAAGTTGAGGAGGAGATGAGGCAGCATTACCCTCAACTATTCAACAACTAGCAAGTTTCAAGGACGAAACCTAAATAAGGGGGTGGACTTGTAACGCCGCGAATAATGTCTAAGCGAGCCAAATAATAATAATGGGCTTAGACGAGATCATTAATGAAAATAGGATGGATATGGGTTATAGACCGAGTTAAATCTTCGGGATATGTTTTTGGCAGGTTTAAGGTCCCAGGAACGCCTGGCATATATAAACGGATCAGCTTGAGTAGCCCTCATTTGCAACTCAACACTCTAGTTCTAGAGAGAGAGAAGGAGTAGAGAGAGGAAGTAGAGAGAATTGAAGATTCAAGGCTCGATTGATCTCGGGATTGAAGATCGGTGTTCGTGGGCATCCAAATAACAAGAAAACACCAAGAATCCAGGTAAGAAACATCATTTAATCGTTGCTTTTGATGTAAACCCGGATTCTAGGGTTTGGGGTTTTAAATGTGGCAAAGATTCGCCCAAAACTCACGTTTTTATGTAAGAAAACATGTAAGAATCTTATATAAAGCTTATTGGGTGATAAACCAAGGTTTTGGGTGTAAAAGATTGAAGTTTTGGGTCAAAAATGGGGTGGTTCGTAATTTTTAGCCCGTTCTGCGAAAATGGGTGTTCATCCAGCGAAATTAGGTATTCGTCCAGCGAAACTGTGGATCTTCCTGCGAAACTATAGTTTCGCAGTTAGTTTCGTAGACATGGTTTTCCAACGAAAGTTGGGCGAAACTGATAGCGAAACTGGCAGCGAAGATGCCAGCGAAACTGCCAGCGAAGATGACAACAAAACTAGCAACGAAATTGCTGGCGAAACTAGCAGCGAAACTGCTGGCGAAACTAGCAGCGAAACTGCTGGTGAAACTAGCAGCGAAACTGCTGGCGAAACTAGCAGCGAAATTGTTGATCTGGCAGCGAAATTAGGCAGAAACTAATTCCGTTGAGTGTTAAATTATCTGTAGCCTGTGTAGTGCAACCCCTACTTTGAAAGCTTGATTAAGAACCTACTCATCGAGTCCAGGTGAGTTCTAGATCCCCTATTTAAGGATTTAAACTAGTTTGAGGCTGGAACGCATACTAAATATACGATTTAAATAACCAAGATTTTAAGAGGTTTTAAGAGAAAGATCAATTTTTCTATGACGAAATGTGCAATATAAAAGTGTTAAAATAAAAAAATTTCACGTTGACCAGGCAGCGCGACCCCAACCAGGGGCGTTGCCCTTTGGACCCCACTAGGGGCTGTCGCCCCTAGGACCCCGCTGTTAGGGGCTGCCGCCCCCGATCCCCCACTGTCCCGCGGTCGGTCAGTTATGTCTTGTGATGATTTATGCTTGATATGCATATGTTTATGTATGTGAATGTGCGATTCATGATGTTTAAGATGACGTATGATTGATGCTATGTATGTTGATGCTAATGTATGTTGATTATGTGTGCTATGTATGTTATGTATGATATGTTTTCTTATGTTCCTTATTACGTATTGTTGGACCAAAAGAACCAATGAGCCGGATCAGAAAAACCTTTAAGTCCCACAGACGTCACAACAACTACTGAAGACCACAACAGCTGAAGACAACAGCTGATTACAAAGTCTGAACACAAGTACTGAAGACAAAGTCTGAAGACACAAGTGCTGAAGACAAAGTCTGAAGACACAAGTGCTGAAGACAAAGTCTGAAGACACAAGTTCTGAAGACAAAGTCTGAAGACACAAGTACTGAAGACAAAGTCTGAAGACACAAGTGCTGAAGACACAAGTGCTGAAGACAAAGTCTGAAGACACAAGTGCTGAAGACAAAGTCTGAAGACACAAGTGCTGAAGACAAAGTCTGAAGACACAAGTGCTGAAGACAAAGTATCAGACGTTGTCACAACAGCTGAAGAGGTCTTCTTCAGTAGTTGTGATGGTTTACCTTTCAGTAGTTTTATTTGTTTCAATATTTGTAAAACAACTGAAGAGTATGTTATTCAGTTGTTATTGTTTCAGTAGTTTCTTTTCAGTAGTTGTAATAATAGTTAACACTTAGCATTTTTGTAAGAAGATGTCAGTTGTTTGACATCTTCAGTAGTTGTGTTAACTATCAGTAGTTTGTGATAAATTCTGTTAGATGTCACTATCAAGTGACATCAGCAGACGTCACATCTCTTATATAAGAGGTGTCGACCTAATTGTAATTGTGACATTCCGTTACCACGAAAGCGAATATTGAATGAAATATATCTGCAGAATTCTCCCTATCTATAACCGTTTTTGTTCTTACATTGAATATCTTTTTGTTCTTGTGAATTGGCTAACTCATTGTTAGAATTCCACTGCTATACTCTCTAATCAATCAAACGTAGATCACTGATCCTAACACGTATGATGACGTGAATTTACGTGGTGTGATATTGATAATGAACGTAAAGCATTATCTTAACAAAGTGAAAGATTTAAGATAATGAAAGTGGAACATAATGAAGGAACGAATGAAAAGCCTTGCAAGCAAATGAAAGGAGGTTCACAACTCATTGAGAGTTGTTAGCTCAACTGTGTGTGTCTACAGCGTGCTATTTGGCTAACTCATAAGGGTTCATACACACAGTAAGAGTTCAGTCTTGGTGACTGCTCCAATACATGCGATTTCCTAATTATTGTGTGGTATACAACGTGCGATCTTGGCTAACCCATAAGAGTTCACACACACAGGGGGAGTTTGTCCTAGTGACCATTCCATACGTGCGATATGGGGTCCTTGTCGCTTAACCCTAGATGAATTGCTTGGTGCTCTAGAGGGGGGTTAAGTACATGACAAGACCTAGATAGAACTGAAAGATAATAAATGTACGAAAAGTGCGATAAGTACGAAATGTGCAAAACGTGCGATATGTACGAAACGAACGATGATGAAGATAATAATGATTACCTTGATGTATGTACGACGTGTGATCATGTGCGCTAGTAATGAAAATGTTTTAACGAATGGAAGGTAATGCAATGTTTTTATAAAACTAGAACTCACTCAGTAACGCTGACTTTTTATGCATTTTCCAGTTGGCAGGTGAACATTGCTGAGGATGGTGCGGGGCAGGTACTTGGCATTTTTGGATGTTATTCTTTTGTATAACGTTTTTGCATTGTAATACGAATGAACTATATTTTCTAATGAACGATGTATTATTTTGCAAAAGTGTTTATTTAAAGGAAATGAAATGTTTGTTTAAAGTGTTTCCACTGCATGATTTTAGTAAAGCTAATGTAATTATATATTTTATGTGCGATGATTGACTAGCTGTGAGCGTCCCGGAAACAGCGCCTTACAAAATTTTAGAATGTCAAAAATACATCAAAATAAAACCTAAATAGGTCAAAATATTCATTTTATCAAACAATGATGGTTAGAATACGAATACAACAAATTTCACTATAGTAGTGAAGTTGTTTTAAATATACGATATAAATTTCTTAATATTAATATTATTATAATAAGTGTGCAAAAAATAGTATCATGAGCTGGTGAAGCTAGATGTGTTAAACTTAACATTGAACCTTTTTCATTGAATAAGATATTTTTTTTGATTGAACCTTTTTCATTGAATAAGATTATTTTTTTTATCAAGTGGTATGAAGGGGTTTTTAAAAGTGCCCCCAATCGTAAATTAAACAAGTTTAATTTAAGTTTAACATTTGTAAGTTTCATCTTTTAGTTTGTGGTGTTTTATAAAAGTTACTAAGTTAGTAACCTGTGTATTACATGGGTTGAATAAATAAAATAATAAATAATTAGTAATAAATATTTATGAATTATAAAACCATGTTTGAAGATAAAATATGATTATAATTGTATATGAATAGTTATTTTAAATAAATATACAATAGTTAGATTATAGATAGATAGATATATAATAAATAGATAGTCTAGAAACTCATTTATTAAACGGATTATAGTTAGTAATAAACATGAAAAGTTACAGTATGATATTTTAATATAAGAAATGCATAAAATTATATATACGTACTTGTTCAAGAGATAAAACAATACTATTTTTAACTCTTTTATTTAAATAGTTTTATTTTTAAATATTTGTTTTAAGATTTTCTTATACAAATTTATTCTTTATATAAATTTTGTTTATTAAAAACTCAAGTTTTTAATTATCCTGGTTGTTTTAGTAAAACTATTTTTAAAATTTTCCATATTTTTATAATTCTTTTAAAAAAGGAGTGATTTAAAATATTTTGTTTCAAAAAGTTCAATGTTTTAGAAAAGATATGAAATTTTAATTTTTTTAATAAAATTGTATTTTTAAAAACATAGTTTGATTAAAAAAAATGAAGATGAGAGAAAAATATATCAATTGATCAAATTAATTTTTATGAAAAGATAGTGAAATTGTTTGATTGTTTAAATTACTTTAATAGTCTTTTGGAGGGAAAATAAATCGAGAATATTTAAAAAAATGACAAGTGTAAAAAGATAGTTTAAAAAGAAGACAAGTGGCAAAATAAACATTCTTTTATTAATTTCTATATGTTAAATAAAGGGTTATTAGATTCTAATAATTTTAACTTTCATGTATTGGTCGAGATTAATCTCAACTTAGAAAATGTTTACAGACATTCTTAACTTTAATTTTTTTTCCTCCAATGATTCATTACTAACTGAGAGTTAACCATTGTTAGTTTTTTTTATGAAATGAGGTTAACTTTGAGACATTTTTCAACTACAACACCGCCTAGTATCAATTAGGTTTGTTTTTCATTGTCCAACCTCCATCATCATCTAAAATCTACCTTCAACGAGTTCGGTGGTTCAAATCAGGAGATGTATATTAGCAGGTTTTTGGGTGCGAAAGTTTCAAATTGATGAATTTGATGATAGATTTCAACTTTTTGTTTAGTGTTTTGGCCATAAAAACAGTCTAAATCATCAAAAAATTAATGTGGTTAACTTTCAGTTAGTAAAAGATCGTTGGAGAAAAATAAACTTATAGTTTAAAGTATGTGTAAATATTACTGAGTTGAGATTAATAATGACCGATAAATGAAACTTGAATTATTAAAATCCAGTAACTTTGAAAAAAAATGTATACTATGAATAATATCTATTTTGTGATTTAGCGATTGTTATGTTTTCTTTTAACTCAAATTTTCATTTTCTATTTTAATGTGTTTATTAATTCATATTTTGTTTTTACACTTAAAGTCGGTACACTAGTGGATTTATAAAATAGTCCGTAACCGTTTGTTCTTAGATTAGATTTCATGTTAGTTTTATGTAACATTGCTTGTTATTAAGCACGAATAGTTATCCGCATAGTTATTAGTTATTATACTTAGAATTTGTGATTTACGTTTAGAATTAACAATGAAAAAGAATTCGGATGTTACTAAAGTTACTTTTTATATAAAGAAATCCTTTTATATAAGAAAATAGTAGAAAAAGGCAAAAGAGAAAGACCCTCCACCCACAAACATCCAAAACCTTGTCAGACACCATTTCTCTCTCTCTCTCCGTTGCACGAATCCCTTGGCCTTTTTACCTTGTTAAAAGTAACCCGTTCATTTGACAATATCATATCATCACACCTTTCTCATGAAGATGATGTTCTGAATCTTCAATTGAAACCCTACCATGCAACCCGTGACTCTCATTCTCACCATCCTTTTCACCTCTCTTGACCTCCATCCATGCTCCTCAGCCTTACTCTCCCAGCCGGTCAAACCACCGGATTTCGCCGCTCCCAACACCGTCCCTTCGTTTCCGGTCCAGACCGCTGCTCAGACCTGCCGGCTCGACCTTTCCGCTGAGCTCTTCGGTGGAGTCAACGCCGCCTGTGGCCACAAACTCGACTGGAGTCGCTGCTGCCCCGTTCTCGCAGCGTGGTTGTTCGCAGCACACGCTCGCTCGGCGCTCCACTTGAATTCTTCTGTGACGTCGGCCTCCGAGGTGACGCCTTTGATGCCCGACGACTCGCAGAAGTGCGTGAACTCGTTGCAAAGCTCCTTGCAGAAGCGGAACATCCACATTCCTCAGCCTAACGCCTCCTGTGACGCTATATATGCTTCTGCGGCATCCGACTTCACCACGTCGGCTCGCTTAGCTGCCCCGCGGCCTTTAATCTCACTGCTTCCTCTCGGGCTGATGCCACTCCCACCGCCGCTGTCAAAAACCTGGAGAACAACTGCAGGAACTCATCTTACGCCGGCTGCACCAGATGCCTTGCTGCTCTGCACAAGGTTGTTACTTTGAATAAATAATTAGTTAAGGGTTCATCTTTGTGTAATTAATCTGATGGTTTGATTGATGTTGCAGCTGAATGGCGTGGGGGAAAATGGAACAAGCAGAAAGGATGATAGGAGGCACAAGATGCTGAACGTAGACTGTGAGGTGATGGGACTGACGTGGCTGCTAGCCAAGGACAGGAGGGCGTACATAGGGGCGGTGTCTGCTGTATTGCGCGCCATCATGTACAGTGCGCACCCACCCCATGAGTCTAAGTGCAGCCCGGACCAGGAGAATATGCCGTTGGCCGTTGATTCCTTACAGTTGGACAAATCGGAATCATCCTCTGCTGCTGCTGCGTCTTCGTCGTCGTCATCATCATCGTTGTTTTGGTCACATGGTGCGGTTTTTGCAATGACGATAATGCCCCTGCTGGTTTTTGTCTAACTGGCTTTCTGGTCACTCTAGTTGTTTGTGTGCGATGCATGTTTATGTTTCTGGCGACGGCTTTTGTGTATGCGCGAGAGAGGGGTCACGTGATGCTATTGCTACTTTGGCGTGTGTGTTTGTGTGTGTGTGTGTGTTTTGGAGGGCGGGTTCGTCTTTTTGGTTCCGTTGTGTATATCATTTGGACTTTATGATCTTGCTTTTTTTTTCTTACTACAGATTTCAAGTTACCAAGAAAGTCTCCTTTTCTCTTTTTACAATTCAATTGATTTACTTTTGGGTTAAATTATTTAAGATAGTAATTTCATTTATGATTTTGATATTATTACATAATTTTATAATATCCATTTTGTAATTTTTTTTATTCTATTTAGATTATGAATCTTTCAAAGATTAAATTGAAGGAAAAGAATGTGATGATATATTAAATATAATTATTGCTAATATAGATTATAATGTTCTAAATTTATTTGGATAGTGATTTATATACATATATATATATATATATATATATATATATATATATATAGATATTTTGACTGTGAATATAATATTATGTATACTTGTAAAATCTAAGAAGTAGGTGATAATTTCTACTCGGCACGGTTAAATAGTAAAAAAATAGATGTGAAAACGTTAAACCATACACGTACGATCCATTTAACTCGTAAACTTTAGACCGTAACGATAAAAGAAAAATATGCAAAAAATGAAATGTACCAGAGACAAACGTTGAAAGTAAAAAAAATGTGTTAGGGTTAAATTATTAAATATATAAAATTATAATAGTTAAAAGGTAAAAAATGTTTTAAAAAAAGAAAGAACTAAGAAAGTGCAACTCTAACTAATGTATATGAAGCTAAAGTTGAAAGTTTATAATTATAGAGGTTAAATAGTAAAAAAAATATATAAAAGTATTGAGTTTAAAATAGAAAAAGTTAAAGAAAAAAGAATAAAATATATGTACAACTTTTAATGTTAAAAATACAACACTATATACATAATTAAGTTGGTAATTAGTATATATTAAATATGTTATGTTTAGGGATCATTACATTTCGACTGGCTTTAATTAAAAGTTCTAGTGTATATAGTTAACCACGGTTCCAACTTTCAAGAAGTAGAAAGACTTAGGGGCTGTTTGTTTATGTTTGATCGGGCTGACTCGGTCAGCGGGTCAGCCCGTTTGATACTCGCGTGGAGCCAGCTAACAGGATCATTTCTTCTAACCCAAACCTGAAAAAATGAGTTGCTGACCCAAAATCTCCACCCCCTTCTCTCTATTGCACATCACCAACACCCAAATCGAAGCCCTACACTCGATCGGCCACCTCCCCCTCCCCCTGTGCTCTCGATCGCTACCTCCTCTCTCCATGCGCTCTCGATCGGCCATCTCCTCTCCCCCTGCGCGACTTCCCCTGCCCGACCCCGACCTGCACGAGCTCTAACCGAGCCCCTCCGACCTGCGCGAGCCCTAACCGAGCCCTTCTGACCTGCGCGAGCCCTAACGGAGCACCTTCGACCTGCTCGAGCCCTAACCGAGCACCTCCCAGTTCCTCCCGAGCATCTCTCTACGGTAATCATCATTTCTTTATGAATATAGATGTATATGCATATAGATGTGTATGTATATGTGTATGTAGACGTGTATGTAGATGTATATGCATATAGATGTGTATGTATATGTGTATGTAAATGTGTATGTAGATGTATATGTGTATGTAGATGTGTAGGTAGATGTATGTGTATGTAGATGTGTATGTAGATGTATGTGTATGTAGATGTGTATGTATATGAGTATATAGATGTGTATGTATATGGGTATGTAGCTGTTTGAAATTCGATGTGTTTGTTTGGATTATGTTTGATTTATGTTAACTTCTATTTTGTATGACATTTTGAATTATTCTAATTTAACTATTTTTATTGATTACACAACACCAATTAAATTCAAACCCGTTAGAACAAATGGGCAATAAGGTTATTTTTATCATTCAGCAGAGTCATTTAGATACTAAATCAAACATTCAAGTTTCAGTCAGATGCAGACTCAGTCAGAACTTCTTACTGCGTCAGCTTCTGACTCAGTCAGATGTTACTCAGTCAGCGCAATTAAACAGGCCTTAATCAGTCAGGTCAATTATTTAGCATACAACAATTTGTATGACAGTTATGAGGACTTAAAAACTTTTTTTATTATTAATTTAAAAAACATTAGTTTGTATTACGTTTTTAGACCTATTAATATTGTTTATGTTTATGATAAACATAACTTTATATCTTAAAAATCAGAAAAATAATAGCAATAAATGGCCGATTTAGTTTATCAAAAAACAGTGAACAAAACCGTTAAGCTGGGTTTTCTCAAAATTGTATACAATTAGCCGAACTGTATAAACATCAAAAGAGCAAATTGGCCAAGCTTTAGATGATCTGAGATCGCCTACATCGTTATATCAAAATCCAAATTAGAACCATCCGAATTTAAAAAATAAAGGATAGATTTGCAATAGTTTTTTATTAACTTTATTAAAAGTAACTTTTTTTAACGGTAACTATATCATACTCCTACTTTTTAATTATACCAATTTACATTATGCCTGGGTTTGAACCACACACGGTTAAATATATCATACTCCTACTTTTAACTTTTTTTAACGACAAATATATCGGCACGGTTAAATAGTAAAAAAATAGATATAAAAACGTTAAAACACACACGTACGTTGCATTTAACTCGTAAACTTTAGACCGTAATGATAAAAGAAAATTATACAAAAAATAAAATGTACTGGAGACAAACGTTGAAAGTAAAAAAAAGTATTAGAGTTAAATTGTGAAATATATAAAAGTATAATAGTTAAAATGCAAAAAATGTTTTAAAAAAAGAAAGAAACTAAGAAAGTGCAACTCTAACTAAATGTATATGAAGCTAAAGTTGAAAGTTTATAATTATAGAGGTTAAATAGTAAAAAAAATATATAAAAGTATTGAGTTTAAAATAGAAAAAGTTAAAGAAAAAAGAATAAAATATATGTACAACTTTTAATGTTAAAAATACAACACTATATACATAATTAAGTTGGTAATTAGTATATATTAAATATGTTATGTTTAGGGATCATTACATTTCGACTGGCTTTAATTAAAAGTTCTAGTGTATATAGTTAACCACGGTTCCAACTTTCAAGAAGTAGAAAGACTTAGGGGCTGTTTGTTTATGTTTGATCGGGCTGACTCGGTCAGCGGGTCAGCCCGTTGATACTCGCGTGGAGCCAGCTAACAGGATCATTTCTTCTAACCCAAACCTGAAAAAATGAGTTGCTGACCCAAAATCTCCACCCCCTTCTCTCTATTGCACATCACCAACACCCAAATCCGAAGCCCTACACTCGATCGGCCACCTCCCCCTCCCCCTGTGCTCTCGATCGGCTACCTCCTCTCTCCATGCGCTCTCGATCGGCCATCTCCTCTCCCCCTGCGCGACTTCCCCTGCCCGACCCCGACCTGCACGAGCTCTAACCGAGCCCCTCCGACCTGCGCGAGCCCTAACCGAGCCCTTCTGACCTGCGCGAGCCTAACGGAGCACCTTCGACCTGCTCGAGCCCTAACCGAGCACCTCCCAGTTCCTCCCGAGCATCTCTCTACGGTAATCATCATTTCTTTATGAATATAGATGTATATGCATATAGATGTGTATGTATATGTGTATGTAGACGTGTATGTAGATGTATATGCATATAGATGTGTATGTATATGTGTATGTAAATGTGTATGTAGATGTATATGTGTATGTAGATGTGTAGGTAGATGTATGTGTATGTAGATGTGTATGTAGATGTATGTGTATGTAGATGTGTATGTATATGAGTATATAGATGTGTATGTATATGGGTATGTAGCTGTTTGAAATTCGATGTGTTTGTTTGGATTATGTTTGATTTATGTTAACTTCTATTTTGTATGACATTTTGAATTATTCTAATTTAACTATTTTTATTGATTACACAACACCAATTAAATTCAAACCCGTTAGAACAAATGGGCAATAAGGTTATTTTTATCATTCAGCAGAGTCATTTAGATACTAAATCAAACATTCAAGTTTCAGTCAGATGCAGACTCAGTCAGAACTTCTTACTGCGTCAGCTTCTGACTCAGTCAGATGTTACTCAGTCAGCGCAATTAAACAGGCCTTAATCAGTCAGGTCAATTATTAGCATACAACAATTTGTATGACAGTTATGAGGACTTAAAAACTTTTTTTATTATTAATTTAAAAAACATTAGTTTGTATTACGTTTTTAGACCTATTAATATTGTTTATGTTTATGATAAACATAACTTTATATCTTAAAAATCAGAAAAATAATAGCAATAAATGGCCGATTTAGTTTATCAAAAAACAGTGAACAAAACCGTTAAGCTGGGTTTTCTCAAAATTGTATACAATTAGCCGAACTGTATAAACATCAAAAGAGCAAATTGGCCAAGCTTTAGATGATCTGAGATCGCCTACATCGTTATATCAAAATCCAAATTAGAACCATCCGAATTTAAAAAATAAAGGATAGATTTGCAATAGTTTTTTATTAACTTTATTAAAAGTAACTTTTTTTAACGGTAACTATATCATACTCCTACTTTTTAATTATACCAATTTACATTATGCCTGGGTTTGAACCACACACGGTTAAATATATCATACTCCTACTTTTAACTTTTTTTAACGACAAATATATCGGCACGGTTAAATAGTAAAAAAATAGATATAAAAACGTTAAAACACACACGTACGTTGCATTTAACTCGTAAACTTTAGACGTAATGATAAAAGAAAATTATACAAAAAATAAAATGTACTGGAGACAAACGTGAAAGTAAAAAAAAGTATTAGAGTTAAATTGTGAAATATATAAAAGTATAATAGTTAAAATGCAAAAAATGTTTTAAAAAAAGGAAAGAAACTAAGAAAGTGCAACTCTAACTAAATGTATATGGGGTTAAAGTTGAAAATTATAGAGGTTAGATAGTAAAAAAATATAAAAGTATTGAGTTTAAAATAAAAAGTTAAAGAAAAAAGAATAAAATATATGTACAACTTTTAATGTTAAAAATACAACACTATATACATAATTAAGTTGGTAATTAGTATATATTAAATATGTTATGTTTAGGGATCATTACATTTCGACTGGCTTTAATTAAAAGTTCTAGTGTATATAGTTAACCACGGTTCCAACTTTCAAGAAGTAGAAAGACTTAGGGGCTGTTGTTTTATGTTTGATCGGGCTGACTCGGTCAGCGGGTCAGCCCGTTTGATACTCGCGTGGAGCCAGCTAACAGGATCATTTCTTCTAACCCAAACCTGAAAAAATGAGTTGCTGACCCAAAATCTCCACCCCCTTCTCTCTATTGCACATCACCAACACCCAAATCCGAAGCCCTACACTCGATCGGCCACCTCCCCCTCCCCCTGTGCTCTCGATCGGCTACCTCCTCTCTCCATGCGCTCTCGATCGGCCATCTCCTCTCCCCCTGCGCGACTTCCCCTGCCCGACCCCGACCTGCACGAGCTCTAACCGAGCCCCTCCGACCTGCGCGAGCCCTAACCGAGCCCTTCTGACCTGCGCGAGCCCTAACGGAGCACCTTCGACCTGCTCGAGCCCTAACCGAGCACCTCCCAGTTCCTCCCGAGCATCTCTCTACGGTAATCATCATTTCTTTATGAATATAGATGTATATGCATATAGATGTGTATGTATATGTGTATGTAGACGTGTATGTAGATGTATATGCATATAGATGTGTATGTATATGTGTATGTAAATGTGTATGTAGATGTATATGTGTATGTAGATGTGTAGGTAGATGTATGTGTATGTAGATGTGTATGTAGATGTATGTGTATGTAGATGTGTATGTATATGAGTATATAGATGTGTATGTATATGGGTATGTAGCTGTTTGAAATTCGATGTGTTTGTTTGGATTATGTTTGATTTATGTTAACTTCTATTTTGTATGACATTTTGAATTATTCTAATTTAACTATTTTTATTGATTACACAACACCAATTAAATTCAAACCCGTTAGAACAAATGGGCAATAAGGTTATTTTTATCATTCAGCAGAGTCATTTAGATACTAAATCAAACATTCAAGTTTCAGTCAGATGCAGACTCAGTCAGAACTTCTTACTGCGTCAGCTTCTGACTCAGTCAGATGTTACTCAGTCAGCGCAATTAAACAGGCCTTAATCAGTCAGGTCAATTATTTAGCATACAACAATTTGTATGACAGTTATGAGGACTTAAAAACTTTTTTTATTATTAATTTAAAAAACATTAGTTTGTATTACGTTTTTAGACCTATTAATATTGTTTATGTTTATGATAAACATAACTTTATATCTTAAAAATCAGAAAAATAATAGCAATAAATGGCCGATTTAGTTTATCAAAAAACAGTGAACAAAACCGTTAAGCTGGGTTTTCTCAAAATTGTATACAATTAGCCGAACTGTATAAACATCAAAAGAGCAAATTGGCCAAGCTTTAGATGATCTGAGATCGCCTACATCGTTATATCAAAATCCAAATTAGAACCATCCGAATTTAAAAAATAAAGGATAGATTTGCAATAGTTTTTTATTAACTTTATTAAAAGTAACTTTTTTTAACGGTAACTATATCATACTCCTACTTTTTAATTATACCAATTTACATTATGCCTGGGTTTGAACCACACACGGTTAAATATATCATACTCCTACTTTTAACTTTTTTTAACGACAAATATATCGGCACGGTTAAATAGTAAAAAAATAGATATAAAAACGTTAAAACACACACGTACGTTGCATTTAACTCGTAAACTTTAGACCGTAATGATAAAAGAAAATTATACAAAAAATAAAATGTACTGGAGACAAACGTTGAAAGTAAAAAAAAGTATTAGAGTTAAATTGTGAAATATATAAAAGTATAATAGTTAAAATGCAAAAAATGTTTTAAAAAAAGGAAAGAAACTAAGAAAGTGCAACTCTAACTAAATGTATATGGGGTTAAAGTTGAAAATTATAGAGGTTAGATAGTAAAAAAATATAAAAGTATTGAGTTTAAAATAAAAAGTTAAAGAAAAAAGAATAAAATATATGTACAACTTTTATTGTTAAAAATACAACACTATATACATACTTGAGTTGGTAATAAGTATATACTAGTATTAAGCCCTCCGCGTTGCAGCGGTAAATGTAAAAATATGTCAAGTAGCACAAATGACATATCACACTTAGTGACCACCTACATCCAAAAAGTTCATATTAAAAAAGAAATAAAAAAATGAAAAAATATAACCGAACAAAAAATAGACATAAAAACGTTGAACCACGTATGCGAAACGTAAAACATATAAAACAATATGTCTATCTAGGACCAATGCATTGCGATGGTGCTGTTGAACGGAGAAAAATGAGCTTAAAAACGTTGAACCACAAACGCACGATACGATGTGTTAACTCGCAATTATACCGAAATGTAAAAGAGAAAATATGTAAAAATATAAAAAATATAAGACACCAAAGTTGAAAGTACAAAAAATATTAAGATTGAATTATAAAATATGTACAAGTATTTGGTTAAAATAAAAAAGTTAAGGATTAAAAAAGAGACAAAAGTTGCCTACAACCCAACTAAACATAATATACAACCCATCATGCATAACTAATTTAGTAATTAATATATATTAAATTAAATTTATTCATGTTTTGGGATCATTGCATTTCGACTGGCTTTAACTAAAAGTTCTAGTGTATATAGTTGACCAAGGTTACAACTTACAAGAAGTAGAAAGACTTAATCAGTCGGGTCAATTGTTTAGCATAAAACAATTTGTATGACAGTTTTGAGGACTTCAAAACTTTTTTTATTATTAATTGAAAAAACATTAGTTTGTATTACAGTTTTAGACCTATTAATATTGTTTATGATTATGATAAACATAACTTTATATTTTAAAAATCAGAAAAATAATAGCAATAAATGGCCGATTTAGTTTATCAAAAACAGTAAACAAAACCGTGAACCTGGGTTTTCTCAAAATTGTATACAATTAGCCGAACTGTATAAACATCAAAAGAGCAAATTGGCCAAGCTTTAGATGATCTAAGATCGCCTACATCGTTATATGAAAATCCAAATTAGAACCATCTGAATTTAAAAAATAAAGGCTAGATTTGCAATAGTTTTTTATTAACTTTATTCAGAGTAATTTTTTATAACGGCAAATATATCCTACTCTTACTTTTAAATTACATCAAGCTACATTGTATCTGGGTTTGAACTCAGAATCTCTCTTTTAAAAAACAAATCCTTTACTAAATGGGCTAACTTCACGTAATCCTAGTTTCGTAATATAAAAGTAATAAGTTAAAAATGTTCTATGTCCTAAGTAACCGTGACAATAGAAAAGGAAAAAGAAAAGGTTGATAATAAATGGGGTTGGGTGTTATGCATGGACCAAAAAACAAGGAAGATTGAAGTAAATTAGGTATAGGAGTATTGTATGAGGATGTCGGTCTCTTTTATATTTATGTGTTAACAATTTGACTCTGGTGTTCTCCATACAACATAATCCCAGTTTCATAATATATGAAATAAAAAAAGATTAAATTATAAACACAAGAGAAATGAAAGTTGGAGGTTTGCGGATGGCACATGTTTAAAGGAGAGAATCGCGGTTGAATGCTTGTTTTTTCCCCCATCCCTATGTCGTCGTATAATAAAAAAGTTTAGAAAACCTTTGAAAATAGATCAGTAAAAGGTTAATATTTTAATTTTATATGGTTTTCATAACTCCTTTTTACTTTTTACCTTCAAAAAATTATTTAAAAAATACATTTCAAACCCTAAATTTATTTGAACAAATAATATTATAAATTTATAAAAATTTATTTATAATTGTAAATTAATAAAATTATATAATAAATAAAAATAATAATACAATTCACAAAATTCTTTAAATAATGAATGATTATTACATGAATGATTCAAACAAATTCAGGTTTACGATATAAATGAGTCAAATGTTTACGGGGAAAAGGCATAAATCACACGATGAATGAAAACACTAGTGATAGAGAATGAGTTAAACCCCTTGATGGATGGTCAGACCCTTCTACAGTTGCAGGGGACAAATTCACTCATAAAATCTCTACAACTATTCAGATTAAGGTATTTATTAAATTTAAAAGGACGATATCAAAGATTATTCTCATTCATCAATGAAACATTGCTTACAATGATTGAGAATAACAATAATATATGTAGAAAAGGAAGGAAACATTGAAAAGGTAACGAATCGCCATTCGTGAAATGGTCTATTATTTGCATTTTAGTGTTAATCGCAAATGGTTTGATTTCTATAGAGTCAACTCTTTCGCGACCAAAAACCAAGAAGCAATCCATTTCCACATGCTTGGTTCGCTCGTGGAAGACTAGATTTACATCAATATGTCGAGCCGTTTGATTATCACAAAATAAGGGTGTGAGACTAGTATGAGGGGCATTCAGTTCTTGTAAAATCCATCAAACCCATATCACCTCACTTACTATAGAAGCCATTGACCGGATGTGCATCAGATCCGGGCAGCTAGGAAGGAAAACTGTCAGGACCGTGTACGTACGGAATACTAACAGATTCTGCGTTTATACCGAATCATATAGTGCGAAATTCTATTTGTTTGGCGATCCAATCAGTGAGAACAATTATCCGATTGATATAAGATTGAAACTAAACGTTATGAACGAGTAGAGATCAATCAGGATTAATTTATGAAGTTGGACAGGCTTCCTTGGACGTTCTAGACGGCTAGGATTCGTAAGAGTATCAAGTGTTTCTCAAGTCTTTCAAGTGTCTAGTTTTTCCACGAATTAGGTGGTATTTATAGGTTACGGGTTTCCAATCGTACGACTGAACCATTAGCATGGTTCAGTCGTACGACTGAATCATGCGATTGATCCATACGCACGACTGAAGGTTCAGTCGTGCGACTGAGTCAATCTTATGTCTCAATCGTGCGACTGATCCAGTCTCCTGGTTCAGTCGTGCGACTGGTCCATCAGGATGATGTATTCATGCGTATGGTTCATAAGCATGGTCCATTCGCATGAAGACTCATACGACTAAGTTTGAACACTTTTCTCAATCATTATTGATGAAGAACTATGCACAACAACCTCAAACCTATATAGTAAGTACATTATACTTTAACACACAATACTACTATGAAATATTAAAGATTATAAACATCAACCAGAAATTATATTTTATTTAACCCATTCATTACATATGTGTAAGACATGAAAGACTTTTACATTAAGCACATAAACTAAGGACATATGTATCAATAAACTCCCCCTTGGACCTAGTTTACTCTATTGTCTGATATCCTTCATATGCTCTTCAAACTTCTTATACTTCTCCTCTCTTATGACTCCTGCGTGTATTTCAAACGCATAACAGAGTCGTATCACATTTTGGAATTGAAGGGCTTGTACAATATCTTGCATGTCATAGAACAGTGGCCACTTGTATAGAGTATAGACATCTTCAGCTGATAAGTTGGTAAGCCACATTGGGTCAAATACCCTGATAGTTTCCATTTTGCTCTCTCTGCTTAGAACTATGAACGCTTCACCTCTCCTCCAGTCATAATACCACCATTTGAAATATGGAGTGAAGTCCTGAGGCATTTCCCGTAAGGGAATCTTTGACATCGTGCGCAGGGGACTCCACTTCAACACTACTTTTGGCTTCCAAATATAGGATCCACTTCAGACCTACGGATGTACCTCTTTGGTTGTTGAGGTCTAAAGTTTACCCACCTAGTGTGGTATTCTTTCTTCAATGTAGCTTCAAACCAACCTGACATCTTCCTTGGATTAGCATAATAGCAAATCTAAGCACGCCAGTCGATTGAGCTCAAAACAAGGAAGAGTCTTTAGATCATGTGGATATCTGAAGTGCCACACCCCAACCTTGACGGTGGAAACGTCGAGGAGTGAGAGTTAAGATCGTTCACAACCACATAACGCTATTTAATAACTCAAATATAAATTTAATCATAAAATTCAAATGGATCATTACAAGTTTAAGTCTCAATGAAACAAACAAAATAACATAAAAGATTGCAAGTCATTTTAATTCACTTATTTATCTAGGTCCATTCCTAGATGTGTAAGCTTTAATGTGTAGAAATCAAACTTGGGCATTACCTGAAACATGTTAAAAATAAAAGATCAACACTAATGCTGGTGAGCATTCCATAGTTTTAATACATAAGTATATATAAAAGATGGCAAAATCAAGTCATAAATTAGTGAATATAGTGATTAGGGATGCTATGGACAATGCAACAATCAAACCTTGACAATGTTTTACAAGTCTCAAACGTTAAAAGTATATATACGATCAGCTAAGTGTACTTGGATCAACCAAGCAGGCTTGTCTTACCCATAGATCTATGACTTCGCTGGGCTAGCAATAGTTAATGATTGTACATATAACGCCATAACATGGTAACCACACAAGTTCAACTAACCACAACTTAACATGATGTATTGCCATAAAGTTTACAAGTCTCAAATAAGTTTACAAGTGCAAAGTATAAATTAACATGTTTCACCCCAAAGTGTGAAAGTATAAAAAGGGGGTATGGAATACTCACTTGACCAAATAATATATAATTGATGATTAATAAAAATAAGCAACGTTCCAACGTAGTTCTCACAAGGCACCTATATATATACACGTTTTAAGTTAATAGTTAAATTAACGTTTTAATGCGAGCTAGGAATTTGGGGACCTAAATAATCACAACCTATTAGAGAAAATTATGCATATATTATAGTCTAATAAAAGAAAACATATCTTTTATAAAATTAAAAAAAAAAGATTTAAAACTTTTATAAAAAAAAAACTTGTGGATTTAAATTTATAAAATGTAAGTAATTTCTATAAAATATCATGATTAATCCACCCTTAAAATGATTAAAATAATGTAATGAGTTAAATTGTTATCTAAAATAAAATAATAAAACACTATATTTGTTGATAAATATTTGTTAACATAATATATAAATTTACAGAAAAGGAATAATTAACTTTAAAAATATACAAAAGTTATAAAACCAATTCTTATAATTTTTAGAAAAAAAACAAGTTTCAAATGAAGGCTAAAAAGCCTTAAAAATAAAACATGGGGTCCCCCGGATTCGAACCGGGGACCTCCTGTTTAACCTCCTCCCATATTACCGCTGAACCAAGGCTCTCAGCCGCGGTAATACTCAGTTCCAATTTCTTTGAATTAAATCCCAAATACACCCCCAAATCCAAGAACCCTAGAATCGGGTGATTCAAAATTGACTGATTAATCGATGCTTGGGGCATTGTTAACCATGGGGCTTTTGTTCCCCATGATCAACCGATTGAATACATGTAAACAATTTACCCTTTCGATTGACAATTGAAGGTGCACACGTTGATGAACGAGTCGCGAAACGAGAGGTGAGGGAACGATGTGTAATGTTGATGATAAACCAATTTACTTCGTGTGGAGCTTCGGATGATGCTCCCGATGTAAAGCCCTCTATCAATTCGTTGTTAACAGGTTGTTATGGTGGTGTTCGGGTGGTGTAGATCCGCGATAAAAAGTGAAGTTAAATCTGCGAATTGTGGTTGTTTCAGATGCAATTGAGGATGATATTCGATTAATGATTGATAGAGAGTCGTTTAGGTTAGTTTAATTGGATTATTATGATTTGTAAATGCTCGAACGGCTATATGCTTTAATGCATATCGGTTATGCGATCGTTTAGGGTCGAAACCGATGTTTAAACTCAATTTAATGGAGTAATCAAGTTCGAAACATGCAAACGACACGATTTGAGTCGGTTTTGGGCTTCGAAAACGAATAAATTTGAGCGTTTGACCGTCGCCGGAGCTCGTCGGAGCTCCGCCGGACTTCTGGCCGGAACGCGGCCTTGGGGAAAGGTTTGGAGTTATTTGCACAAATGGTCCCTGAAGTTTTAAAGTTGTTATTTCGTGCTCAGACTTTATTTTCACAGTTTCAAAATTGACAAGGAGGCCCCTTGAGTTTAGATTAAGTTTATCAAACATTTTTAAGTTTAGAAATTTTTCATTTCATATTACTTTTATTGTTCTTATTATTATTATTATTATTATTATTATTATTATTAGTAATATAATTATTATTTCCCTTAAAATTTGTTATTATTATTATCATTATTATTACAACATAATTATTATCACTCTTATAAATTTAAAAGAGCAATTAAGATAATAATCATAAGCAACCCATAAGTTTCATAACTAACACAATTAGCCCATGCAAGAATTTAACAAGGCTAACATTAAATTAACCCAAAATCACAAGATGTTACATGAAGTACACAATCCCCTTCTCTCTTTTCACTGCATAACGTTTAAGTCCTCAAAATAAGCCCACACTATGATTTTGCCAACACCTTCTGATTTTTCTTGACTTTGTAGAGTTTGGTGTAGGCATTTTGCTTTGGAGTTGTGTGCTAGGCTCTTATTGCAGCAAAACAAACTGCCCATTCAGCCTTCTTGATATCAACATTTGCATCCAAGGATTGGGCTTGGTTTTCATCATTTTCCTTTTCCTTCTCCATTTCATCTAGCTTCTCAAATGCAGCACTACCGAAAGTATCACCCAAGTTGGGTATCACATTTCCCTCACGGTCAGTGTACTCTGGATAGTGTTCAGAAGTGACATCCTCTATCTCTATTTCATCAACATCTTTAAGCTCATCATCACTTATAACATCTACCTCTGGAGCATCTTTGACAAGCTCGTCAGGATCCAGTCTGAACATATCAGCAAGTTGCTCATCAGTAAGATCATGTATAATTTCTCCTTCTTCGGGAGTGTAGCTCACTAACCTTCTGACGATCCTTTGCAAATCAAGAATCATGGTGAATTGAGACTTGATTTGCTGAAGGGGTGCAACATCATATTCATCTTGCTGTGGAGTTTTATCTGCTTGATTAGACATTAAGCATATCACACAACGACACAAATGTTGTTTGCAGTGGTGCTCCTGAACTGGTTGAAGTGGGAAATGAGTTATAAAGTGAAGGATTCTAGTCATAGGATCCTTTCTGTGACTTGTACTTCATTCTCAGTTCCTCTTCTCTTAATTTCAGGATGAAGTCATTTATGTCTAACTTTGCAAGAATATCATCCTGTCTCAGATTAGACATAAACGAATCCCATTTATCTAGCAAACCGTCTGCAAAACTTGACACTTTATCTTCCATTGACGTTGTTACACCATGAGTGTGCAACTCACTCATCAGATGGTAGAACCTGTCAATGATGTCATCTAAGCTATCATTTCCTATCGATGAGAAGTTAACAAACTCTTTCTTGAGATCCTTAGCCTTCAGAGCCTTTAACGTTGCATTCCCATCATATCTCTTTTCCAATGCTTCCCATAACATTTTCGCCTGCTTGTTCTCAAAGAAATGATGAAAGATATCTTTAGGTATCGACTGAGTCAACAGGGCATACACTTTCGTTTCTGCATTGTACTTAAACTTCTGACTGTCATTCATTCCTCCCAGAGTCAGCTTTACTCCTTCAGCACTGACTGGCATCGTGCAACCTGTCTTAATGGATGCCCAAAGATTGGGATCAACTCCATTTAGATAGATCTCAAACCTCTGCTTCCATTATGGATAATCATCTAACGTTATAAGCTTTGGTGGTTTATTATGATTCCCAATTTCATTTTCCAGAAGCCAAAGGTGCTGGATGCGAGAGTCCCTTCCGACAGCAAAGGTAGTGAATTGACCTTCCATTGCTATAAAATTTGAACTTTAGAACAAGACTGGTTCACTTGTGCGAATGGAGAAATGCAGATGAGTCAATCGTGCGATTGGACAAATGCGGATGAGTCAATCGTGCGATTGGACAAATGCGGATGAGTCAATCGTGCGATTGGACAAATGCGGATGACTAATGCGGATGACTCAGTCATGCAAATGAACAATGTGGATGGGCAAATGCGGATGACTCAATAGTGCGATTGGACAATGCGGATGGTTCAATTGTGCAATTGGACAATACGGATGACCAATGCGGATGGCGCAGTCATGCGAATGAACAATGCGGATGGCGCAGTCATGCGAATGAAAAATGCGGATGACTCAATCGTACGAATGAGCTATTCGTGCGATTGAAGGCTGCTGTGGTTGAAAATTTTCGAATTTTGACATTTTGACACAAATTACGATTTACCCAGAAACCCTAATTTGCCGTATGATGAAAAACTTCAACTTTAATGCCTGTAAACGTTGGAAAACACTTGTGGACCCAAAAAGATGACTCTTTTGAGTAAAAAGTGAGGTTTGTCACAATTCTAATTGAATCAAATGCAAAATCAAGAGCCAAAGCTCTTATACCACTTGTTAGGACCGTGTACGTACGGAATACTAATAGATTTTGCGTTTATACCGAATCAAATAGTGTGGAATCCTATTTGATTGGCAATCCAATCAGTGAGAACAATTACCCAATCGGTATAAGATTGAAACTAAATGTTATGAACGAGTAGAGATCAATTAGGATTGATCTATGAAGTTAGAGAGGCTTCCTTGGACGTTCTGGACGGCTAGGGTTCGTAAGAGTATCAAGTGTTTCTCAAGTCTTTCAAGTGTCTAGTTTTTCCATGAATTAGGTGGTATTTATAGGTTATGGGTTTCCAATCGTACGACTGAACCATTAGCATGGTTCAGTCGTGCGACTGAATCATGTGATTGATCCATACGCACGACTGAAGGTTTAGTCATGCGACTAAGTCAATCTTATGTCTCAATCGTGCGACTGATTCAGTCTCCTAATTCAGTCATGCGACTGGTCCATCAGCATGACGTATTCATGCGTATGGTCTATAAGCATGGTCCATTCGCATGAAGACTCATATGACTAAGTTTGAACACTTTTCTCAGTCATTATTGATGAAGAACTATGCACAAAAACCTCAAACCTATATAGTAAGTTCATTATACTTTAACACACAATACTACTATGAAATATTAAACATTATAAACATTAACCACAAAAACATATTTTATTTAACCCATTCATTACATATGTGTAAGACATGAAAGACTTTTACACTAAGCACATAAACTAGGGACATATGTATCAACAAAAACTCTAAAGCCAATAGGTCTACTTCAGCTGATGACCGAGAAACAACAGATTTCTTCCTAGTTTTCCATGAGATTGGTGCCCCACCTAAGTGAAGTAAATATCACGTACGACACCTTAGAGTAGTTTTGAAACCAAGCCAATTTGAGTCGCAATAGGCAGTGAGGTTGGATCCTCCATTTTGAGGAAGGAGAATTCCTTTGCCTGGTAAGGCTTTTAGGTATCATAAGACCCTATGTAAGGCATCCATATGGGGAAGTCTAGGATTCGAAACAACTGGCTTAACATATTTACAACATAAGCAATGTCTTGTCTAGGATTTGAAACAAACTGGCTTAACATATTTACAACATAAGCAATGTCTAGACGAGTAGCTTGTAAGTAAATTAGTCTACCAACAATTCTCCTAAACCTGCTAGTATCCACCTTTGATTCGGTTTCATATTTTTCAAGTTTAGCATTCTATTCCATAGGAAAAAAACTTGGTTGACATCCCTGTAAGCCGTAATCATTATGAATGTCCAATATATATTTTCGTTGATTCAAAACAAGGCCTTCAGTGGTATGAGCTATTTCAATTCCAAGAAAATACTTAAGGTTCCCGAGATCTTTTATGCTAAACAACTCATTGAGTCTGTCTTTGGTACGTTGAATTCCTTTCGTGTCATTGCCTACAATGATGACATCATCAACATATATAAGAGCCGCAACGAAAATGTTTCCACGTTGATGAATGAATAGAGAGCGATCAACCTTTGATTGTATAAAACCAAGGTCGAGAATATCATTGGTAAACTTTTAATACCAGTTTCTAGAAGGCTGCTTCAGACCATACAATGATTTCTCCAGTCTACAAACTCTCGTTTCCCCTTCTTTAACGAAACCTTGAAGAATCTTCATGTAAACCTCCTCATCTAAATCACCATGCAGAAAAGCATTGTTTACATCGATTTGGTAAACAGCCCAATTCCTTTTCATGGTCACAACTAGTAGTGTTCAAATGGTAACTAGTTTGGCTATTAGTGCGAACATATCATGGTAATCCACTCCCTTTATTTAGAATGTGTTTAGGGGTCTAATATTAGACGAGCAACTGATATTGATTATCAAGCAAAGCATTCTGGACAACCCTCTTGATGTGTTGTAAAACACATTAATTTTTTATTAATAAAAAACACATTTTAAACGAGCTTCATACAAACTCATGAGATTTTAAGGCTAAATTGGCGTAATTGGTGAATTTGTAGAATTTATTGAGCAATGGATCGGATTTGAGCAAAAACCAAGTCGTAAGTTGAGTGTTACTAGAGATTGCAACTTAGGAAAAATCTAGAATTTGTAACATGTTGTGGACCGCAAATGACTGATGGTTGTCATTTAAAATGACTATGCTTACGCAAAGGAGCATTATCATGCAATTATTTATAGTTTGACCACCTTAAGTTGTTGCGACCCCCAACTCCTTGCTATTGCGGTTGCAGTGTTTACCGACTTGTGAAACCTTAATATCATATGAGGCGAAAGCATAAACAAATTATTATATTTTTATATAACTATACCCTACTTACTTTAAAGATAAAAAATTTTGTTTGTATGGTGTAGCGTTTATAAGAAAAATAATGTTGTATATAAAAGTTATGTATTAACTAAGAAAGATAATGTTTCCGAATACAACTTAGATCTTTTAGTCGTGTTTTGGAACACAACTTGCATCTTTTAGTACTAGAACTAGAATATATCGATAAAAGATCAGGAGACGATTCACAAAGTTTATGCAACTACTGCTGGATTGCAAACTTAGTTGGAAATTATTATTTTTATTATATATGAGCAAAGCCCAAAATGGCATAACCAAATGATTGTTTAGCCAATGATGGATTCCAAGCCACGGAATGAATTGAGGACTAAGGACGTTTCCAATACCGATAGCAGCTCCCGCTGAAGCAATTGTAGCAGCTCCGGCCCCTTTAGTTTTGCACCTTCTAACATCTTGAGTTGATCATTTTCCTCACGCTTTTTATTTTTCATTCACGATTTGATGTTCTAGATTCCTCTCTAGTCTAGATTCCTCGTCAATTCTTCCCCTCATTCATAATATCTTGGACATCTATGGCAACACATTCTTTTCGATCTTGTACCCGCTTGCTTCTCATAGGCTACACAAGCGGTACACTAAACACCAACCCAATCTCGATGAAAAAAGTAGAAGCAACTAAAGAAGGGTGACGAAGCTTCTTTGCATCCCATAGTTATATTGTTAAGAAGGCTGGTGCAACTAAAACCAAATCACTTAGACTATTGGTGTATCTAATAAAAGACTTCCGAAGCTAAGTGTGGAACTTCCGAAGGAAATAGAGTTCTTCTGAAGACAAAAGTGCAAGATTAACTTCCGAAGAAAAAATCTACTTCCGAAGTCAAAGTGTTCACTTTTGAAGAACAAGTCTGAGAAGAAAAGATTAGAAGTCAACTTCCGAAGTATGAAGAAAGGAAGAAGTCCTCAAGCCTCGGAAGAAGTAGCCTCTTCCGAAGTATAAGTGGCTTCGGAAGAACTTGTTCTTCCGAAGCCAACTACCATTCGGAAGACACTACTATGAACCAGTGCACATAAGTATGGTATCTTTGACACTCCGCTGCAGACCTCTGATACACTACATGGCGTTTTCTCAAAAGCCATGTAGTTGACCATACTTTATTCCACTGTTTACCTTTATTAGTTAGCATAGTTGCCAACTTTAGTTGGTGAAAAAAGATAAATCATGGACCTGTCATGACTACCATACTTAGATAAGACACTATCTAAGATACCTTAAACTATAGCTTTGTAGTATTTGCTTTAGTTAGAGGATTCCAGCTGGTATCAAAGTATATCCGGCTATAAGTAGTATTATACATAGTTTCTCATTGTAACTCATGTAATATGCTTGTAAGAGTCTTGTAATACTTTGAGTTAAGAAGCAATATATGCAAGTACCTTGAAAATTATCTTTCTGTGTTCGTTGTTACTTATTATATTATTATCAACTCTTAGGGAGACTCTGCTTCATGTGAGTGTAGTTTAAATGAGTTTGAGTGAAAAGCTAAGTGTTATGTGACATAAACTGATCCTGCAATTGGTATCAAAGGTTCTTAGACTCTTGATTGTGAGATCTTACCATTCAAATCAACCTATTTTTCATTCCTCTTTACAAGTTACTCAAAAATGGCCCTCAACAAGTCTGAAGTAGAGATGGGAACCATGACTAAAGCTCCCATCATTACCCCTGAAAACTTCAGGTCATGGAGCAGACGTATGGAAGGTTTCATCAGGTTTCAAGATAGCAAAATGTGGATGTCCATTGTCAATGGCCCGTGTAAACCAAGGTGGTTGCACCGGAGGAAATAGGACCATGATAGAAAAGGCTGTTGAAGCCTACTCTGATGAGGACCGGAAGAAGATGGACATTGACAGCAATGCTATGACTATTCTTATTACTGCAATACCCAACTCCATCATGGTGGGGTTTGAGCATTGCAAGTTAGCCAAAGAACTATTTGATGCACTTGCTCAAATGTACTCTATCTCAAATGACTCCAAGAAGGACTCACTGAAGAAGAAGTTTGAGAACTTCACCTATATTGCTGAAGAGACCCTCAGCCGGCAATACTTCAGGTACATGGACCTTATTTCTTCCCTTCAGTCTGTGGGAGTCAATCCTGAACATAGAGATCTCACAAGAAAGTTCATGAGTGCACTCCCTAATGAGTGGACGTTCTACTAGGTCTCTATCAAGATGACAGAAAATTTGAACACCCTCACCATGACCAAACTCTATGGAATCCTTGATGGATACCGTTTGGAGATGGAGAGCAAGAGAGGCCATCAGACAAACAGACCCCTGAGTCTTCCTGCTAGCAATGCTTTGATGGTTGCTGAAGGCTCAGAACCCCCACAACCTCAACAGTACTTAACATACACCTAACAACCATCCTGCTCATTTGGACTATACATTATATTTCCTGAGGCTCCAAGGTCTCAACATGCTCAGCATGGTTCCTTTCAGGACAACTGTGCCTTTGTTTCAGGAAGTGGACACTCTAGTGATTTTTAGTATTGCTTTGATGATGTAGAGTGCTTCAGTCCAGATGATGTAGAATATGTGGACATAGTCCAAAAATGGCTCTTTTAACCTACAGAGCAAAGAAGTTCTTCAAGAGAACTGGAAGGCAATTTCCCTAAAACCCAACCAGTAGCAAATTTGGGTTTGACAAAACCAAGGCCAAATGTTACAACTATAACCAACTTGGTCATTTTGCAAGGGAATACATGGCTCACAAGTCAAATCCGGGAACCCCACAGGCCTCCACACATCCCTCTACATCAAAGCCCTCTGGAAAGTCAATAGAGACAACTACAATGGCTCAGAAGTTGACTAGAGCTTTATGGTATAGGATGTGACTCCTGCTCAAGCACTCATGATAGGAACAGATGACAATAAGGTATATGAACATCTCTGTACTCCTGCATGTATTGCTAAGGTTTTAAATTATATCAGGACTACAATATGGAGATTAAATCTGATATTGAGTCTCTAAATGTTTTGAAATCTGATTTTAAAAGGGCTGAATCTGACTATCAAAGAAAAATTGTAGAGTTGGAGAAAATTGTGTCCTTATTAAAACATGAACAGACAAATAATAAGACTCAAATAAAGGATTTAATATCCAAATTGTTTGAGGCTCAAGCTCAACTTGTCACTGCTGAGGCTCAAGCCAGGAAGTATGTCATTTCTGAGCAAAACTTCCAAGCTATTATTGTATCATCCTCCCACTCCAAAAGCTGTTATCAAAACAAAGGAGGGTTGGGGACCAATGAAACTGCTCCACCACATTCTTATGAGTCCATAAGACAACCTAGATGTGGTACTGAAGAGCAAGAGGTCCCATCTGCTGACCCATCTTCACTTAAGTTGAAGAACGATGCAATAATGAGGGCCACCACAGGGAAGGAACAGGTAATTCAACCCACTTCTCCCAGTGATGATCAAATCCTAACCACTAAAGCCAGAAGAAGCAGAGCGAAAGAAACAAGAAGAACTACCAAGAAAGTGGCTGAGTCGAAACTGATGATTAACCTAAAACAAAAGGGTGTATTCATCTAAGCTGGATTCTAGGTGGTAGGTAACTCTGATTCAGGAAAGGAGTGTAGTACTAACACTCCTGTCCTACCAAAGGATCAGAAGTTAAAGGGAAATGTTGCTAATGAAGAGAAAAAGAACAAGAAAAAGCAATCCTCAAGCTCCCAGAAGACTAACATTGCATCCATAATGCGTGGTCTGCAAAACCACATGGCTAAAGATTGTTATTACAATCCTTCTAGCACACATTATGCAAATAATGTTAAAAGAGAAGGAGCCAGGGAAGTTTTCTCATTTGGACCTTATCAAATGGTCCAAGTGATGTAAAAGGAAAAGCTGGTTTCTAAAGCAAGGTTGCTTTCGAAAGAAAATTCTTCTTCTGAAGGGAAAATGGCTTCGGAAGCTAAAGCTGTTAAAAATCAAAAGAACAAAAGAGTTCCCTTGAAACCATCCTAGAAGAAGACTACTTTGGAAGAAAAAGTGGTGAAGGCTTCTTCTAAAAAGAAAGAAGCTTTGGAAGAATGTCATGCTGTAAAAGCTTTAGATAGCTCATCCTCAATGATCAACCAAAAGATGGATAGGAAGATCAAGAAAGATGATGCAATTCAAAGACATCCATTGAACCCACATGCTTAACCTTTGGTTCAATTATGTCACTATCATTGGAAGAACCCAAGACCAACATGTAACATCTCGTATTTTTTTGTTAACTAAAAGTTAACTTCGTTTACTCTTACAAAGGTTATCTTTGTCAAATTTTGAAACTTTTGTGATTGTTTGTGTTTATTATTTATTGTAATTGGGTTTCATGAAATGTTAAGTATGTATAATAATAATAAGGTTAATATTAATAAAAGTAAATATAATAATAAGTAATAATATTGAATAAATAGTATTAGTAATAATGAGATTACTAATAATAAAGATTTATAAACTTAACCATATTTAAATTATAAACTTAATTTAAGCTTGGGGGTTGTTTTTGTCAATTTGGAAACTTAATATAGAACTTTAAGCATGAAATGTTAACTGTTAAACTAAAAGGGGCCAAAGTGTAACATTTCAAACTTTCAACCCAAACCCCCGCCCATTCCCGTAATTCCGGCCGCGACTCCGGCCACACTCCGGCCAAAGTCCGGCGAGATTAAAACATCAAAAAAAACGGTTGTTTCGTAGCCGAACTTTATCCGAATCGCTTCGCATACGTGCTTCGAACTTGAATGCACTTAAAAATCGAGTTATACATCGGTTACCAAGTCAATTCGATCATATAACCGAAACTCTTTTAACTCATGACCGTTTTGTCATTAAAACACAATAATAATCGAATTAACTGAGTACAATCAATCTTCTGTCTATCTTCAATCGTTTACACCTTTCAATTTCACCTGAATCAAACATAAGCAATGAATTTAAGCATCATCCTCATCGCGACCTGCACACTAGTCGAACACTACCCTATTGTGTTCAAAGATCAAAATTGACAGAGGGCTTTGAGTCCAGACCATCACACGAAGCTATCTGCACCTTTGATTTGAATATCATTGAAGATTACTTGAACTATTTGCACTCACGGTCGCGACTTGTTCTTTGGTTGAAACTTCGTCTGATCATCATCAACACATCTTCGAATCGGGTAATTAAATACATGTACATGCTCGATTTTACATGGGGAACAAAAGCCCCATGATCTTTACCATTAACAACATCGATTTAACGCCTAATTTGATTCAAATTCGAACTAGGGTTCTTATGAAATTGAGGGTTTTGTTTATGTGGGTTTTTAATGTTTAAAAACCAAGATCTACCGCGGCTGGATGCCTTGGTTCACTGGTTAAACGCTCTCATCACCACCTAGAGGTCCTGGGTTCGAACCCGGGCACCCTCAAACATTTTTTTAAGGCTTTTCAGCCCTTAAATAAATTATAGAAAATTTTTAATAAATATAAAAAGAGTTTTTGTAAACTCTAAATATTTTTCAAAGACATCAAATTATTTTCTGTAATTTTTCTAAAGTTAATTAATTAATTTAAAAAAAAAAAAAGAATTTTAACAAAGGATGTTCTTGGATAATTTCTATTAAAGTGGACTTTGAATGATAAATTAATAAATTATTATTGGTCCAAATATTACTATTAAGTTATTATCGTTAAAATTTTGATTATTTCATATATTTATTCAAGTTTATATTTAAACTTCACTAGTTATTATCGTTGAATTAATGTTTTTTTTATAATAATTTACACAAATGGTATATATCTTTGTACATTTTTTTAGACGACTACAAAGATCCTCAAACTCCACTCGAAACTTTAACTCTCGTTAAATCAATAATTCAATTATTAAACTTAAATCTTGTAATTACATATGTTTAGGTGCCTTGTGACGTTCATCTTGGAACAACGTTTACTATTCTTAAATAATCTCCATTATATACATATTATCACGTGAGTTTTCCTTGCCCCATTTTATTTTATTTCACACTACTTTGGGGTGAAACATGATTATCTATGCATTGTACACTTATAACGTTTGAGACTTGTAAGCACATGCAATTCATCTTATTATTATGTCATGGTTATTTGTGTATTGTAAGTGTTTATATGAGATACATAGTTGTTTACAATCATTAACTATTGCTAGCCTGGCGACGTCTTAGATCTTTGGGCCTGACAAGCCTATTTGGTGCTAAAGCCGAGGTATTGCCGGCTCCTGATGACGTATGCTTGTTCATCATGGGAACCAAATACACTTAGCCAATCTTTTATACTTGTAATCAAGTCGAGGTTTGGTTGTGACGATATGTGTTCTATAACCTTACTTGCTTATGACCTATGACATGAATTGCTACTTGTAACTTTATCATCTTATGTATAAAAACCTTGGAAACTCACCAACTATTTTTAGTTGACTTTTATTTTTATCATGTTTCAGGAAATCCCCAAGTTTAAAGTGGACTTTTGAAGCTTGGAAATAAAACTAGGACTTGGACCTAGTTAAATAAATAAATGTTATGCTACGTTTTGTTTTATTTGGGATTATTTCATGTTTTGTGGCTTATGTTTGTAATGACTTTTGAAACTTGTAATTTTGATATTTACACTTAAATATAGCGTTATGTGGCTGTGAACAATCTTAACCCTCACATCTCGACGATTCCGCCGTCAAGGTTGGGGTGTGACAGATTGGTATCAGAGCCCATAACTATAGGGATTTAGGTTATTAGTAATGGTGACCTAGACTATAGCTTATGCATGAACCTCATAGGATAATATTTATATTCTTGGAAATATATATATTGTTACATGCTACATAATGCTATACTTTATGTGCAACTTGATGCCTTAGCATAGGTTGCCTTGTAATTGTCTAAACTTTGTTACTTGTCTCCCTAAACTTAACTTTGACTCATTGACTCTCCCCGACAAATGAAACTTCTTAAACTTATTCTCGTCAACACGTGGAATCGTATACTTATGCTTAAGAATTGAATCTTTAGACTTATGTCTAATCTATTTAAATCTCATCATGGTTTTGATTTCATAAACTTAAGAAATTTGTGTGACACATGGACACCTGTATTCTGGATTTCCTGGCAAAAGGCCCTCGGGCCAAGGCAAGCATATCGCATAAATCCTACGGGACTAGTTATGCTTACCTGGGGATTTCTGGGATGAGTGATAAACCATGGTCAACATACACAAATTTCTAAGGCGAATGGGTCAACTTACCTTGACGTGTCAACGTTTCCAAATGGTAATGCGTTACCAAATGGAACCATTCCATGTGCCTTACAACTTTTTGCCTTATCCTTGTTGAACATTAATCCTTGTTATTCCAATTCTCATATCTAACTCATTTGTATATTCCAGCATGTCTCGTCATCATGGAAAGCGTGGAAGTTCCGATCGTAAGTTAGCCGCCATGATTGCTCGACAAATGGCTGCTGTCATTCCGACCATGGTTGCTGAACTTAATAGCACCTTAATGACCAACGCTAGCAACAATGGAAATGGTCATGGAGAGAATAGCAACAATCAAAACGGGAACAATCAACACGGGAATAATCAAACTTGCACCTTCAAACACTTCAGCTCTTGCAAGCCCACTAGTTTTAGTGGCAAGGAAGGAGCCACTGGCCTCCTTGAGTGGTTCGAAAGCATGGAGAATACCTTTATCAATTGTGAGTGTCCCGATGCACTCAAGGTTCGTTATGCCACTAGTATGTTCCAACAAAGGGCTCTTACTTGGTGGAATAGCGAGAAGAGGAATCGTGGACCCGATGCCATTCTAGCATTTACATGGGAAGAGTTCAAGAACATCACCATTGCGAAGTTCTGCCCAAGAAGTGAATTGCAAAAGTTGGAAGAAGAGTTTTGGAATTTGAAACAAAATGATGGTGATCATTTGGCCTACTCAACTAGGCATCATGAGTTGAGTATACTGCTACCCCATATGGTCGACACTGTTCCCCGCAACATCGAGAAGTTCATTAAGGGTGTACCACCCCAAATTCAAGATGCTGTGGTGGGTAGCCGACCCACAACCTTGGAAGAAGCCATTACAATCACCGCTCAACTCACCGAGAACCATATAAGAGCGGGCACCATGTCTGTGAAGGGTGCAAAGAAGGTGGAGAAGATGGCTACCGAGGCGGTTAAGGAGACCAAAGCTGAACCGTCTAACAGCCACAACAACAACAAGAAGCGCAAGTTCACACCGGCGCGTAACTATGCCGTAGCTGCACCTAAACAACCCCAAAGGCAACCTGTACCTGCGGCTACATCTGTGGCACAAGTGCCTGGGGCTAGGGCTTATGCTGGACCTCAACCGATGTGCAGCACGTGTAGGTATCATCACCCGGGGAATCAACCATGCCGCATTTGCACCTTATGCGGTAAATATGGTCATTTGGTGGCAACTTGCCACCGTGCACCTAATAATGCCGCTGTGGTCACAAACCGTGTTTGCTACAACTGTGGGGAACCTGGTCATTTTCGCCCACAATGCCCTCGTCTTGTGGGTAATGATCCACAAGCCCGAGGACGTGCTTTCAACATCAACGCTAACCAAGCACAAGCAAACAACGATGTGGTGAATGGTACGTTAACTCACCCTTAAATTTTGTGATCGAATTCATTTCATATTCTACCTGTATTGTTAAATACCTTAAAAATTGAACAGGTATGTTCCTTATTAACAAAACTTATGCCTATGTCCTATTTGATTCTGGAGCCGATAAAAGTTTTGTTTCATTAGAGTTTGAACCCATACTTGCTAAGCCACATACGAAACTAGAAAGACCTCTTACTGTTGAAGTTGCCGATGGAGAACCAATTACCGTTGACGTTATCGTTCGTGATTGCATCTTAAGTCTTGACACGCATGATTTTCTTATCGATCTTATCCCTATGAAACTTGGGAGCTTTGACGTCATCATTGGTATGGATTGGTTAGCCAAACACCATGCCGAGATCATTTGTTTCGAGAAGTGCATTCGTATACCGTTACCCTCTGGAGATACGTTGAAGGTGTTCGGTGAAAAATCTTCTAAAGGGCTTAAACTCATGTCTTGCACCCAAGCCCGAAAATGCTTAAACAAGAAGTATATGTCCTTCTTGGCTTATGTGGTCAACACGAAAGTCAAAGGGAAAGAACTTAAGGATGTCCCTATCGTACGAGACTTTCCTGAAGTATTTCCCGAAGACCTTAGTGGGTTACCTCCCGTGCGTGAAGTCGATTTTAAAATTGACTTGATACCGGAGCAAAACCCGTGGCCAAGTCACCATATCGGCTTGCACCATCGGAAATGCAAGAACTCTCTTGTCAACTGCAAGAGCTGTCCGAGAAGGGCTTCATCCGTCCTAGTTCTTCGCCTTGGGGTGCACCTGTTCTTTTCGTGAAGAAGAAAGATGGATCGTTTCGTATGTGCATCGATTATCGCGAGCTTAACAAACTTACCATCAAGAATCGTTATCCTCTTCCTCGAATCGATGACTGTTTGATCAACTTCAAGGAGCTGCCATATTCTCGAAAATTGATCTACGTTCTGGATATCATCAATTACGAGTTCATGAGGATGACATCCCAAAGACCGCTTTTCGTACTCGTTATGGACACTATGAGTTTATGGTGATGCCTTTTGGTTTAACCAATGCTCCTGCTGTCTTCATGGATCTCATGAACCGAGTATGCAAGCCTTATCTAGACAAGTTTGTGATCGTTTTTATTGATGACATACTTATTTATTCCAAGTCCAACACCGATCATGAGCTGCATTTGAGATTGGTTCTTGAGTTGTTAAAGAAAGAGCAATTGTACGCAAAGTTCTCGAAGTGTGATTTCTGGCTCGAGGAAGTTCAATTTCTAGGACACGTGGTGAATAGTCAAGGAATTCACGTTGATCCTGCAAAGGTGGAAGCTGTGAAGAATTGGTGTGTTCCTACAACTCCTACCGAAGTTCGTTCTTTCTTGGTCTTGCTGGTTATTATCGGCGTTTCATTGCCAATTTCTCGAGGATCGCGAAACCGCTCACCACTTTTAAAAATTAATTTGCGTTTTAAAACAAGAATCGGGCTTTGGTGCGATGGTTTACAACAAACACTTACACATGGCAGGTCAGGTGTTCGAACCCTGCCCCTGCAATGTTATTATTCTAGCAGTTTTCTTTTATTTTTCTTATTATTAAATAAGAAAAACTATTAATATAATAATAAATCTAAATAAATCTTATTTTGTTAACTAAAACATTTCAGAATTATTAAGTTAAATTTTAATATTTTAAAACTTATAACTCTTAACTTTAATTACTTGTTAAACAATAAAAAGATCATAAAAATATTACTAAGTCGTTTATACGATATAATATATTATAGTCCAAACTTGGATTATTCCAAAACACTTCAAAACTACATATTTCAAATATTTTAAATGTTTAATTATAAAAATAGTTATTTAAATAAATGTTAATTATTAATCTAATCATTTAAGCATGTTATATCATAATTAATTAATAAATTTATTCGTTAACTTTTATTTAAATTCTTGAAATTTATAAAACAATATAATTTGCTTTATTCTTATTTTTAAGGTTTTGTATTATAAAACTTTATGATAAATCGTTTTAAAAGCTCAAAACTTTATAAAATGATTTTAAATAATTTTAACTTCATTTAAATAAGTATTTAATTAATTCTCTTTATCAAGTTTTAAATAATTAATTATTAAATTAATTATTTCTTTTCACATATTATACTTAATTTCTATTAAATCAATAATTTAAATTGTTGGGACCTTTTTAATCATTTTTGGACTTAATTGATTTATACTAAACCAAAGCGTAAACGATTTATTATTTTTATTTAATTATTTAAACCCCCAAATCCCAATTGGAACCCTAGTTCATGTCTAACTGATAATCATATTATCAAACTTAATCTTGGAATATATACGTTTAGGTAACTTGTAAAAGAAATCGTTAGAGCCTCGTTTAATCTCTTATCATCATTCTTATACTTATTTTCATGTGAGTTTCCTTGCCCCTTTTTACATTTTTCACACTATTTTGGGGTGAAACATGATACTTATACATCATACACTTATAAATGTTTGAGACTTGTAATGCACTTACAATTCATCTTTATATTTTGTCATGGTTATTTGTGTGTTGTAATTGATAATATGAGATACATAGTTTGTTTACAATCATTAACTGTTGCTAGCCTGGCGACGTCTTAGATCTTTAGGCCTGACAAGCCTATTTGGTGCTAAAGCCGAGGTATTGTCGGCTCCTAATGACGTATGTGTAAGGCCCCGTTCCCGGGCACCTCATAGTTGGTCAATCATAGCAGTTAAAACACTACACTTTATAATTATGCAAACTTAAGCAGCGGAAATAATTTATAAAAAACCATTCATTTCATTTAAAACACTGTTGTTAAGCAATACATCATCATTATCTGTTTACAAAAGAATTGTTTTAACGCATTACAAAACAACAGCAACATAGAATACGAATGGATGTCAGGCTTTTCCTACCGAGTAGCTTCACCCTCGTGCCATCCTCAGCAATATTTATGTGCCAACTGAAAATGTATAAAAGTCAGCGTTGCTGAGTGAGTTCTAGTTTTATAAGTAATAAAATACTTTCTATATGTTGTATATGAAAATACTCTTTTCTGTAAAATACAACTCTGTACTGTATATGCGAGCACGCATTAACTATATGAACAAATACTGTTCGTTCTCTTTACTGTATGCCTTGTCTGTTTTGTAAACTTTTATCTTTATGTTTCACTTTCTGTATGGACCAGTGAGCAATACCCCAACTGTATGCGCGATGGAAAAACGGGTGATGGGCCATCTATATCCCTCGAAAGGGTCAACTATATCCCTCGAAAGGGTCAACTATATCCCTCAAAAGGGTCAACTATATCCCTCGAAAGGGTCAACTATATCCCTCGAAAGGGTCAACTATATCCCTCGAAAGGGTCAACTATATCCCTCGAAAGGGTCAACTGTATCCCTCGAAAGGGTTCTGTGTACTGTGTACAAGGCCGACCCAATCACCCAGGACAGGCTACAAAGGTCCTGCCAATCTCAATTGATTGGCCTTGTGTGCATAATATGGTAGCTAACCCGCAGTACAGTTGAGCTAACGACAACACGGTCGTGCACCTCCTGTAAGCTTGCAAGACTTGTTAACATTTTCATTAATGTTCCTCTTCTTTTCTTTATTGCTCTTTCACTTTATTATTACGGTATACATTACGTTACGATAATAACATACCACGTAAAGTCACATACTTTAACTAATAATAATAATAGCAATAACAATAATAAGGAACAATCATAACTATGCATGAAACATCATCATAAATAAGCCCCAGTCAACCTCGGTCAAAAACCCTAAAGCACAGACTCCAGAAAATTCTGTAAAAAGTTCTAAGTGCTTAGGCGCTTGGTCACTATTTGGGCGCATGAGCCCTGTTTGGGCGTTTCATCACTATGTAGGCCATCAACCAACACTTATCATTTTATCCCTTAGGCGCATGAACTATTCAGGTGCATGGGCACTATTTGTGCGTATGAACACTTAGGCGTATGGATTATTCGGATGCATGAACACTTAGGCGCATGAGCCACTTGGCGCATGGGCACTATTGGGGCGCATGGCCCTACACTTAGTCATCCGGCTAACATTTCTAGGCGCATGGACCACTGTTCAGGCGCATGGGCTATACTCAAACATTTCTAAGGTAATCTTAGGTGCATGGGCTACTGTTCAAGTGAATGGATTACACTTAAATCTTTCTAAGGCATTTTCAGATGCATGAGCCTTATCTAGGCGCATGGACCTTCTGTGTAACATGTTTCCAGTATGTTTACAAAGCCAATCATCAAACCTATCTGTTCACAGCTTAACGTGGCTATTCTAAATATGATAAACCTATGAGAATTCAAGAATCAACATCCAATCATGCACATTACATACGGGTAAACATACAAAAGCTTTAAAAATCGTTTTAATACATTTTCAGCCCCAAAGATAATTTAAAACAAGTAAAAATCGGGGTCTAGAACTCACCTGATGCAACTTGGGTGTTTCTTCCTTTCTAACCCGCTTGCAATAAGTTCAAACACCTAAAAACAATACCAAACACGCACACACCCGAGCACATACACAACACATAAGCACATATGCATATAACCGGGATAAAACCCGTCATAAACACTTAAAACCACGAATTCTTACCTTGAATTCGATTCCTTCTTCTTCTTCTTCAAACCGAGAGTTTCTGCTCTCCTCTTGTCTTTCTCTCTCTAAAACCGAAGAAGATGGTGATGTGAAGTGAGGGTGGGCGGCCATGCCCACCTTTACACTAACTTTTCAAAGTTTTGTCCTTTTGGACACTTTTAGTCCCTCCACTTGGACTTTATGGATTTTCTTTCATTTATTTTTCATTTCTTGTCTTTTAAAAATAACCGGGTGTTACAGTATGCTTGTTCATCATGGGAACCAAATACACTTAGCCAATCTTATATACTTGTAATCAAGTCGAGGTTTGGTTGTAACGATATGTGTTCTATAACCTTACTAACTTATATCCTATGACATGAATTGCTACTTGTAACCTTGTTATATTATGTATGAAAACCTTGAAAACTCACCAACTTTTTAGTTGACCTTTTATTTTCATCATTTTTCAGGTTTGATGCTTGAAGATCTTCTTATGCTCATATAGGACTTGGACCTATATTAATTGAAAGACTTATGTTATTTGTTTGTATTTTTGATTGATTTGTAATTACATATTTGTCTTGTAATGTTTTATGAATAATGACATTTAATATTATTACAACTTAATTAGTTCCATGTGCTATGAGCAATCGTCTCCCATTCGTCCGGCCCGATGATTCCGCCCCGATGATTCCACCGTCAGTCGGGGTGTGACAGATTGGTATCAGAGCCATGGTTATAGGGAATTAGGTTATTAGAAATAGAATGACCTAGACTATAACTAAGTATCCTTACACATGAGTCCGCTCATGTATTTTATATGCTTAGATAGGATTTTATGTGCCTTATGTGTTTATATTTGATTATATGATTATATGCCTTATGTGTTTATGCTTATACTTTAAATCTTATCAATGCACACACGAACTTTAACTCATATTCTAAGGCATTATATGGCTGAATCAAATGGTTTTCAAAAATGTGTTTTTGAATCGTTCTTTGTGGTTTTCAAGTCTTGTCAAAGTCTATGTCCTATAACTTGAAACATGTAATGTTGGAAGAGTGAGATGCCTATATCTCGAGGTGTTCTATCTAGGCAAGGTATTCATATAAATCCAAATCAACCGATGGATCCATTTACCTTACCTGGGAACCCTTGGGATGAGTGTTCGCTTATAGGTACGCATGTCTTCATTACGGTTATAGTTGACCTAATACTTTGATAAGTCAACGTAATGTTTTGGGCTGTAAACCGAACTTTACACTCGAAACATCTTGTTATTTTGGCTTTTTTCTTCATTGATTTTGTCCTCCTGAATCTTAAACTCACTATCCCAAATCTCTTAACGACCCTTAATAATCTTTCTAAACGTCTTCCCTCAAAACCGCACTCATCCTAAAAACTTATTACAACGATGCTCTCAATTCTAAATTAAACCCGCAATCATAACAAACACGATTCTCATATCAACGTTAAGCTAATAAAACTTTAAAACCTCAAAGTCACAATTAAACAATAATCGATCATCCTGAAACCCCGTAAAAATTATTCCCTTGTGTAGTTCTTGTGAATTTCATATTCCATCCAAAAGCATCCTGAACTTATCTCCGAGTCTCGTGTCACACTAATACTTAGTGTTTCCTCGTGACAAAACCTACCCAACTGTCTTGAATCATTTAAAATACAAACGTTTATCAATCTGGTGCCCTTTGCCAATAAACACATGAAATCATAAATAATGAACTTTTAACAAACTTAAGCATAGCAAAACCTCATAATTAAGCTCAATGAGTTTAAACGTTCCAAGTGGCACTTGCAAACGTGACAAAATCCAAGTCTCCTCGTATCCTTAGTCCCCTCGTGATTAATTTCGGGACGAAATTTCTTAAGTAGGGGAGACTATAACATCCACTAATTTTCAAATTATAATTCGAACCCGTTTTGTTGATTATATAAATCAAGCACATCATTTAAACTACTTCTTTTATTTTAGTGGTTTTTTTAAACGATAATGTGTTATATAACTAACTTTGTAAAATTGGTAATTTAAAATCCAAACCTGTTTCCATTTTGAACTATCATGCAATGAAAAATATCATTATTAAATTATTTTAGTTTTTATTACTTAATAAATCAAATGTATTAAATGTATAATTTAATAAATATTATGAATTATTTTATTCGAATATTATTTATCAACCCATTTAAACAAGGTATTATAATTTTATGACTTATAGAATATTATATAATTTATAAAATAAATTTTTATAAATTTATGATGTCTTATCTTCATTTAAGAATTTAAATTATCAAACTAAATAAATTATTGATATTCTACAAATACATGTGAAGTCTATAAAAGTTTCATAAACTAGTGATTTATTTAAGAACGTTTTAAATAATTTGAAAACAAAGGAGATATTAAGTTTGGGGTTCAAAATGTAATCCTTGAAACTTTGTTTTAAAAGTTTTTGCATAAAATAAGAACCTTACTAAACCACAGGGACCAAAACGGTAACTTATTTAAAATACCCAAACCAAACAACCCCAACCCTGTTTTTCCGGTCGCCGGCCGGCAAGCCCCGGCAACCTCTAAAACCCCCAAATTGGTTCGATTCATGACCCCAAACGGCTTCACATCCCTTCTAGAACACGTTTCGAACCTATAAACAACAATTATGTACATTTAAACATCGGTTACAAAGCTTAATCGAGTGTAGTAACCGTAGCCTTAAACCTTAGAGCCGTTCGAACAATAAAACTCCATAATAATCAAATTAATCGAACATAAACGATTATATATCTATCCTTAACGTTTAATAGTTCCAATTTCACATGAAACACACAAACATCGAGTTCGACCATCACCCCCATTCGCGACCTGCAACATAGTCGATATCCACGTTTGAAGCAACTTAGATCAAAATTGATAAGGTGCTTTTACTCTCTGTTACCTAAGGATGCTACACACTCAAGGAATTTGTTTATGATCGACTCAATCACAACAAACCGACTTCCACCCGTCGCGACTTGTTCTTCATCGTATAACTTCAATTCGATCATTGTTATGGTAACTAAATACTCGTACACACTCAGTTTCACAGGGACAATGAAAGCCCTAAGTTTAATTTCATTATCAACATCAATTTGATGTTCAATTGGAATCAAACGATTCTAGGGATTATAAGGATTTGGGGAAATTATTTGAAGAATGGTTTTTAAAAATTAATTTGCGTTTTAAAACAAGAATCGGGCGTTGGTGCGATGGTTTATAACAAACACTTACCCATGGCAGGTCAGGGGTTCGAACCTTGCCCCTGCCATGTTTTATTCTAGCAGTTTTCTTTGATTTTTTTTATTAAATCAGAAAACTATTAATATAATAATAAATCTAAATAAATATTATTTTGATAACTAAAACATTTCAGAAGTTATTAAGTTAGATTTTAATATTTTAAAACTTATAACTCTTAACTTTAATTACTTGTTAAATAATAAAAAGATCATAAAAATATTACTTAGTCGTTTATACGATATAAATATATTATAGTACAAACTTGGATTATTCCAAAACATTAAGCTCTTTTTCTTTTGTCTACTTTCACTGACTTAGACTCCCCCTTTTTGGTTGCATTGGGTTCAGGGGTGTGAATGTCAGAAAGTTTCTTAGAAACTGCAACATCAACTAAATATTGAAGAGTTGAGGAAAGCCTCTCATCAATGGCTTGATGTATAGTGTTTGTGATAATGGAAGTGATGAGAGGTAAGGATGTTTGAAAGGTTACAACCATTTGCTCAGAGGGGTTCTGTCCCTGAGAAATGGCACCTGAAGCAGAGGCTGGTGGCAAGTTTGTTGAGAGTGGCTCAGTATTTGGGATAGTTTCAGGAGAAACTGCCATCTATGGGTGAATGTGGGCAGATGGACTTGATTCTTGTGACATTTTGGCAAGCAGTTCTTATAGTCTGCATACCTCAGTCTCAAGAATAGTATTGTGGGCTAGAACATCAAAGAAAAAGCCCAGGTCATCATCAGTCTGTGCTGAATCAGCTGACCTCCTGATGAAATCAGGATGAACATGTGCTAAGTGTAGATCAATATTCACATGTGCCCCTATTTCTCGGAACTGGGGACTTCCTGCCTCAGGATAATGTCCTTCATTGGCAGTTGCCTCTGGTGAGGACTTAGAAATGATACCAGCTTCATCCTGATCATATGCTAAACAAGGAGAAGAGGCAGCGTCACCAGATGTTCTAATATCCTCCTCTACACTAGGAGATTGAACTTTGTAATCCCTATGCTATGGGTTATCAGCTACATTATAATCCTCTCCCTCAACGGTTGAGGTTTTCCCAGTAGTAATAGGTTTCTGGGGAGGGGTAGAGGAATGTAGTTGAGTCAATACTTGTGCAATAACCACAGTTGGGCTTGTAGGGGTGGCTTCAGTGGAGATAGGTGTGAAAAGGATTGCACCTGGGGAGAATGGTGCTCTTCAATGGCAATCCTCTCAAGTGAGAGAGATTCCAGTAATGTGGTTTCCCTATTTTTGGTTGCATCAGGATCCTGTTGAGAGGATACCTGAGCGGTTTCAGCTGGTAGATTCCTGGAAACTACAGGGGGATTACAACCCATAGTTTCATCCTGCCTTTGTGTTGCAGGGGCATCAGTAGGGGACTCAACTCCCTGAGTAGCCTTTTTGGGTTGTTTGGAGAGAGGTTCGGAGGGGACTTGGATCTGGAGGATGAGGCTGTGGGTACCTTCTGCTTGGGTTTTAGCAGTTTGGCAGCCTCTTTGAGGTGTGGGTTAGAGTTGTGCCTGGAGTATACCTCTGGCAAAACTATCACAGCAGGGACTCCAAGGCCAACAGGGCCATTAGATTGTAACTGACTCATGATTATGGCCATAAGAAACCTTGGATATAATAGCCATCTATTAGCTACAGGTTTTATTGCCAGATCTTTTAATTCCGAAAATATAAATTCAGAAAAATTTAAGCTTTAGCGCTCAAGAATAGAATACAATACCTGCTGCCACCTGGATGACATTTGATCCCATGAAGAGGTTTTGGGGGCAAGACAAACATTGATCATGTGAAAGATTAGGCGTTCAGCATCATGAAAGTGCTTCTTCAGAATGGTAGTAGCACTTAGGTTGCCCTCATAGCCATGATTAATGAATGAGAGATCAATGGTGCCCTTCGGGTATTTGGTGACAAAGGTAGCATCATTCATATCTAGCGTTTGGCGAATGATAGTAGGAGTGACAATCACCTTCTTCTTGTTTACAAATGACTGGAGAGTGATCGCAACATCATTCTCACCACTATGGATGGTGACATTTGTCCAGAATTGACGAAGAGATTCGGGATAGATGGTAGGATTCAGAAGAAAAGCAGTTCGATACTGGGAATCAACCATCAGATCAATAGCATCATCAAACTTAGTCCAAAAGGTTGATTTTGTGAAGTAAGCAACACAGTTGTGTCGAGGTTTGATTTGCATGGTCGCCATTAATGGGAGATGAACGTTCAGAAATCGATTTATGAAAAGTTTGAAGTTAGGGTTAGGTATTTATAGGTTATGAAACGGCTGAAAGAAAACATCTAAAAGTTTTGGCTTTAGTCATCAGTTGTTAGAAAACGAGTGAAGACATGGTTTTAACTTTCAGGTGTTGTATACAACTGAAGACTTGGTGTTTGTCATCAGTAGTTGAAAAAAAAACTACTGAAGACTTGGTTTGGCTTCAGTTGTTTTGAAATGAAACAGCAGTTGTTAGAACCAATTGAAGAATAAACTTACTCATCAGTTGTTGTTGTCAATTCACATATCTCATTTGTTTCATTTGTCCTTAACACTTACTTAGCAGATTATCTGATTTTCAGATGTTTCATTGGTCATCAGTGCTTATCTATTATAACAGACGTCAGTATTTGTAACCACTTCAGTACTTTGCAACAGATAAAGTACTTCAGTACTTTAAGGAATTTAGTCTTCAGTAGTTATGAAAAACTGCTGAAGATAAAATAACTTCAGTACCTATTTGTGACAGTTGTACACTAATGCTCATCAGTACTTAGGAGCTGAGATCATCAGTAGTTGTCAATTTATTCAAGCTGTAGCATACCAAGCCTTAGCATAAGATTTTGAAAAGTTGCACTGTCCAAAGGCTTAGTAAATATATCTGCAAGCTCATCAGCACTAGGAACAAACTTTGGATCAATCAGACCTTTTCATAACAATCCCTAATAAAGTGATGTCTGATCTCAGTATGTTTGGTCCTAGAATACTGGACAGGATTCTTAACAATACAAAGAGCTGAAGCACTATCCATTAGTAAAGGAGTCTTAGTCTCCATAATGTCATAATCCAGTAATTGATTCTCAAGCCAGAGTACCTGAGATGTACAACTTGCAGCAACAATGTACTCTGCTTCAGTAGTGGATGTAGCAACAGAGGTTTGTTTCTTACTCTGCCAAGAAACCAAACAGTTGCCTAGAAATTGACATCCACCAGAGGTGGATTTTCTGGTTAATTTACACCCGGCATAGTCACTATCAGAGAAAGAAACTAATTTGCAAGAGTGCCCAGTAGAATACCAAAGTCCTAGAGATTGAGCTTGCAAATATCTAAATATCCGTTTGACTGCAATCATATGGGATACTTTAGGTGCAGCCTGAAATCTAGCACAGACATAAGTTGCAAACATAATGTCTGGTCTAGAAGCTGTAAGATACATCAAGGAACTAATCGTACATCTGTAAAGAGTTTCATCAACTGCTTTACCTTTCTGATCAGCATCCAGTTGTGTGGTGCTGCACATGGGAGTAGAACAGGGCTTACAGTGTTGTAAATCAAATTTTTTCAACAAATCCTTTGTATATTTTGACTGATGAATGAAAGTTCCATTAGCCTTTTGTTTGATTTGCAACCCCAGAAAGAACTGTAATTCTCCCAGGCACTCATTTCAAACTTTTGTTGCATCAACTTAGTAAAGGCATCACACAACTGTGGATCAGAGGATGCAAAAATAATATCATCAACATAAATTTGAACAAGGAGCTTATGCCTGCCTACTTTCTTAATGAACAAGGTTTTATCTATGGATCCTCTAGTGAAATTATTTTGAAGAAGAAAGTTGGACAGTGTTTCATAACAGGCTCTAGGTGCTTGTTTTAGTCCATAAAGAGCCTTATCAAGCTTATACGCCCAATCTGGATGTTTATGATCTTCAAAACCTGGTGGTTGGCACACATAAACTTCTTCTTTTATTTTACCATATAAGAATGCACTTTTGACATCCATTTGAAAAACTTTGAGATTATGAAAAGCAGTATAAGCTAAAAACAATCTGATTGCTTCCAGTCTGGCTACATGGGCAAAGGTTTCATCATAATCAATACCTTCTTCTTGTGAAAATCCCTGTACAACCAGTCTAGCCTTGTTCTTGACAATTTGGCTTTTTTCATCAGTTTTATTCCTAAACACCCATTTAGTGCCTATTGCACACTTACCTTGGGGAAGAGGAACTGGTTCCCATACTTGCTGCTTTTGAAACTGAAGAAGCTCAAGTTGCATAGCTTCAACCCATCCATTGTCTCTTAATGCAATATGATAATTCTTTGGCTCTTACTGACTGATGAAGAGAGCATAGAAGCAAAAGTTGGACAATTGACTTCTGGTTGAAACCCCAGCATTGATGTCACCAATGATCTAAGACATGGGATGATTCTTCAGTTCTTGATACTCAATAAGATCTGTGCAAGTGTTTGTAGGTGATTCAGCAGCAACAGATGGTGATCCAGATTCTTGAAACCTATAATGAGATGACAATTCAAATGAAGTAGAGGATTCAGAGATCTCATCAGCATTTGTTGTGGATGGAACTGCTTAAGCTACAGGAACATCAAGTTTAGTAGACTCAGGCAGTTGATCACTAAAACTTGCATTGATACCAACAGATGGATAACATGTTGCAGAAGATGATGGATTCACAAAACCTGCAACATTTGGAGACTGATAAGGAACATATTGCAGTATGTCCAGATCAAATAACTCCACGGGATTTTGTGGGATTTTCTCCTTTGGAGATTCATTAAACTTTACATGCAAGGTTTCTTCTACAATCTTTGATCTGCAATTAAAAACTCTGTATGCCTTGCAAGTAGAGGAATACCTAACAAAGTACCCAGCATCCACCTTTGATTCAAACTTCTGAAGTGGATCTTTTGTGTTGAGAATATAACAAGGACACCCAAATGCTCTAAAGAAGGAAATCAGAGGAGCCAAATGATGTAACACTTCATAAGGAGTCTTCATCAACCTTTTATTTACCAATACTCTATTTTGTACATAACAAGCTGTGTTAACAGCTTCAGCCCAAAAGGTTAGTGGCAAACCAGAATCAACCAACATTGACCTTGCAACTTCAATAAGGGTCCTGTTCTTTCTCTCCACCACTCCATTTTGTTCAGGAGTTCTAGGAATGCTAAACTGCCTCTTGATTCCCTTAGAGAAATAAAATTCACCAAGTGTGTGATTTCTAAACTCTGTGCCATTATCATTCCTCACACACTTGACAAAAAGAGAATACTGCTTTTCCACATGCAACACAAACTAGATGATAATTTGACCAGCCTCATCTTTTGAATGTAAGAAGAAGGTCCATACAAATCTGGAATAATCATCCACAATTACCAGACATTATTTTTTCTTTGCCATACTCATCACTCTTACTGGACCAAAAAGATCCATATGCAGTAATTGCAAGCAGGCAGTGGACTTTGGTTCTTCTATTGGAGGGAATGATACTTTATGTTGCTTTCCTTTTAAACAAGCAGAGCAGTTGTCATCACATTTGAACTCCTTTAATGGCAGACCTCTCACTAACCCATGAAGGATCAGCTGGTTCATGTTTCTAAGATTCACATGACCAAGCCTTCTGTGCCAAAGCTCAGATTCCTGAGGAGAGGCCTTGGAGAACAGACATGGATGGCCTTTTAGATCAATTTTCTTTGATAAGTCTAAGGCATATACTCTTCCAACACTGTTGACTTTCAGGAGAGTATGTTCATCCAATATCTTGTCAGTCATATTCAAAACATTGAAAGACAGAATTCGACAGTTCTGACTGGTGAAAAGTGCAACATGCCCTTTATCACACATTTGACTGACACTCAACAAATTATACTTGAGATGCTGCACATGGTTGACATCATCAAACCTTATTTCACCATTTGAAACAAAGCCTTTGCCGATGATGTAACCCTTAGCATCATTAACAAAAGATACAAATCCCTCTTTCCTTGAGAGTAGTCATGAAGAAGAGATCTGCTCCTAGTCATATGCATAGATCCTCCACTGTCCACATACCAGATGCTTCTATGGCATGTTGAAGAACCCTACATATATCACAACAACTAGTTAGCTTTTGAGACCCAAACCTTTTTGGTTTTGGGTCTGTTCTCATCAACAGCTTTTATACTAACTAATTTTTCATGATTAACAGCCTTTAAAGAAGGAGATGGTGCTGAAAAGGATTCCTTTGATTATGGCTTAGGTTTCCTTTTCAGTGGTTTAATCACAGGTACATCTATTTGGTTAACTCTCCCCAATAGATGTTGAACCATCATAACAAGTTGTGTCTGATTGTTGTTAAAGCTTTCAGTTCAACAGACACATCAGAACTTGTTTGTGAATGATTCCTGTGAGACACCATGTCCTCCTTTTTGAAAGACACAGACTTAGTTTGTAGTTTTGATACCCTTTGAGGAGTATTTTTAGCTGTTTTATGATAAACTTCTTTCTTCTGTTTAGATTTTTGTGAAGACTTTGGTTTATCAGGTTGAGATGTTTGTGGCACAAACCTGGTTTCAAATTCATCTTTCATTTTATTAATTTTCTTTTTGATGATTTTATCGTTGTTAAATTTGGAACCCTTTCTATACCAACATTCATCAGTGAGATGATTGAATAGACCAGAAATTTCACATGGTTTTTTCTTCATCTTCTGTTGATCAGCTGCTAAAGACGATGAAACTACTGAAGGTGTGTTCTTTAGTACTTTCTTCCTTTCAGTACTTATGTGAAGTACTAAAGGATTTGTAACAACTGAAGACTTGTTCTTCAAAGATTTTCTATCAGTACATTTGGATTTCCTGATAGATTCTTCAGCAGTTGTCAAAGCATGTTTGGTTCCATTTGGCTTGAAATGTTCTTCAGGGGTTGTTACTTGCTCTTCAGTACTTTGAATACCTTTTGAGACAACACCTGGAGGACTCAGCTTTTCTTTGATCATGTGTTCATCAGAAGTAGGATCATCGGTAGACTGATTAGCTGAGGTACTATTACTGACTTCATCCTCTGATTGTACATTATCACTTGAGGATGAGACACATGATGATGTGGTTTGGGAATTGATTTCACCTTCAGTTTTACTTCTGTCTTGGGAGTAAAATCTGTAGGAGGTTCAGTGTGATTATATCCAATCCCAAACTTCACATTTGAAGCAGTTTGCTTACTGGAAGCATTTCAAACCCCTTGCAAGATGTTACCCAGCGTTCACACTCCACTTGAGTAGCTGCAAGTGTTTCTTTGAGACTCTTGTGATTTTCTAAGATGACCTCTACCTTAGCCTTTTCATCAATGATTTGGCATTTTAATTTGTAAATCTCATCATCTTTTTCTTTTAAAACAGACTCAAACTTAGCTTTTCTTTTGGAAATCACTTTCTCTAGGTCAAGATTTTGATTAATTAAAGCTACATTTTCTTCTCTAATTGAGGCAAAAGCAGCTATGCATGACTCAGAACACAACTTGGCCTTAGCCTCAAAAGATATTTGTGGTATGTGTGATGATGAAGCATTTGAGCTTGAACCACCAGTAGACTCCAGGGCCATAAGAGCAAGATTTCCAAAAGGATTTTCACTATCATGTTGACCAGCACCAGAGAACATTTGTTCAGAATAACCAGAAAGATCATCTGGTAAACTACTCCAGTCAACAACACCAGGAGTGAAAAAGCTTTGATGTGATTGAGATTGAGATTGAGATTGTTGACTTGATTGAGGTGGTTGAGGTTCAGGTAGGGCATGTGATTGTTGAGCTATGGGTACAGGAACCTGATTGGACCGTGGCATGTAAAAACAGGGATAAGGATATGGCATTTGACCTTGAGGAACAAAATATGCAGGAGATGATTGATTTTGTGAATGATGACCAGAACTGGTAGAATGTTGCCCTTTGTTTTGCGAATTATTGCTTGGAAAGGTCACAAAGGGTGCAGAAGAGTTAGATCCATATGATCTACACTCTCTTGCAAAATGTCCAAGTCTATGGCACTTATGACACCTCAACTTGCTCTTGTCAAAACCAACTTTGGTTTTTCCAGAGAGACCAGGGAATTTTCTACCTGTCCTTTTGTAAAATTTTTGAGATCTGATATTAAATATTTCCATTTGGCTCAAAATATCCATCTCTTCCAAATCATCATCAGCAATTCCTTTCAAATCATCCATCAAAAAACACAGATTGTCACTATTACATCCTGAATTACCATCAATACCAGCAAAAGCATGATCTCCACTGTTTGAAGAGAAATCAATATGCTCATCATAGGAACTTTCTGATGTAGCATATTCTGACTTATGACCAACCAGAGCAGCATTCCCTGGTACAAAGTCATCCGTGAGCTTCCCAAATGAAGTCAGTTTTCTTTTCTGTTCTATCTCTCTTTCAAATGTAAGCAGTTTCCCATGAAGTTGGGTGAGAGATAGATTATCTAGATTCACACTAGAGCGTAGGACAATGGTATATGTGTCCCATCTCTCAGGCAGGGATCTGAGAAATCTGTTGTTCATCAGACTGTTTGTATATTCATGTTTAACCATTTTCAACTCATATATCAAACAGGAGAATCACTCAAACTGTTGAGTCAGTGACTCACCCTTTCTATGAGAGAATTCTCATATTGCTGGGCAAGGATTTCTCTATTGTTTGCTAAGGCCTCATCAGTTCCCCCAAATTGTTCTTTTAGAGCAACCCAGAGGTCATGAGCAGATTCATGATGCATAAGTCCAGAATAGATTTCATTAGGCAGTGTCATGGCTAGAATTCCATGGGCTTTAGCATCAATTTCAAACAGTTTCAGATCTTCATCTGAATATTGCTCTTTCTTCTTCGGAACCATCTCATTGGTTTCCGGATTACTCACCATAGGCTTATATGGTCCATGAACCACAGATTTCCAACAACCTGAACTATTAACAGACAGGTGATGGAGCATTCGTCGTTGCCATATGTTGTACTCACTCCTAACAAGCATCGGAGGCTTTGTTGAGGAGCCAGTATTGTGAGGATCATTGATTGATGTAGCCATTTTCACCAATTTAAACAGGTTCAATAAGAGTTTAACGAACCTAACTCAAAAACTCAACACACAATTTGAAATAAGAAGAATCTCAAATTGATTCACAGGAAGCAACAGAAAAACAAACTCTATAACCAATTCTTGCAAATGTTCCAATTCGATCAAACTAAGATATCAAAAGAACAGTTTCAATGATCAATTGTTAAATCGATCAATGATGCTTTGATACCATTTGAAGGGGTCGAGATCTAGTTTGTCAATTAATTTGCAGCGGAATAGCACATGAATTAGACAAAATTCTAGCAAGAATAATATGAATATTCAATCAAACAGTAACAGTTATAGAGAGAGAGTTTTCTGCAAAAAGAATGTTTTCATTCATGCACAAGCTTCCCATAGAGGGAAATTAGGTCAACATTCCTTTTATAAGGAATGTGACATCAGTTGACGTCACATGATAGTGACATCTAACTGATTTATAAAACAACTAAAATTAAACTAAACTACTGAAGATGTCCACAACAACTGAGGACACCTTTATTAGACGCTAAGTATAAACTAACATTATAACTACTAAAGTTATAACATCTGAAGTATAAGAACTTCAGATGTTTTACATAATATAAAACTACTGATTACAAACTACTGAAATATAAACCATCACAACTACTGAAGAGACCTACTTCATCTGTTATGACAACTTCTGAGAACTTGATCTTCAGACTTTGTCTTCAGCAGATGTCTTCAAACTTTGTCTTCAGCAGTTGTCTTCAGACTTTGTCTTCAGACATTGTCTTCAGACTTTGTCTTCAACAGTTGTAGATCACTTTAGTTGTTTTGATGTCTTTGGGACTTAAAGGTTTTCAGATCTGGCTTATTGTTCTTTTGTTCCAACAAGAAGAGGAAGCGAAGACTCACCTTCATCACTCCCACAACTACCACTACATCCACCACCACTACATCTACCACCACCACTCTACCTACCACCACAGCCGCCATCCCTACCACCATTCCTCCTAAACCACTACCACCCTTCCATCCACCACCACATCATTCACACCTATACCACCACCACTGTTGGACCAAAAGAACCAATGAGCCTGATCAGAAAAACTTCTAAGTCCCACAGACATTACAACTGCTGAAGAAGATCACAACAGCTAAAGACATCAACTAATTACAAGGTCTGAAGACAAAGTCTGAAGACAAGATCTAAAGATTTCTACTGAAGACAAAGTCTGAAAGTAAAGTACTGAAGACAAAGTCTGAAAGTGAAGTATTGAAGAAAAAGTCTGAAGCTATTAGCTGAAGACAATGTCTGAAATAAAAGTCTGAAGAACAAAGACTGAAGACAAAGACTGAAGACCAGAGTGATCAGTAGTTGTCACAACAGCTGAAGTTATTAACTTCAGTAGTTGTGATGGTTTTCCTTTTCAGTACTTGTAATATACCTTTCAGTAGTTTATAGTTTCAGTAGTTTTAGTTCAGTAGTTTTTTGTTCTTGTACTTAGCATTCTCTGACATGCGATCAGTTGTTGAGAACATTCTCAGTAGATTGCATAGTTTCAGTTGTTTGTATATTCTGTTAGATGTCACTATCAAGTGACATGAGCAGACGTCGCATTCCTTATATAAGGAATGTTGACCTAATTGTCACGTGTGACTTTCAGCCACCACGAAAGCATTTGAATGAAATATTCCTTTTGCATAATTCTCTCTCTCTCTCTCTCTCTCTATAACCGTGTACTATTCCATTGAATATCAATTGAGTTCTTGCTAAATTGTCTAATTCATTGTTCGAATTCCACTGCAATCTACTCTAATTAATCAAACTTAAATCACGGATCCTAACAAATGGTATCAGAGCAGGTTAATCATTGATCGATCTAACAATTGATCATTGAAACTGCTATTTCGATATCTAAGTTTGATCGAATTAGAATATTTGCAAGAATTGGTTATTGAGATTGAATTTCTCTGCTTTCGGTTATTTGCTTTGAGATTTCTCTTGGTTCGTATTGAGTTTGTTGTGTTTTGCGCTAAATCGGTTAAAACTTAATTGAATTTGATTGAATCTAAGAATGACTACTCCTTCTAATGACCCTCACAATACTGGCTCCTCAACCAAGCCTCCGATGCTGGTTAGGACTGAGTATAACATATGGCAACGAAGAATGCTCCATCACCTGTCTGTTAACAGTTCAGGTTGTTGGACATCTGTGGTACATGGTCCACACAAGCCTATGGTGAATAATCCGGAAACCAACCAAATGGTTCCGAAGAAGAAGGAACAATACTTAGATGAGGATTGAAAACTGTTTGAGATTGATGCTAAAGCCCATGGAATTCTCGCCATGGCACTGCCGAATGAAATCTATTCTAGGCTTACGCATCATGAAACTGCTCATGACCTCTGGAATGCACTGAAAGAAAATTTTGGTGGAACAGATGAGGTCTTAGCAAACAACAGAGAAATCCTTGCCCTACAATATGAGACATTCTCTCATAGGAAGGGTGAGACACTGACTCAACAGTTTGAGCGTTTTTCCTGTTTGATCTCTGAGCTAAAAATGGTCAAACATGAATACACTAATAGCCAGATGAACAACAGATTCCTCAGATCACTGCCTGAGAGATGGGACACATATACCATTGTCCTACGCTCCAGTGCAAATCTGGATAGCCTATCTCTCACCCAACTCCACGGGAAACTGCTTACATTTGAAAGAGAGATAGAGCAGAAAAGGAAACTGGCATCATCAGGAAAGCTCACTGATGACTTTGTACCAGAACACTGCCTTGGTTGGTCATGAGTCAGAATATGCTGCATCAGAAAGCCATTATGATGAGTATATAGATTTCTCTTCAAACAGTTCTGATCATGCATTTGTTAGTGTTGATAGTCATCAGGCTGTAATAGTGACAATTTGTGCTTCATTATGGATGATTTGAAAGGTATTGCTGATGATGACTTAGAAGAGATGGATATTCTGAGCCAAATGGCCTTGATTAATATCAGATCTCAAAAGTTCTACAAGAGAACTGGTAGGAAATTTCCAGGACTCTCTGGCAAAACCAAAGTTGGTTTTGACAAGAGTAAGTTGAGGTGTCACAAATGCCACAGGCTTGGGCACTTTGGAAGAGAGTGTAGATCAACTGGATCTAACTCCTCTGCACCTTTGTGACTTTTCCAAGCAATAGTTCACAAAACAGAGGGCAACATCCTGCTAGTTCTGGTCATCACTCACAACCTCTATCTCCTGCATATTTTGTCCCTCAGTGTCCAATGTCATATCCATATCCCTGCTATTACATGTCACAGCCAAATCAAGTTCATGTTCGTATTGCACAACAACCTCAAGCCTTACCTGAGCCTCAACCATCTCACCATCTTAATCACAACCTCATCACAGCTTCTTCACCCCTGGTGCTATGACTGGAGCAGTTTACCAGATGATCTTTCTGGTAATGAGCAATTATTTGCTAGTGATGGTCAACATGGTGGTGAACATCCTTTGGGAATCTTGCTCTCATGGCCCTGGAGTCTACTGAGGGTTCATGCTCCAATGCATCTTCATCATAGGTAACCCAGGTATCCTTTGAGGCTAAGGCCAAGCTATGTTCTGAATCTTGCATAGCTGCATTTATCTCTATTAGAGAGGCAAATGTAGCTTTAATAAATCAAAATCTTGAGCTTGAGCAAACCCTTTCAAAAGAAAAGCTGAGTATGAGTCTGTCCTTAAAGATAAAGATGATGAGATTTATAAGCTTAAATGCCAATTAAATGATGAAAAGGCTAAGGTTGAGGTCATTCTTGAGAACAACAGAGATCTCAAAGAAACACTTGCAGCTACCCAAGTTGAGTGTGACCGCTGGGTATCATCCTGCAAGGGATTTGAAATGCTTCTCAGCAAGCAAACAGCTTCGAATGTGAAGTTTGGAATAGGTTACAATCACATTGCACCACCTACAGATTTTACTCCAAAATCAATAGTAAAACCTGAAGGTGAAAGTAATTTCCAAACCACATCATCATGTGTATCATCCTCAAGAGATCACCCAAAATCAAAAGATGAAGTCAGTGTTAATACCTCAGCAAATCAATTGCCTGATGGGTTAACTACTGATAAGCACATGAAGCTGAGTACTTCAAATGTTGTTCCTCAAAGTACCTCAAGTACTGAAGGGCAAGTCACAACATCTGAAAAGCATTTCAAATCAACTGAAATAAAAGGATTAACAACTGCTAAGGAATCTATCATACTGTCTTTCAGGACGGATAGAGAACAGCTGAAGAACAAGTCTTCAGTTGTTACAGATCCTTCTGTACTTAACACAAGTACTGAAAGGAGGAAAGTACTGAAGATCACACCTTCAGTAGTTTCAATTCAGTAGTTGATCAATCCAAGATGAAGAATAAGCCATGTGACATATGTGGTAAATTCAATCATCTTTCTAATGAATGTTGGTACAAAAAGGGTTCCAAACTCAACAGAGATAAGCTCATTAAAATGCAGATGGATCAAATGAAAAATGAGTTTGAGACCAAGTTTGTACCACAGTCATCCCAAATTGATAACCCAAGGCTTCACCCAAATCCAAAAACAGGATAGGGTTTATCATAAAATAGCTGATAGTGTTCCTCATGATAAAAATCAGACTAAGTCTGTGAATTTCAAGGAGGAAATGGTGGGCACAAAGAACTCATCAAAAACAAGTACTGATATGTCACAAGAGCTGAAAGCTTTAGCTACAAATCAGACACAACTTGTTATGATGGTTTAGCATTTGTTCGGGAGAGTTAACCAACTAGATGCACCTGTGATCAAACCACTAAAAAGGTATTCCATGCCCAAATCCAAGGAATCCATTTCAGCACCATCTCCACCTTCATCAGCTGTTAATCATGAGAAACAAGTTATGGGTAAATCTATTGATGAAAACAGACCCAAAACCAAAAAGGTTTGGGTCTCAAAACCTAACTAGTTCCTTGTGATGAATGCAGGGTTCTTTTGCATGCCAAAGAAGCATCTGGTATGTAGACAGTGGAGAATCTATGCATATGACAGGGAGCAGTTCTCTTCTTAATGACTACTCTCAAGGAAAGAAGGGATTTGTTTCATTTGGAAATGATGCTAAGGGTTACATCATCAGGAAAGGATATGTGTCTAATGGAGAAATCAGATTTGATGATGTTAACCATGTGGAGAATCTCAAGTATAATCTACTGAGTGTCAGTCAGATGTGTGACAAAGGGCATGTTGCAGTTTTCACAAGCCAGAAGTGCAGGATTCTATCTTCCACAGTTCTGAGGTTGATTGACAAGGTATTGGATGAACATACTCTCCTGAAGGCCAACAAGATTGGAAGAGTATATGCCCTGGATTTGTCAAAGAAGATTGATTTGAAGGGTCATCCTTGCCTGTTCTCCAAAGCCTCTCCTCAGGAATCTAAACTGTGGCACAGAAGGCTGGGTCATGTAAATCTCAAAAACATGAATCAGCTGATCCACAATAGTTTAGTGAGAGGTCTACCAATAAAGGAGTTCCACTGTAATGAAACCTGCACTGCTTGTTTGAAAGGAAAACAACACAAAGTCTCATTCCCTCCTATTGAAGAACCTAAGTCCACTGCCTGCTTGCAGTTACTGCACATGGATCTATTTGGTCCTGTGAGAGTGATGAGCAAGGCAAAGAAGAAATACTGTCTGGTAATTATGGATGATTACTCCAGATTTGTATGGACTTTCTTCTTGCATTCAAAGGATGAGGTTGCTCAGACGATTATACACTTTGTATTGTATGTTGAGAAGCAGTATTCCCTATCAGTCAATGTATAAGGAGTGATAATGGAACAGAATTCAGAAACCATACACTTGATGATTTTTATCTTTCAAAGGGAATCAAGAGGCAGTTTAGCATCCCAAGGACTCCAAAACAAAATGGAGTAGTGGAGATAAAGAACAGGACCCTAATTGAAGCTGCAAGGTCAATGTTGGCTAACTCTGGTTTGCCATTGACCTTTAGGGCTGAAGCTGTCAACACAGCTTGCTATGTGCAAAATAGAGTTTTAGTAAATCAGAGGTTGATGAAGACTCCATATGAAGTTCTACATCATTTGGCTCCTCTAATTTCATTCTTCAAAGCCTTTGGGTGTCCTTGTTACATTCTCAACACAAAGGATCAACTCCACAAATTTGATCCTAAGGTGGATGCAAGGTATTTGGTAGGATATTCATCCACATGCAAGGCTTACAGAGTCTTCAACTGCAGAACAAAGATAGTTGAAGAAACCTTGCATGTGAAGTTCAATGAATCTCCTAAGGATAAAATTCCACAAAACCCTGTGGAGTTGTTTGATCTGGATATACTGCAATATGTTCCTTATCAACCTCCAGCAGTTGTAGATCATGTGAATAAATCATCTTCTGCAGCAAGTCTTCCACCTGGTGGTACTGAAGATGATGATGATATCAGTACTCACCTTTTCAAGTTTAGTGATCAACTACCTGAGTCCACTAAACTTAATGTTCCTGTAGCTTCAGCAGCTCCATCCATAACAAATGCTGATGAGATTTCTGACTCCTCTACATCATTTGAATTATCATATCATACTTGGTTTCAAGAGTCTAGATCAACATCTGTTGCTGTTGAACCTGCTACAAACACTTGCACTGATCTTATAGTGTACCAAGAGCTGAAGAATCACCCCATGTCTAAAAATCATGGTGATATCAATGCTGGTGTCTCAACCAGAAGTCAATTGTACAACTTCTGCTTCTATGCTCTCTTCATTAGTCAGCTAGAGCCAAAGAACTATCATGTGCTTTAAGAGACAACGTATGGGGGTTGAAGCCATGCAGCTTGAGTTACTTCAGTTCAAAAAGCAGCAAGTGTGGGAACTGGTTCCTCTACCCCCAGGTAAGTGTGCAATAGGCACTAGGTGGGTGTTTATGAATAAAACTGATATAAATGGGCTTATTGTCAAGAACAAGGCTAGACTAGTTGTACAGGGGTTTTCACAAGAAGATGGTATTGATTATGATGAAACCTTTGCCCCTGTAGCCTGACTGGAGGCAATTAGATTGTTCTTAGCCTATGATGCATTCTACAATCTTAAGTTTTTCAAATGGATGTCAAAAGTGCTTTTGTTTATATGGAAAAATAAAAGAAGAGGTTTATGTGTGTCAACCACCAGGTTTTGAGGACAATAAACATCCTGATTGGGTGTATAAACTTGATAAGGCTCTTTATGGGCTGAAGCAAGCTCCTAGAGCCTGGTATGACATACTTTCAAATTTTCTTCTTCAAAATAATTTCACTAGAGGCTTTATAGATAAAACTTTGTTATTAAGAAAGTGGATCAAATAAGCTACTTGTTCAAATTTATGTTGATGATATAACTTTTGCATCCTCTGACCCAGTTGTGTGATAACTTTACAAGTTTAATGAAACAAAAGTTTGAAATGAGTGCAATGGGAGAATTACAGTTCTTTCTAGGCTTGCAAATCAAACAAAAGGCTGATGGAACCTTCATTCATCAGTCAAAATATACAAAAAATCTTTTGAATAAGTTTAATTTACAAAACTGTAAGCCCTGTTCATATACTCCCATGTGCAACACCACACAACTGGATGTAGATCAGAAAGGTAAAGCTGTTGATGAAACACTTTACAGATGTATGATTGGGTCCTTGATGTACTTAACAGCTTCTAGACCAGATATTATGTTTGCAACTTGTGTTTGTGCTAGATTTCAGGCTGCTCCTAAAGAGTCTCATTTGAATGCAGTCAAGAGGATCTTTAGATATCTACAAGGTACACAATCTCTAGGTCTTTGGTATTCCACTGGACACTCTTGCAAATTAGTTGCTTTTTCTGATAGTGACTATGCAGAGTGTAAGTTAACCAAAAAGTCAACTTCTGGTGGATGTCAATTCCTAGGCAACTGTTTGATTTCTTGGCAGAGTAAGAAACAAACATCTATTGCTACATCCACTGTTGAAGCAGAGTACATTGCTGCTGCAAGTTGTACATCTCAGGTACTCTGGCTTCAGAACCAATTATTGGATTATGGCATTACAGAGACTAAGACTCCATTGTTAATGGATAGTGCTTCAGCTCTGTGTATTGTCAAGAATCCAGTCCAGCATTCTAGGACCAAACATATAGAGATCAGACACCATTTTATTATGGATTGTTTTGAAAAAGGTTTGATTGATCCAAAGTTTGTGCCAAGTGCTGATGAGCTTGCAGATATATTTACTAAGCCTTTGGACAGTTCAACTTTCCAAAACCTTGGTTAAGGCTTGGTATGCTGCAGCTAGAATAAGTGACAACTACTGATGATCTCAGTAAACAAGTACTGATGACCATTAGTAAACATGTCACAAATAAGTACTGATAAGTTTTATTCTCAGTTGTTTCATAACTACTGAAGACTAAATTACTTAAAAAGTATTGTACTTTCTGTTAAAAGAAACTGGTGCAGTTACAACTATTGATGTAGTTATAACTACTGATGTCAGTAAAAACAGATAAGTATGATGTCCTATGAAACAACTGAAAATAGCTAAAAAGTCTGATGAGTAAGTGTTGAGGACAGTATGAAACAGCTAAAAACCTAAGAATGACGAAAACTACTGATGAGAATTTTCTCTTCAATCGTTTCCACAAACTGCTGTTTCACCTTAAACAACTGATGACAAAACCATGTCTTCAGTAGTTTCACAACTACTGATGACTAACACCAAGTCCTTAGTTGTTTCCTACACCTGAAGCCAACCAAGGTTTTCAGTAGTTTCATAACTACTGATGACCAAAACCAAGTCTTCAGTTGTTTCAAATGTCTGATAGTTAAAACCAAGTCTTCAGTTGTTTTCATACAACTGATGATAACACCAACACTTTCAGTCATTTTCTTTTCAGCCGTTTCTTAACCTATAAATACCTACACTTATAGCCGAACGTTTCATTTATCTTTTTCTCTCTCAACAATGGCGACCATGAAACTCAAACCCAGACACAACTGTGTTGCCTACCTCTTGAAATCGACCTTTTGGAACAAATTTGATAATGCCATCGATCTTATGGTGGATTCCCAATACAGAACCACCTTTCTTTTGAATCCTACCATATACCCCGATTCCTTAAACCAATTTGGACCAAGTCTCTGTAACAACTGGTGAAAATGATAGCTAAATCACTCTCCAGTCATTGGTCAACCAGAAATAGGTGGTAATCACCCCTGACATCATTCGCAAAACCCTAAATTTGCATGATGCCACCTGTATTATAGAATACCCGAAAGGCACCATTGATATGTCTTTCATCAACAACGGGTATGAAGGAGACTTAAGTGCTACAACCATTCTCAAAGAGCACTTCCATGATGCTGAAAGACTTATCTTCCATATGGTGAATGTCTGCCTTGCTCAAAGACATCTTCATGGGATAGATGTCCTCACGATGGCAACAGGTATTGTACTCTATCTTTGAACGACAAACTTAAATTTTTCTGAGATAGTGTTTTGAACTTAAGGATCTGGCTCTGAAACCTGTGACAAACAGATGGCTACTATATCCCAGGTTTCTGATGGCCATAATTTTAAATCAATTAAATCTGAAGGCCTTGTTGTCTTGGAGTCCCTGCTCCAGCTGTCTTAGTGAGGTATACTCCAGACATAACTCTGACCCTACTCTCAAAGGGGCTGCCCGGCTGCTGCTCAAACCCAAGCAGAGGGAACCCACAGCCTCCACCTCCAGATCCAAAGTCCCCACCAAACCCAAACCCCAAAAGCCCAAAAGGCTACTCAGGGAGATGAGTCCCCTAAGGATGCCCCTGTACCACCAATACAAGAAACACATACTGGTTCTAACCCCCCAGTCATGTCAGAGACTTAACCAGCTGAAACCGCACAGGTATCCTCTCCACAGGATCCTGTTGCAACCAAATTTGCGGACACCACATTACTGGAACCTATCTCAGTTAAGAAGGTTACCATTGAAAAGCATCTCTCACCCCGGGTCCAATCTGCTTCTAACCAATCTCCAAATGAAACCGCCCCTCAAAGCCCAACCCTTATAGTTGCTAAAGTGCTGAGTCAGCTGCATTCCTCACCCCCTCCCCAAAAACCAATTAACACTGGGAATACCTCAACAATTGAGGGGGAGGACTAAAATGTTGCTGATAACCCACAACACAGGGGTTATAATGTTCAATCTCCAAGTGTAGAAGAGGAGGTTAGAACATCTGGTCAGGCTACCACTTCTACTGATTCAGCAAATGAACAGGATGAAGTTGTTAACATATATAAGACCTCACCAGAGGCAACTGCCAATGAAGGACAAAGTCCAGAGGCAGGAAGTCCTAAGAACCAAGAACAAGGGGCACATACATATACTGATCTACACTCAGGGCATGTACATCCTGATTTAATCAGGAGGTCAGATGATTCAACAAAGACTGATGATGACCTGGGCTTTTTCTTTGATGTCTTAGCCCATAACACAATCCTAGAGACTAAGGTGAGCAGACTCAAAGAACTGCTAGCCAAAATTTCTCAGGATAAAAATCCATCTGGCCCAATAAACCCACAGATGGCACCTTCATTTGAAGGTTCACCAAACACACAGCCAATACACTTAACTAAGTCACCAGTCACTGCTTTTGGCACACCTCTCAGGGACAGAAACCCTCTGAGCAGATGGTTGCAACCTTTCAAAGCTCCTTACCTCTCATCACTCCCATCATCACTGAGATAGTATATAAAGCCATTGATGAGAGGATCTCCTCAAATCTCCAAACACTCCTTGATGATGCTGTTCACAAGTCACTTTCTGCCTTTCAAGCCCCTGATCCCAATACACCCAAAAAGGGGGAGACTGCTAAGTCTAAGGCAGTGAAAGAAAGGAAAAGGAAGAGAGTAGAAGATGAGAAGGAACTAGAAAAAGAAAAGGAGTTGGAGAAAGAACAAGAACTGATCTCAGAGAAAAAACTGATCACAGTGCAAGAGCTGAGCACAGACAAAGAGTAGAAAGATCAGCTGATCACTTACAAAAGAAAGAGAAGTGCTGAGTCAAAGTCTGATGGAGAAAAGTCCTTAGAAGATCTAGTCAAAGATGCTGATGAAGCTCACAGCAGATCTATGGACAAAAATTAGATTAGCTCTTCAGATAGGGTCATGACACAGCCACCTTAGATGTTGAGATCAGAAGGCTAGAGATAAATGAAATTCAAGCAAGATGGCTAGTTACAGTGTGATGGATAGGGAAAGGTTGGAGATTATGATCAGGTTTATTGCCAAATATCTAGGAAGATCATTGATAGAGATGAAGTCTTGGTCCAGAGATAGTATCTTGGAGATAACCAAGAAAATCTGTTCTGCTGGAAGCTACAACAAAGGGTTGATCATCGAAGCACTGGATGAAGCAGGTGCTGGGAAGAAAACTGAGATGGCAAAGCTCTCAAAAGCCAAACTCACCACTAAATTGCTAGATCAGCCTTCTCATACTCCCACTCAAAAAACCTCAAAGCAATCATCTCTAAAATCTGCCAATTCTATCCCTAAAAAAACCACCCATAACTCAACCCACAAAACCAATTCCATTACCCCAAAAACCATCTCAAACCACACCCAGTGATACACCCAGAAGGAGGAGAAGGGTGTTGAGGGTTGAAGAAGAAGAAGAAGAGGATGAGAATGAAGACAGTCTGCCAATCTCTGCTGTTCTCAAACTTAAAACACCTGAGCCCAGAAGTCAACAGATGATCACACATGACTTGCAAATGCAAATGGTGAAAGTGAAGATTGAAGAAGTAGACCAACAGAAGCAACATGATGAGCAATTTCTCAAAATGGTTGACAAGGACTTCCCTCAGTCCTCATCCATTCAAGCAATGAAGAAACAAGCTCTGAAGCTGTACACTCTTAGGCATACATTCCAACATCAAAGAGAAAGAGTGAGGATTTGGCTAGACCCTAGGGTAAGTTCCAGAATACACAAGAAGAACATACCAAGTAGATATCATGGCCAAGTGAAAAAGACTTTGAATGCTGCAATTATGTTGGCTATGGTAGTCTCACCCTGGGAGATTATAGAAGAATTCAAGAGAGCACACAACTCAAAGACAACCCCTCAATATCTACTTGAGAACAAAATGATCAAGAAGGGGCTGTTATACAAGAGACTTGAAGAACTTCAAAAGAGTGAACTCCAGTTGTTGCTAGAAGGCTCTCATCCAGATGAATTCGCATACAGAGAGATCACAACTGTTGAGTTGAAGAATGGGAAGACAGTAAGGTATCTGTCTGAATATTATGGCCCTGAGTTCTTCTTTGAGGGAGAAGCCGAAGAACTCACCAAGGAGGAACAAGTTGTTCTCCTTGAGGCCTATGCAAGAGAGTCTTACAGACTCATCAATGGGATTTAGGTTTCATGGTTGGGACAAGACTCTGTCCAGTTTCCCCAAGACAGAGTTCCCTTCCACACTTAGCCAATCAAAAGATCAGAAACCTTTTCCCGGCCTGTGCTTACATGATTACCTATGAAGCTGATCAAGAGGGTGTTTCTACCAAAGAATAAGTGGGATCATCAATAAACTTAGAGGTTTTGGCTGCATTGGTTCAGGGGGAGTTTGTTGGACCAAAAGAACTAATGAGCCTGATCAGAAAAACCTCTAAGTCCCACAGACATTACAACTGATGAAAAAGATCACAACAGCTGAAGACATCAGCTAATTACAAGGTCTGAAGATAAAGTCTGAAGACAAGATCTAAAGATTTCTACTGAAGACAATGTCTGAAAGTAAAGTACTGAAGACAAAGTCTGAAAGTGAAGTACTGAAGACAAAGTCTGAAGCTATCAGCTGAAGACAACGTCTGAAATAAAAGTCTGAAGAACAAAGACTGAAGACCAGAGTGATCAGTAGTTGTCACAACAGCTGAAGTTATTAACTTAAGTAGTTGTGATGGTTTTCCTTTTCAGTACTTGTAATTACCTTTCAGTAGTTTATAGTTTCAGTAGTTTTAGTTCAGTAGTTTTTTGTTCTTGTACTTAGCATTCTCTGAGATGTGATCAGTTGTTGAGAACATTCTCAGTAGTTTGCATAGTTTCAGTTGTTTGTATAATTCTGTTAGATGTCACTATCAAGTGACATGAGCAGACGTCACATTCCTTATATAAGGAATGTTGACCTAATTGTAACGTGTGACTTTCAGCCACCATGAAAGCATTTGAATGAAATATTCCTTTTGCAGAATTCTCTCTCTCTCTCTCTATAACCGTGTACAATTCCATTGAATATCAATTGAGTTCTTGCTAAATTGCCTAATTCATTATTCGAATTCCACTGCAATCTACTCTAATTAATCAAACTTAAATCACTGATCCTAACAACCACCATCATCTATACCACCTCCAATCTTCACCACTGTCACCACCACCACTAGCCATCCTGCAGTACCATCTTCTTTGTCTCCATATCCATCAGGATCACCTTTACCTCCTAGTGGGGTTTAGGAACAGCTCTCAGCACTTAACCGAATGGTGCTGAGGCTGTTAGCTGTAGATGAGGAGAAGACCACTCAGATACGACAGCTGGTAGACCTGACCACTGTCCCATCTCAGCAGCTTTCTAATCAGGCTCGATTGATCGATGAGTAGGCTCATCAGATGTCTCAGCTCCAGGAGCAACACGCCAAAAGGATTGAGGAACTAGAGGCTACAAACAAATCTCTGCAGTTAAAGCTCAAAGGGTCCAAAGACGAGCCCTTAAAGATAGGAGAAGGTGATGGAGATGATGATGCTGATGATGATAGTGATGATGATGATGGTGATGATCACTATGGTGATACTGATGTTAGTAATGATGATGATGATGACTCTTCAACTGCGGGTGCCACATCAGTGAGCGAAAGGAGGACCAAACGAACTCAAGATCTGAGTGCCTCCATATCCAACCCGGCAGCAGAAGAGCCGATGATCCAGGACAAGAGTAATGCTTAGATGTTTTATTGTTATTTAAAATCTCTTTATTTGGATCATGTATAAAATTAATGAAACGCATGTTTATATGTAATGTAAATAGTTAGGTCTTGATTATTATGGTTATGTCTTGATTATTAACTAATGATTGATGTATTACATGTTTAAATCAAGCAAATCCAAATTATCAAAGGGATGAACATGATATTGCTCCCCTCCAATAGATCAAGACTCAACTAACCATGATTCTTGATCTACAAAGGATTGTCAGAAGATTAGTGAGTTACACCATTGAAGAAGGGGAAATAATTCATGATCTTACTGATAAGCAACTGGCAGAAATGTTCAATCTCAATCCTAATAAGATTGTAAAGGACGCTCCAACTATTGAAGGAGACAGTGATGACGAGCTGAATGACATTGATGAGATAGAGATCGAGGACGTCACGGCAGACCACTATCCATAGTATGCTAACAAGGAGGGAAATGTGGTTCCCAATCTGGGTGATTCCCTGGTCAGTGATACATTTGAGATATTGTATAAGATGGAGCAAACGCCGATGTGGATATCAGAAAGCCTGAATGGGCTGCATGTTTTGAGGAGATCCGAGCACAACACTCTGCTCCTAAACCGAATGTCTACACCAAGCTCTACAAAGTGAAGAAACATCATAAGGTTTCAAGCAAGATTATCGCGTGGGCTCATTTTGATGATCTTAATGTATACGCGGTAAAGAGAGAGATGGGTATTGAGTACTTTAGATTCCCGCATGATCTAAAGCCTCTACCTGGTTTTGAGCTCAACCAGCTGGCTAAATTGAAGCTGTTATATGCTGACCCAAGGAAAATGTCAGGCTGGTTTGAGGTCGCCTTAAAGAAAGAGTACCACACCAGGTGGGTCAACTTCAAACCTCAACAACCTACAAGGTATATCAGACGTTCTGAAGTTGATCCTATAACTGGAAAGCCCAAGATAGTGCTGAAGTGGAGTCCCCCAAGAACAATGTCAAGAATCCCTCTCAGGGAAATGCCACAGGACTTCACTCCACACTTTAAGTGGTGGTACTATGATTCGAGAACAGGGGAGGCGGTCATAGTTATGAACAAAGCGGGCAAAATGGATACTATCAAGGTATTTGACCCAATGTGGCTTACAAACTTGTCAGCTACAGATGTCTACACACTATACAAGTGGCCACTGTTCTATGATACACAGGATATTATACAAGCCCTCCAATTCTAAAATGTGATACGGCTCTGCTTTGCATTTGAAATACATGCAGGAGTCACAAGAGATGAGAAGTATAAGAAGTATGAGGAGGTTATGAAGAAGGTAAGACATTAGATGAATCTAGGTCCAAGGGGGAGTTTGTTGATACATGTGTACCTAGATTCTGATCTTAATGTAATATGTCTATGTTGTCTTACACTTATGTAATAGTTGGGTACTTAATGAAATACAAATGTTTGGTTGTGTTTATAATGTTTAATATTTCATTAATGAGTTGTTTAATGCATATTGACTTGATTATATAGGTTTGTGGTTGATTGAGCTAATATAAATAACATTACTATGGTTAATACATTCAAACTAAACAACATGACGTTCTCATGCGAATGGCCCGTGCTAATGGACCATATGCATGAACAACTTCATGCGAATGACTCAGTCGCACGACTGAACTAGGAGACTGGATCGGTCGTACAACTATAACATGAGATTGGCTCAGTCGCACGACTGAACACTCTGTCGTGTGAATAGATCAACTGCATGGCCCAATCGCATGAATGAACCATGCTGATGGTTCATTCGCCTGAATGAGCAACCCTAAACTATAAATACCATCTAATTCGTGGAATAACGTAAGCATTCAATCCACTTCGACTCCAGACATTCCCTAGCCATCTAGAAGCATCTAAGTTCGTACTCCAAGTTCATAGAACGTTGTAGATCGATTCCTAATCGATTCTTGACATTAGTTTCAATACATTATTGTTTCTACGTGCGTTCTCACTAATTGGATCGCCAATCAAATAGGATTCCACACTATTTGGTTTGGTTTAACACGTTAATCAGTTGGTCTTTCATGCAAATACCTGATCCTAACAGCTAGCCTAGCGAAGTCATAGATCTTTGGGCCTGACAAGCCTATTTGGTGCTAAAGTCGATGTATTGCCGACTCCTGATGACGTATGCTTGTTCATCATGGGAACCAAATACACTTAGCCAATCTTATATACTTGTAATTAAGTCGAGGTTTGGTTGTAACGATATGTGTTCTATAACCTTACTAACTTATAACCTATGACATGAATTGCCACTTGTAACCTTGTTATATTATGTATGAAAACTTTGGAAACTCACCAACTATTTTTTTAGTTGACCTTTTATTTTTATCATGTTTCAGGTTTACTTCTTGTGGATTTCTCTTCGTGCTCATATAGGACTTGAATCTAGTTTAAATTGAAAGTCTTATGTTTTTGGATGTATTTTGATTGTTTTGTAATTATCTTATTTGTCTTGTAATGTTTATTGAATATTGACATTTAATATTATTTCAACTTAATTAGTTCCATGTGCTATGAGCAATCGTCTCCCATTCGTCCGCCCCAATGATTCCGCCGTCGGTCGGGGTGTGACAGTTCAAGAACATCGTCATCGTGAAGTTCTGCCCGAGAAGCGAACTGCAAAAGTTAGAGGAAGAATTTTGGAACCTAAAGCAAGATGGTGGTGGACCATTTGGCCTACTCAACTAGGCATCATGAGTTGAGTATATTGTTGCCTCACATGGTCGACACTGTCCCCCCGTGTCACACCCCGACCGCCGGCGGAATCATCGAGTCGGAAAAATGGGAGATGATTGCTCATAGCACATGGAACTAATTAAATTGAAATAATATTAAATGTGATTATACATGAAACATTACAAGACAAAAGTGTGAAAATATGAAAAAGGTTTACAAGCATCAAACGTGTTTACAAGTGCAAGGTTTATAAGGTAACATGTTTCACCCCAAAGTGTAAAAATATGAAAAGGGGTATAGAAATACTCACGTGGAAAACTCACGTGGAAAACTCACGTGCTAAAGTGTACTAAAGATAATAATACGAAGATAAAAGTATCCCAACGTTTGCTTCACGATTCAACCTAAGATTTAGTGTCTTGGATTAGAATAAAGGTAAGATTCATGACTTAATATGAATTAGGGTTTCCATTAGAATTTGGGGGTTTTCAATAAATAAATCAAGCAAAATAAAATAAAGCAATCATTTATGTTTTGGGTTCATAATGTTGGAATCAATCATTTAAAAATAAGAATTCAACGATTTAACTTATTGAATTAATAATGATTAAATATGATATGTGAAAAGAGATAAATAATTCAATAATTTAAAATTTTGATAAAGGTGATCAATTGAATACTTATTAAATCACTTTAAAATTTCTTAAAATCATTTTATAATATTTTGAACTTTTTAAATGATTTATTATAAAGATCTTATAATACAAAACTTTAAGAATAAAGCATAATATGTTTTTTATAAGTTAATTAAAAGTTTAAGAAGTAGATTTATTAACTATTTATGATATAGCATAGTTAATTAAAACATTGAATAATATAACATATTTAAATTATCATTTGTTTAGTTGATTATTTAAATAATCATTGAATAAGTAATTATTTAAATAATCGTTGAACTATAATATATTTATAACATAAATGACTAAATAATATTTTTCTATAACTTTTTATTCATTAAAAATAACGAAATTTAAGAATTATAAGTTTTTAAAATCTTTAAGAAATTAGCTTAATAATTTCAGAAATATTTTAGTTAACAAAGTAATTATAATTCTAACTAAACAATATACTAAAATCTTATGCAATTAAAAGAAACTTAAAAAAAACAAATATTTAAAAATAATGAGGGTCCCCGGGGTCGAACCCGGGTCTCTCGTGTGTATATATGATGTTGTAACCAGTTGGGCAGAAGCCCATTTTGATTAAAAGCTCAATTACAATGTTTAAAAACATTAATTACCAAATTCCCCAAATTCAACATAAACCCTAGATTCAAATTGAATCCAATTGAGCATCAATTCGATAATCATAATAGAATCAATCTTAGGGCTTTGATTGCCCATGTAAAACCGAGTGTGTAAGAGGGTTTAATTACCAGAATAATAATCGATTCGATGCTACAATGTGAAGACCCAGGCGTGCCCTCGGTCGAGTATGAGTCGAGACACAAACATTGATGAAAATCAAATTAACTTCACGTAAAGGTTCCTGGAGTCATTCCAATCAAAAGCCCTCTATCAATTTCGTTTAATGATGCTCAGAAGACAGATTTAGTTGAGTTGCAGGTTCGAAGTGAAAGTGATGATCGATAGCGATATGTTGTTGTATCTCAGATGCAACTGCGAGGTCTAATAGATTAAGAGCATCGGTTTGATGATTACCCCCGATTATTAAAGCTCTTTTGATCAGTTTCAAGCCGAACGGGTTCATGATTTGAATGTGATATTCGGTTTTGAGTTATACTGGTTTAATAGATGTTTTATCCAAATTAATTTGAGTGTTTGATTCGAAACTGTCGCACAAAGGTTAAGAATGGTCTAATTGCACTTTAAGTTATGCGTTTTGGTGGATTGGTGGTTGCCGGAGCTCGCTGGTAAAGGTGGCCGGAAAAGGATAGGGCCGACGAGGGGTTGGTTGGCTTTTAAATCAAATTTACCATTTAGTCCCTGAAGTTTTAAGTCTTTATTATTTTATGCAATAAACTTTTACTTCAACTATTAAAAATTACCACTTCACCCCTAAACTTTATAAAACCCATTTGAATGATAAACCAAATCAATTATTTGTTAGTCTTTATAAATCTTGTAAGCTTTATTATTTGATTATTTATTTACAATAATTAGAGTTTATAATAAATAGTATATCTTTATTCATTTAATAACTTTATAAATTTTTAATAAGTCTCCTCTAGTTAAATCTTTATTGTGCAATGATTATTCACCTTAACTTTAAATAAAAAATATATTACAAGTTTGTTAGATGATTAAAAATTATATAATTCACAATATAAATTATAAATTTAATACATTTGGTCCATTTCAATTATTATTATAATTTTATAAGAAAACTAAAAAAATGAGTTTTAACCTGGAAATGGACGGATGTTACAGTCTCCCCTAGTTTAAGAAATTTCATCCCGAAATTTAATCACATGGGGACTAATGAGAAGACTTGGATTCGGTTTCATGTTTTCGCGTGAACTCTTGAAAGCGTTTAAATTCAACAAGATTACTTATGATGTTTTGATACGCTTAAGTTTGTTCAATTACATGATTCATGATTTCATGTGTTCTTGACAAACGGTACAAGATTATTAATTTAGAATTTTTAGTTGATAAACGTTTATATTTTAAACGATTCAAGACGGTTAGAAAGGTTTTGTCATGAATGAAACACTAAGTATTAGTGTGATACGAGGCTTGGGGATAAGTTCAAGATGCTTTTGAATGAGATAAGGAATTTATAAGGGCTTCTCAATGAAACAACTTTTACGGGGTTTCAGGATGATCGATTGTTGTTTAAATATATCTTTGAGGTTTCAAAGTTTTATTAGCTTAACGTTGATACGAGAATCATGTTTGTTATGATTATGGATTCAATTTATAATAAGTGCATCATTGTAATAGGCTTTCAGGATAAGTGCGGTTTTGAGAGGAAGACATTCAGGAAGATTATTAGGGATCGTTAAGAGATTAGGGATGATGAGTTTAAGATTCAAGGAAACGGAATCAACGAAGAAATGAGTCAAAATAACAAGATGTTTCGAATGTAACATTCGGTTTACAAACCAAAATATTACGTTTACTTATCAAAGTATTAGGTCAACTATAACCGTAATGAAGACATGCGTAGCTATAAGCAGACACTCACCCCAAGGGTTCCCAGGTAAGGTAAACAGATCCATCTGTTGATTTGGATTTATATGAATACCCTGCCTAGACAGAACACCTGGAGATACAGGCATCCCAGTCTTCCAGCATTACATGCTTCAAGTTATAGGACATAGACTTTGATGAGACTTGAAACCATGAATAACGATAAAAAAGAACATTTTTGAAAACCATTTGATTCAGGCATATAATGCCTTAGAATATGGTTTTAAGATACGTGTGTGCATTGATAAGATTCGATGTATAAGCATAAACTCATAAGGCATATAATCACATAATCAAGTATAAACACATAAACCATATAAAATCATATCTAAGCATATGAAATACATGAGAGGACTCATGTGTGAGTGTGATATCTGGTAAATTTCCGTTACCAAACTCCGTTAGTTCCGTTAAGTCTTGCATACACGTATCGTGAACACACACTAGTTGTTGTTTAACGTTGGTGACCTAATAATAATAAATAATGTTAAATTAATGAGAATCTAATTGATTATGTGATTATTGTGTTATGTTTATGTGGTTCCATGTTTTAAAATGTTAATTAGAAAATTAATCGCGTAACGCGGAAACGTGCCTATTTATTCGTAAGTCTTGTGTTTTTATAAAGATAAAATATATAATGATTTTCATTAGTTTGTATCTTTATATTAATAAGTTAAAAAACTTTACAAAGAGTTTAAAGCCTAGTTTTTATAAAATACAAATTACAAGGGTTTAAAGGGTAAATATGGAAATTAAAATTAAACAAAACAATCCCAAACCTAGCCCACCCCAAATCGACCGCAAACACTCCTCTCTTCTCCTCTCCCATTCGAATTCAGCCTAGAATCATCAAGAAAGCATTGGTTTGGATTGATTTCAAGGCATACAAATCATGGGAATCATCATTTCCAAGTTAACACACGTTTAAAGGTTAGATTTTTACAAGTTTTGTGGGTTGTTGATGGTGGCCGAGCCTAAATTCGTGAATGGGTCTTCATGGGGTTGAATTTGAGGTTGTTTGATGATGTTAGTATGTTAGTTGGATTGAATACCTGTTAGTTAACGTCGACTATGTATGAATTGTATGTTTTTAGTGGTTTAATCATGGACTTTGATTGGAAGCAAATCCTAATTTGAAAATCGGTAGGATAATGGATGAATGATGATTGTTTGATGAATGTTTGATGATTAATAGGTTGTATGAATGCTAGGTTACATTGACTTTGCAAGAAATTGATGAATTGATGTTGATGTTCGTAGCTTACTAATAATAGTAACTTTATTTTGCATGTAATGTTGAATTATTGATGAATTGATGTTATGGATGTGTTCATGGTGATGATTAGATGTTAGATTGTTGTTGTGATCATTGGGAATTCAAGAACACATGTTATAGTTCATACATTACTAAAGATAGTAACTTTTTAGGATATGAATTGATGAGTTATGATGTTTGGATGTTGTTGATCATGCTTTGATGATGATATGGACTTGAATTGGTATATTATTGATGAATTCATGAATGCATAGGATGTTTAATAGATTTTGAGATGTGCTTTCCCAAAAGGGAAACTTTATTTATGCAGACGGGAGGTGAAGGACCGAGGGCGAGCGCCAGGGCATTCACCATGAAACAAGAGGAAGCTAGGACGGACCCTGACGTTGTGTCCGGTACGTTTCTGGTGAACCAAACTTTAGCTTCTGTGTTATTTGATTCGGGTGCTAGTAAAAGTTTTATTTCTGCTGATATGCTAAACTACCTGTTAGTAGTAGACATGTTGAGGCGCCCTTTGATGTAGAAACTGCCATAGGTAAGTCTACCAGGATTTCTAAGATGATAAAGAACTGTGTTGTGGAACATGAAGGTCATAAGTTCTTGGGATGGATTGGTTGGCAGAGTTCAGGGCGAACATTGTGTGTCGTAAGAAGATGATTCGCTTGATGGCACCTGACGATAGTTCAGTGACGGTTTATGGTGATCGGCTCACGATGATCGAAGGTGATCTCAATGGTGGTGGCGGGAAAGTGTATGAGGTGTGGATGTAGCGCCTACTTGGCTTATGTAAAGGATGTAGATACGCCAACACCACAACTTTCTGATGTACCGGTTGTGTGTGACTTTCCAGACGTGTTCCCAGAAGACTTACCAGGAGTGCCACCTGACAGAGAGATTGAATTTCAGATTGATCTGATACCGGGTGCCCAACCTGTTGCCAAGGCACCGTATCGGTTGGCTCCGACGGAGATGAAAAAGTTGATGGAGCGGTTGCAATAGCTACTTAATAAGGGGTTCTAGACCAAGTATCTCTCCTTGGGGTGCTCCGGTCCTGTTTGTAAAGAAGAAAGACAGTAGTATGAGGATGTACATTAACTACCGAGAGCTGAACAAGTTGACGGTGAAGAACCGATACCCCTTACCAAGAATAGATGATTTGTTTGATCAGCTTCAAGGTGCCAGTTGGTTTTCAAGGATAGATCTTCGATCGGGCTACCATCAGTTGAAGGTGAAGGGGCAGGATATCCCTAAAACAGCTTTTCACACGCGCTACGGTCACTACAAGTTTCTTGTCATGTCCTTTGGTTTGACCAATGCACCGGCTGCTTTTATGGATCTAATGAACCGTGTGTGTTGGCCTATGTTCGATAAATCAATGATTATGTTTATTGATGATATCCTAATTTATTCGAAGAGTGAGATTGAGCATGCCGGTCACATTCGGGAGGTTCTGGAGACGTTGAGGAAGGAGAAGTTGTATGCAAAATTCTCCAAGTGCGCATTTTGGTTGCATGAAGTTCAGTTCTTGGGTCATGTGGTGAATCCCGACGGGATTATGGTGGACCCGGCTAAGGTGGAGGCAGTGATGCAATGGAAGTCTCCAAAGACGCCATCCGAGATTCGTAGTTTCTTGGGTTTGGCGGGCTACTACAGAAGATTCATCCAAGACTTTTCCAAGGTCGCTTCTCCACTAACCAAGTTGACTCGAAAAGATGTGAAGTTTGTATGGGGTCAAGCTCAAGAGAAGGCATTCTAAGAATTAAAGGTGAGATTGACTCAAGCTCCTGTTCTGTTGTTATCCGACAGAAGCGAAGATCTGGTGGTCTAATCTGATGCTTCCTACTCTGGGTCGGGGTGTGTGTTAATGCAGAGAGGAAAGGTTATAACCAATGCATCCCGACAGTTGAAGGTTTATGAGGTCAATTACCCTACTCATGACTTGGAGCTAGCAGCCGTGGTTTTTGCACTAAAGATTTGGAGGCACAATCTTTACGGGATGAAGTGCACCATATTCACGGACCACAAAAGCTTGAAGTACTTCTTTGAGCAGAAGGATCTAAACATGAGGCAGAGACGATGGTTGGAGCTCATAAAAGATTATGATTGTGAGATCCATTACCATCCGGGCAAAGCTAACGTGGTAGGTCATGCCCTTAGCCGAAAGGAGAGGCACGAACTGATTCGGGTGAAAGCATATCAACTGATCATGACCTCTGATGTGATGAAGCAAGTCAAAGAGTTTCAAGATGAGGCACTAAAAGAAGATCATCTTAACTCTAAGAGGATGAGAGGTCTGGTTGGCGAATTGGGTAAAAACACACTTGGTGTTAAAACTCGATTTGGATGGGTGTGGATTCCTCATTTTAGGGATCTACGGGTGAAGATAATGGATGAGGCTCACAAGACTCGATACTCCATTCATCCTGGTGCCACAAAGATGTACCAAGAAATGAAGAAGAATTATTGGTGGTCGGGTATGAAGCGCGATGTGGTGGAGTATGTGAGTAAGTGCGTTACTTGTTTACAGGTGAAGTCCGAGCATCAAAAGCCGTATGGGAAGATCCAACCTTTGGATATACCGGAATGGAAGTGGGAGCACATCACCATGGACTTCATTACGAAGCTACCGCGTACCCCGAAAGGGTATGATGCCAAATGAGTGATAGTTGACCATTTGACGAAGAGTGCTCACTTCCTACCGATCCGCAAGACATATTCATCTGAGAGGTTGGCTGATCTGTTCATCAAGGAAATTGTAACTCATCATGGTGTGCCGGTGTCTATTGTGTCTGATCGCGACACCCGGTTTACATCTAAATTTTGGAAGAAATTCCACGACGCTATGGGGACGAGATTACATATTAGCGCGGCTTATCATCCCCAAACTGATAGTCAGTCAGAATGGACCATTCAGACATGGAAGACATGCTTCGGGCATGTGTGATTGATTTCGGGGGGAGTTGGGATGACCACCTACCGTTAGCCGAATTCTCATACAACAACAACTACCATGCCAGCATTGGTATGCCACCATATGAGATGCTATATGGTAGGAGATGCAAAACACCCATTTGTTGGGGTGATATGGGTCAGAAGGAATTGGGGAGCGTCGAGGTAATCGAGGCTACGACTAAGAAGCTTGAAAAGATCAAGGCCTTCATGAAGGCAGCCAAAGATAGACAGAAGTCATATGCCGAAAAACGACACAGACCGATTGAGTTCCAGGTGGGTGACCGGGTTATGTTGAAGGTCTCACCTTGGAAGGGTATCATTCGATTCCGAAAGCGGGGCAAGTTGAGCCCAAGGTACATAGGCCCTTTCCGAATCATCGCTCGAGTAGGAGAGGTGGCCTATAGACTAGAGTTACCAGATGAGTTAAGTGGAATCCACCCGACATTCCATGTATCTCATCCGAGAAAGTGCTTGGTGGATGAAGACATGATTGTTCCACCGAAGGATATCGAAGTAGACGAAAGGCTCAATTATGTGGAGCAACCAGTGGCAATCATCGATAGAAAAGAGAAAAGGCTGAGAAATAAAGTGGTTCCTCTTGTCCGTGTACAGTGGAAGCACAGGAAGGGATCCGAGTCAACGTGGGAGACTGAGGAAGAAATGAGACAACATTATCCACGTTTGTTCGAGGAATAACAGGTTTCGGGGACGAAACCTGTTTAAGGGGGGGGGGTGGAGTTATAACACCCAGTTATTTACTTATTTTAAGCCGACGAATGGAGAAAAAGAAATAGAGTTCAAAGTCGAGGGACCAAACTCGCCAACGAAAGAAAGTCGGGTGAGTGGGAGTATATAAGGGAGAGGGCAGCCCTTACCCTCTCCCCCACACCCACAAATCAGCCAAAGAAAAGAGAGAAGAAGATAGAAAGGAAGAAACGAGGAAAAATGTTGGTTTGGGTTGGTTCGAGTAGCAAAAATCATTGTGTAGCAAGTTAAACCGAAGCTCTACTCGTCGTGGTCATTCGTGTGACTTCTAGGACCCCTCTTTCACTAATTTTCAAACGATTTTGGGGGCTGGAACACATCTGAAATTGGGTTTTCGTGTGTGTGTATGCTTGACCTGTTTGTGTATGTGTATGTGTGTGTATGATGCGTTTGAGTCTTGATTATGACTTTGTGTGTGCTTGAATGCTGTTGTGGTATGCATCCCTAAGGTTTAGGATGGTCGATTTGGACTTAGAATAGGTTTAGATGAGTTTGGAGGCCGAAAACCCTCGGCTGTAGTCGGGATGAACTGCATTCTGCATTAGCTAGGGCTAGGTGACCGACTAGAGGCCGAATGGAGGCCATACGGCCGAATAGGGTGTGATTAGGGTCCATTCGCACAATTGGGGTCCATTCGCACGATTGAAGGTCCATTCGCACGAGTGAAAGGCCAGTCGCATGGAGGTCATGCGATTGAAGGTCGAGTCGCATAAGTGCTCATCCGCATTAATTCCATTCGCATAAGGTCCATCCGCATTGGTCCATTCGCACGATTGGGTGTTCATTCGCATGAGTGTTCATCCGCATTGGTTCATTCGCATGATGTTCAGTCGCATGAAGGCCATGCGACTGAAGGGTGTCCATACGCCTGTATAGGGCTGTTGCACCCGAGGAAAGTGTAGTTTGACTTCTAACTTTCGGGGGAAAGTGCAGATGTAAGTTTTGACGAAAAGATTCCCGTAAGAGCATGTAGGATGACCATTGAGGCCTTAGAGAGCATGTTGGGCATGATGATGATGATGTTGCATAATGCATCTTATGTATGTATGATGTTGCCATGTATGACGTGATGATTGTGCATGTTAATGTTCCTTATTATGATGTATATTTATCTTTCCTTATTATGAATGCATGCATTATTGAACGAGGAATGTAATGAAAGTCTTGGAAGTATTGGATATCGGGGTCCTTCTTTGTGATCGACCATTTATATAGAACCTCTACCACTTACCTCTAGTACTACGGCATATGCTCAGCTGTTCATTTATTGACTTCGGCCCAGTAGCTAAATAGTTCGGGGTGTAGCATATGGTATTGGTACGGAAGATATCCGATGCGCAAGAAAAGTTATAAAGATAAATGAACGAATGAAGAAGATAATATAACTATTATTTATGTGTACGTATGATGTATGATCACATGAAAGAAAAGGATGTTTTTAACGAAATAAAAGTATGTTTTATTTTATAAAACTAGAACTCACTTAGCAATGCTAACTTTGATGTGTTTCCAGTTGGCAGGTAATGATTGCTAAGGATGGCGCGAGGTGGCTACTCAGCTCTTTTGGGATGGCATCCATTCATTTAATGCTTTTATGATGTAATGCAACAATGCATTTTGTAATCGATTGACGCTGTATTATTTGGCAAAAGTATTTATAATTAAATGAGATGTCCTTTTTAATGTTTCCACTGCAATATGTTCCTAAGGCAAATGTAATTATATGTTTTATGTGCGATTAGAACCCAACTGTAAGCATTCCGGGAACGGGGCCTTACAAAAACCATTGAATGCACTTGTTTTTCGACCCGAAACCGCTCCCAAATCTTTTTAGAGGATGATTCGAACCGTTGAGCATCATTTAACCGCAATTAAGTGTCCGTTTTCTAAACTAATCAATCAAGTAACCGACGAGAATTAATCATCCAACATTCGAGCATTAAAACTCAATTATAACTGAATTAACTAAACCTAATCGAACGTTTATCTAAGTCTAATCGGTTGCAATTACCAATTACACCTGAAACCCACAGATTCACCTTGTTCGATTACCTCTTTCGTCGCGAACCTGCAAGCTAAGTGAGAGCCACCTTCCGAGTGTTTTAAACTTCAATTGATCGAGGGCTTTGCATCAAGAACCACATCCGAAACTATCGTCAAGTTTAATTTGAGTTTCGTCATCATTTGCATATCAAACGAATCAAGGGTTGGGCCGCGATCTGTTCTACAATCTAAGGTCGACCATTTCAACTTGAACACGTAAGTATCATACATCAATGCATTCATTTTTTTATGAAGATCAAAAGCCCTAACTTTTCGATCGATTACAATGTTCATATGGAGTTCAATTTGATCGAATATGTTTCTAGGGTTCATGTGAAACTTGGGGGTTTGTTTGAGTTTGTATTTAATAATTAAACATGAATCCTAATGCGGCTAAGAGCCTTGGTCTACCGGTTCCTTGCACACATAACATCTTAGAGGTCCCGGGTTCGAACCTGGCGACCTCCATCATTTTTTAAAAAGGTTATTTTGTGGTATTAAAAATATATAAAAATTTCTAAAAATTACAAAAATTACTTTATAAACTTTGCTTACTCTAAAACCATTAAATTACTTTCTGTAAGTTATTTATAAAAATACCCTTACATTTTATTTAATATTTTTAAACTAATGATTTTTTTAATAAATTTAGATGGTAACCACTAGTTTAATTGATACAAATTATTAGTCCAAACATTGCCTTTAAATTATTGTTTAAATCGTGTTTATTTTATTTAGTTATAAAACTTTATTTAAACTTTATAAATATTACAAAATTATTATAAATGTTATTCTTATTTCACATCTTTATATAAAATATAAATATATTGTTCCCAAGAAAACATAATTGATATCCATTTGTTAAATATAATTGACAAGCCCCAAACATCAAATTGAATTCTAGTTCACGTTAATTTGTTAAACTTAAATCTTGTAAATGTGTATATATTTTGGTGTCTTGTAACGATTCATCTTGGAACGACCTATATCATTCTTATTATTAATCTTCATTATATACTTATTGCCATGTGAGTTTCCTTGCCCCCTTTTTATCTTTTCACACTAATTTGGGGTGAAACATGATTACTTACACATAACGCACTTGTAAACGTTTAGACTTGTAAAGCACTTGCAATTCATATTTCTGTCATGGTTATTTGTGTGTTGTAAGTGTTTATATAAGGTACATATTTTTGTTTGCAATCATTAACTATTGCTAGTCTGGCGACGTATTAGATCTTTGGGCCTCGCAAGCCTATTTGGTGCTAAAGCCGAGGTATTGCCGGCTCTTGATGACGTATGCTTGTTCATCATGGGAACCAAATACACTTAGCCAATCTTATATACTCGTAATCAAGTCGAGGTTTGGTTGTAACGATATGTGTTCTATAACCTTACTAACTTATAACCTATGACATGAATTGCTACTTGTGACCTTATCATATTATGTATGAAAATCTTGAAAACTCACTAACTATTTTTAGTTGACCTTTTATTTTTATCATGTTTTAGGTAACCCTAAAGTTCAAAGTGGTCTTTTGAAACTTGCAATAAACTAGGATTTGGACCTAGATAATTGAATAAAATGACTATGTTTCGTTTTGCTTATTTTGGGAATTATTTCATGTTTTGAGACTTATGATTGTAATATCCTTGAAACTTATAAATTTAATATTTACATCTAATTATAGCGTTATGTGGTTGTGAACAATCTTAACCCTCACATCTCGACGATTCCGCTATCAAGGTTTGGGTGTGACAATCTTCTTGTTGCAAGAGGAGCTACTTGAATGGGAGTTGTTTGAGCTTCCTCTTGATGCACTTCCTAAGGATGTTCTCACATCTCGACGATTCCGCTATCAAGGTTTGGGTGTGACAATCTTCTTGTTGCAAGAGGAGCTACTTGAATGGGAGTTGTTTGAGCTTCCTCTTGATGCACTTCCTAAGGATGTTCTGACTCATCCTGAGGTCTAGAGATGGATGACCTTGTCTTCTTCTTCTTCTTAGGCTTAGGCTTAGATGCCATTCTTTTGCTCCTCTTAGGACTTTTTAAATGAGAAGACCGGCTTGCAACACCATATTGTTCTGTTTTGTCTTTCTCAGTTGGGCGTGCCTCCCTCACAGGTTCAGAAGGTGAAGGAGGTTGACCCTGCTATGGATCAGAAGATGAAACTTGGTGAGACTCACCAGGATGTCCAGGTTGAGTTGCCTTAAATGGTTCAACCTTAACCTCCACTTTTTGATGGTCTTGACTTGGTAGGAAGTGTAAATCAATGAGTTCTACTATTTTAATCTTCTGCTTGATCACCCTTATGTACTCAAATCTTCTTCCGGAGAATCCATACAACTTCAATAAACTCATCATCCTCTGCCTGTCAGCATCATTAAAAACAAAGGTGAAAACGGGTCAAACTAAAGCTTAGTTGGAAGCAACTTGACACATTTACGACCTTAACTAACAGCTTCAATTGTTATTCCAAATCAAATGCATTCAAAACACTATTGTTTACTATTTTTTTATAGAACTTTATCTTAGAGTAAATTGTCATTTTTCTCCCTGTAATTTGGTCACGTTTTCCATTTTCATCTACAAATATTTTTTCTTGCATTTGGCTCCTCGAGGTTTGAAAAACATTGACATTTTCATCCAAAATTATTAACTCCATTGTTTTAAAATGTTAAATATTCATTTTAAAAAGGTACTTAGGTAAAATTTTAAATTAAAACGAAATCCTGATTTATGTTTATATGTTGCTAATAAATATTTTTACCATGGAATTCATGTTTTTGATGAAAATAACAACTATTTCAAACTTTGGAGAGACAAATGTAATAAAAAAACCTTTTTGGATTAAAATAACAAATATAACCAAACAATAAAAAAGAAAACGACAATTCACTCTTTATCTTATTAAATAAAAGAGTAGAATACATGTATGGTTTCTATGGCTTTGTTAAATTTTTTGGTTTGCTTTCTAAAATTTTAAATTTCTAAATATAGTCCCTAACATGTTTTTTCTCATCTATAGTTAATAGATCATTTATAGTTAATAGATTTATTAGCCAGCATTTAGTAATATTAAAAATTCTAAGAATGACATTTTACCCATCTATTTTATTTATCTTTTAAACTACGATATTATTTTTATTATAGAAAACATTATGTTTTAGTTTTCCAAAGTTTTTTATTTTTATATTATTTATATCATTTCATTATTAATATGTTTATTAATTAATAAAACACTTTTGAAATACACAAATATGTTTATTATTCGTATTTTAACGTTTTAAACCGTTTGTTTTCTAAACATAAATATTAAAACCGTTTGATATTTTAAAGGCTTTTTTTTAAACTGCTTAGTTTTCCATAGTTTATTTTTGAAACCATTTATTTTTTAAAACATCTTTACAAGAAACCACTCAATTTTTTTAAATGTTTTTTAAAACAATTCATTATTAAACATCTTTTCAATATCTTTAAAACATTCAATAAGCAAATGTATTTAAAAATAATATTTAAAAATTGATATTTTTAAAAATTATATTAAAAAATTAAATGGTTTTAAGAAAGACGATAATGCTTTTATGAAATCAAAAAAGTTTTAAGAAAGACGTTTAAAAGTCAAAAGGTTTTAAAAACATTAACAATGAACATTAAAATATTCATTTTAAAAATGTTTATATTTGTTTATTAAATTATAACATATTAAAATTAAAAAAGATACAAATAAAATAGAAACAAAGCGTAAATTATATTGATGATACTTATACGTAAAATAGTTATTTGAATAAATTTAACATTACTAACTAAACTAATAGGGTAGGAATATTGATGAAAGATATATACATATATTATTAGGAACTATTTGTAATTATAAAACTTTAATAACAAAATCTAAAATTTTGACAAAAAAACGGGGACCAAACGTGTAATTTACTCTAAGTTAAAAACTCAAGACATTATTAATAGAATTACTTTTGATAAGGTGTATGAATATTAAAATCAAATCCTAGCATTAATTAAAATCACAAAAATCTTCAGGTCCATAGAAATTGATTCTTTAGTTATAGGGTTCTTTAGTTTTTAAATTCACATGTACTGCTTGTCAATCCTTTTCACATTATTTGAGATGGTTTCCGTAACAACCAATTTATAGTTTCTTCATTATCATTGGTTTCAATTTCATGTGACTAGTAATCCTTTTCATATATTTCTCCATCCTATTACCTAAAACTTAGATATCATCTAAGGGTGCTCCTTAAGACGTAGTGTAGCTATCACCCCGCACACAACAGGGAGGTGACATGGCACACAACCAGCATTAGCAAATATCAACCAGACACGACGACAACAAAATTGCAATTGTGTGGTGGGTATCAACCACGCTCACCTCATTTTCTTGTCGCATATGAAACAATCGTTTATAAGTGATTGTTACGGTCTAAAGAGTCGTTGGACAACAACTAAATTTTAAAAATAAAATTAAAAACAAAAGAAACCCCAATAAATAAGACTTCACTATCTATCTCATTTTATCATTCAAAAGAATTCTTAGTATAGTTTCGTCATCATCATTTAGTGGTGCCATTAATATTCTCATCGATACAATTTGTGGATTCTACCAAAGTTTTAGATGATGAATCTCAAGTTCATTTTTAGAACGAGAAGAGCTCGCATAAACAGGAACCGTGAAGTCGCACACGATTGTTTCGTGGTAGACTCCTTTGTTGATAATGATGATGACCGCATGTTGTAGCACCTAAAAATTTCTAAAAGAAAAGAAAAGAAGGGTGAAAAGAAAATAAGAAAAAAAACCCAAGTTAAGGGGTTAAAGTTGTGCAAGCGAAAAACTTTAATGTAATTTTGTTCAAAATGATGGTATGGCCGTCCACACCTCTGCTCCATCTTCTCATTCGACTTTTTAGAGAGAGAAAGCAGAGTTTCATCAGTTTTGGAGAGAAGAAAATATGTTGATTGCTTAAATGTGAGTTTTCTTGTGTTTTTGTTGGTTTCAGCTAGGTTTTCAGCCTTTGGATTAAGCTTATGTGCTTGTGTGTGTTCGGTTGTGTGTTTTGGTGTGTTAGGTGTTTGAGCTTCATGTTCTTTTGGGTTTGTAGGAGTTTTGCCCAAAGGCTGCATCAAGTGAGTTCTAGATCCCCGGTTTTACTATTTTTAACTTGTTTTTGGGCTGAAAAATATGCATTAAACTTTTTATAATGATTGGTATGTGAGCCGTATGTTTATACCCTGTTTATGCGGGTGGGTATATGTTTGAGTATGTTTTAGTTATGTTTTATGTTCATATGCTTGATTTAAGTGTTTAGCATGATGGAAATGAGTTAGAAACATGTTGGAATGGGAAGTGGGGTCTGAATTTAGTGCAAGTTGAATATAACCCTACCTATGCACCTAAGTGTTCCCATGCGCCTAAGTCTTTCCACGCGCCTAAGTAAGGTTCATGCGCCAACGTAGTGTTTTACGCCCAAATAGTTCCCATACGCCTATATAGTGGCCATGCGCCTGCATAGTGCTCATGCCCCTAAATGCTTTAGAAAATATTCTGAAATTTTAGGAAAAGTGGAATTAGAGGCTAAGACTGGGAATGTTTTATTGATTATGTTTGTGGATGTAATGCATATTTTGGCTTGTTTCTTATATGTTCCTTATTACGTATTATTACATGGCTTTACGTGGTGTGTTTATGCTCTTGTACATAGAGTATTCTGTAATGAAGCGAAAGATCAAGGATGACAAAAAGTGGAACCTAATGAAAGAATGAAAGTCTTGCAAGCAAAATGAAAGGAGGTTCATAACTCATTGAGGGGTTGTTAGCTCAACTTTGTGTGGTTTAGCTAGCCCATAAGGATGCACACAGTGGGCCTAATCCTTGTGATTGACCAAACGAACGGGATCCTTGTCGCTTGCACCAGGTACTAGAGTCCGTTTCGTGCACAATGTTAAACGTCTATTTATAGACTTCGGCTCAGTAGCAACTTTTTGCATAATGTTCTGGGTATAGCATATAATATTAGTCTAGGTGAAAGTGAAAGATAATTATGAATTAATGAAACGTGTGATGCGTACGAAAACGAATGATGACAAAAGGTAACAAATATTATCTTTGTATACGTATGATATGTGATCACGTATGAACGTAAGGAAAATGTTTTAAGCGAATGGAAAGTATTTTTATTATAAAACTAGAACTGACACAGGAATGCTAACTTTTATGCATTTTCAGTTGACAGACAATTTGTTGTTGAGGGTGGCACGAGGGTGAAGCTACTTGGCGAATAAATACTAGGATCCATTTTATATAGAAATGATATTTTTGTGATGTAATGCAATTAAAACAATATTTTGTAACTTTAAAAATGATGTATTATTTGACAAAAATAGTTATTAATGCATGAAATGCTTTTTGTTAAATTATTTCGTTGCAATGTTTTATGATTTTAATGAAATGTATGGTGTTTCAATATTATGTGCGATGAATGTCCATATGTAAGTATTCCGGAAACGGAGCCTTACACGTGTCCTCCCTTAAATGTTTCGACGATGTTTCAAATGAACCACTATTCCAACGGATAGTTGATGATTTGGAAAGAGGTGTACCATATTTGATGATTGGATGGATTTCTGCAGGTAAACATGGTTTTACTCCTTTACAAGAGTAAGATTCGTCAAAAATACATCACGGGAGTATGTTTATAAATTGTAAAGTAATTTATAAAGTCTATGGAGAACAACATTTGCATAGACTGACATGTAGTTACATTCAACAACTATATGAGGTATACGAACACCGACATGGATTTCCCAGCATGCATGGTAACAATGATAGTATGCATCAGGAAACAAAAAGTTCACCAACTTGTGCAACTTATATACATAAGAGGTGCCATCCACACCTAACAATAATGTTGAAAACAGTGGAAACACAAGACGCATGGATTTGCCATGCGTTGTTTGGTGTTGCAGGTTCCAATAAAAACATTAATGTTCTTGGTTAGGAATTGCTTTTACACATGAAGCATAAATGATGTAATACCAGAGTGATATGGTACATTACAAGCATGGTTATTACGTGTTGATGTAATATATCCTGACTCTTCTGCCTTAGTCAAATCGTTCATGTCTAATAGGTGATAAATGAAAAGAAAAGTTCAAACAAGGTCAAGAAATGATGACACTTGGTGTTTGTAAGAAATGATCGCACTTGGTGTTTGTAAGAAATGATGGCACATAATCAAACATCTAACATAAGCATTATCACTAAAGAAAATGAGGGCTATAATGTATTTGGGCATCTTAATGTATAATATAATTCTAGAAACAATGGAAGGACGGTTTGTAAATATGATAAATACAATATCCAATGACTGTTTAAATTAGTGAGTAAGAAAAGATGGTAATATTCGTAAAAAAGATAACCAAGAAGCATATGAAAGCCATTGCAATGATTTGACTAAACATATCGACATGATTCGAGATATCATTTCCAGCGAAGAACAAGTTATTTATCTTCGTATGGTTGTTGAAAATTATATATTTTATTCTATTATTTGATGATGTTTTGATTTTTATAATTCATCTGATGGTGACACAACTCGCACAAACTATTGTTTTTCCATAATTTTAAAATCATGAAACATTAATGTAATTCTAATTTAATCATAAATCTACCAGGCTATAACTTCTTAATATATTCAGATCACTAAATCGTTGCGATTTTCACGGTAAATTAGAAAACTCTTTGCTGGCTCAACATACCACTAATATAACAACCACGTAAATTAAGCTGGTAAGAACAATAAGAACACCCAAATTGTTCTAACATATACAACATATTTATAACTCCAAACATATCATCACATGGTTATACACCTTATATTAATGACACCCATAAGTGACACACATTATACATATACTTCCGGAGGTATGTAGCTTTCACTTAGCAAAAGCTATTTTGTTCTTCATGTGTACCTTTAAGTGAGTTGATTAAACTGGAGGGTTGAGCTTGATCAAGTCTATGGAGTGAACAAATATTATCTTGTAAATATGAAGGGTGATAGTCAAACTGTTTTTGGTAAAATGATGGTTGTATAATAATGTTGATTATGATATAAAAGTTTGGATACTAAATACAATTAATTTTAAAAATTTCTGGGACCTTCAGTATAATCTCTGATTAATTGATAATTAAAAGATAATATGTAGCATTTGGTACATGGAAATAATGGTCGGAATGAAATAAACCATTGAGAGTGAATGAAAATAAAAGAGTTACAGTTAAAGGCTGATGCAACCAACAATATCCACATGTAAAGTTATAAGTATCAAATCTTCCGAAGACAAAAGACGATTTCTTCCGAAGTCAAAGATAAAGTCTTCCTAAACTTCAAGACAAAGTCTTCAGCAGTCAAGAGACTGATTTTTTTAAGACAAAAAAAACATGCTTTCTCTAACATACTTTTGCCAAAAGCTGAACCACTTTCTGCTGACATCTCTGAAGATTCACCAACTTATACAAGTTGGTGAAGTGTTCATACTTTTCTCATCTGTAGATTAAGGTCTTAGAGTCTGTAACATTCTCTTCATTTTTGAAGACATAGATTGTATCCATCCAGATGACCTGGAGTATATAAAGATATTCTAGCAAATAACTATTCTCACTCATAGATCCAAGAAGTTCTACAAGAGAATCAAAAGGAAGTTTCCCAACAATGTAACCGGTGAATAGTTTGGACCGAATAAAAGCAAAGTGAAGTATTGCAATTGTAACCAGACGAGATACTTTACTAGAGAGTGCAAGGCACCAAGGACTAATTATGGACAAGCACAATCTAGGCATAACTACACTGATGCTACTCCCAAATCTGAAAAGCCAAGCCAACCAAAAGAACAAGCTACTGTCGCTGTTGAAAAGAGAGGCTTTGACTGGAGCTTTCAGGTAGAGGATGTTTTTCCCAACCAAGCTCTGATGGCTGACCATGAAAAAGTCAAGGTACTAGAACATCTCTATACACATGAATGTATTGCTAAAGTAAACATGTATAGGTCCAATAACCTGGAATTGAGATCTTACCTTGAGTCTTCTAATCTTTTAAAAGATGATTTTAAAAGAGTTGAAAATGACTATAAACTTAAAATAGAAGATTTTGAGAAAATAATTTCAACTCTTACGCATGAACACACAAATTACAAGACTCGAATCAAAGATCTCATTACCAAGTTAACAAAATATCAAGGTGAGCTTGTGATCAGCAAATTTAGGGCAAAAAGTGTGTTCTTGAATAAGATCCTTCAAAAACATCATATCCTCATCCATGCAAGCAAAGATTTTCTATTAGAACAAGCAGGGATTGGTTTCAAGTGAGATAGCTCATCAACACACATTACTATCTATAAGATCTCTAAGCTGTGACACTAGTCAAGATGAGCTGCCCTTATTGACCCTATCTAAGAAGAGGATAAAGATGAAGATAAGATGGTGAATGATGAATCTGTAGTGAGTGAGAAGGATCTTCCTAAGAAGGATCACTATTCTCCTGGAGTGAAAAAAGAACCAAGGATAGCCAAGTCAGCTAGGAAGAACTTGATCAGGGTAGCCAAAAGAAAATCAATGAAAGTATAAGAGATCAAGGAAACTTTCAACTCCAAGCAAAAAAAGTCTTTATTTCTATTGGATTTGAAATGGTGAAGATTGAATATTCAACTATGGACTCTAGTACCAGGGTCCTAGTTCAAGGTCAAACCATCCTAGTCAAAAGAAGAAGGTTGATCAAATGTGCACCATTGCTATATAGCTTGAACCACCTAGTTCCAAAAGCAAGATTCACCTTCAAAAAGTCTACTATATCATTTATGTGGGTAAAAAACAAAAGTGAAAAGAGATCAAACTCAACTTTATCCTTAGAAAAAGACCCTCAGAAGTATGTCAGTTGAATGTATCATGTGTGGTGGTGGTACTTATTTTTCTAAGGATTGCATCTACAATCCCCAGCGTACCATCCACATGAACAAGAAGAAGACTTCTAAGAGGAAGAAGAAGAAGATAAACTTAGAAGGAAAATCACTTTCCTTTGGAAGCTTCAAGGTGACCAAAAAGAAGATAGGTGGAAAATTGCCTTTGTAAGAAAATTGGTCTTGGAAGAAAGGAATGCTTTCGAAGCACTGAAGTCTACTTCATTGGTTGCAAAAGCTTTCTAAGTTTTTGTCTCCAAAACTTCCAAAGTTTTCAAAACTTCTAAAGACTTAAAGGTCAAGTCTAGTCTTCTAAATATGGTGTTGAAGATGAAGGAACACCATGTGATTGAAGTTTCTTCATAGAAAACAATGTAAGATCCTCAAAGCTTGAATATAGGATCAATAACTGTTGAACTATCTTGTAGAGATTAATGAAGAGGCTGATGCAACCTAAACATCTTTAGTCTTTCCTGCATGCTGCACAAGTGCATTGAAGTAGAATGCTTCGGAAGTTTCACATGTGCAACAGAAATACTCTAAGTGTGAAATCTTCCGAAGCCAAGACCAACATCTTCCGAAGCCAAAGATGAAGTCTTCCGAAGCCTCAGAGACAAAGTCTTCCGAAGCCTAAAGTTCATGAAGACAGATTTCTTCTGAAGACTTTTAGTAACATGCTTTATCTGATGTACTGTTCCATAAAGCTGGACACCTTTCCGCTGCAACTCTGCAAGTCACCAACTAACATGGTTTGGTGAAAAGGTCCATGCTTTTTGTAACTATACATTGAGGTCTTGAGTCTGTAACTTTCTACTTTATGTACTTTATCCTTTTTGTAATAGATAAGGATGTGAGCTATGGCATGTCATAGTCACTAGTCAAAAGGCAATCTGCCTTTTGACTCTACAATTGATTTTGTGTGTGTCTAGTCAATTGTATCCAGCTGCTTTTCAAAGTATAGCCGACTGTAGGATATTGTATAAGTATCTCATGTTCTTGTATCTTTAAAATATGCTTTTGTAACACTTGTAATAGAACATAGAGAAGGCAATATACTGCATTCTTGAAAACCAAATACTTGTGTTCTTTTTGTTCTGTCTCTTATATTACTTCTGTTCTTAGTGTCACTACTTGGTTAATCCAGTTTACTGTTTGATCTAAGTCTAGTTTATCTCCACTTTGTGTTGTTGAGTTGTAACTTATACCCTTCAACGATCCTGCATATCTCTAGGTCATCCTGATGAGCCCAAGACTAGAAAGGCTTAGGTTTCCAAATGTAACTAACCATCTCTTTTTATGTACGAACAACTGAATACCAAGGGAAATGTATGGATCATTGATAATGGCTGTTCTAGGCACCTGAGAAGAAATGGTTATTTGATTTAGAACTTTAAGAAAATTGATAGAGGGCTAGTTGGTTTTTGAGGAGAATCAAGTGGTTACATCACAAGAAGAGGCAAAGTCATAAATGTTAAGCTCAGCATTGAAAAGATAAACTATGTTAAAGAGCTTAGGTACAATCTCTTGAGTGTATTTTAATTTTGTAACCAGAGACATAACATGCTCTTCACTAAGCATGAGTACATTGATCTCAAGCCCAGGGTGGTCATTCGTCAAGAGCATATTCTGCTCAGAGCACCCAGGAAAGGGAACATATACAAGATGGATTAGCATGAAACATCCCTATTAGGATAAGTTTCTTGCTTTCTTTCTAGAGCCAATAGTGATGTGTTTTTCCTTTGGCATAAAATAATATGTCATGTAAACTTTAAAAACAAGAATAAATTAACTAAGAATGATTTGGTAACTATAATCCCAAAGAAAGACTTTACAAATGTTGTGTTGCATATCTGAAAGGAATGCAACACAATGTGTCTCACAAGCCAAAGGAAATGAACTCCATCACTACTCCCCTACACTTATTACATATGGATCTCTTTAGCCCTACTAATGTAATAAATTTAGGAAGAACTTTATATTTCCTAGTGATAAAAAATAACTTCATAAGATATACTTAGGTCTTCTTTCATAGAACTAAGGATGAAACCCTTAAAATCTTGAAGAACTTCATTTTGAAATCTGAAATCAATATGATCACAAGGTCAAAATCATAAGATGTGATCAAGGAGCTAAATTTAATAACCAAATCCTTTATACGTTTTGTGATGAAAAGGGTATTAGAAGACAATATACTGATCCTAGGACTCCTTAGAAAAATAATGTTGGTGAGAGGAGAAAATAAAACTTTTCTAGGATGGCTCAGCCCCATGGGATGAAGACCAAGAGGAGGAGGATGACATTCATCACTACCACCACCACAGCCACCACTACTACCATTCAACCAGCCACCACTACCACGAGTCCACCCACCACCACTACTACTACCTCACCCACCATCACCACTACAGCCACTCCACCACCTATCTACACCACTTCCACCGCCACTACATCATACCCACCGCCACCCACTCATCTACCTCCACCCATATTCACCACAGCCACCACTACTACCACCAGCCACCAAGCTAGTCCCTCATCCCATACCACATTCACCACTGGATCACCTCTACCTCCCACTTGGGTAGAGGAACAGTTGTCGGCACTAAATCGAATGGTGCTGAAGCTGTTAGCTGCCGATGACGAGAAGACTACTCAGCTACGACAACTGATGGAGCTAACTGCTGCACAATCACAGCAGATCTCTCAGCAGGCAGAGGAGATCACCCAACTCAAAGAGCATAAAGCCGAATCAGCAAAGAAGATTGAAGAGTTGGAGTCTTCTAACAGATCTATCATGCTCAAGCTTAAGGGATCACAAGAAGAGCCTCTAAAGATCAGAGAGGATGATGATGATAGTGATGATTCTGATGATGATGGTGGAGATGATGATATGGGAGAGGATAAAAGCATAGATAATGAGGAGGGTGATGATGCTGTTGCATCAGCTGCTACTCAAGCAAGTGAGAGACAATCCAGAAAGCACATGATCAAGGTGCTTCGTCCTCAGCCCCACCAGCTGAAGAACACATGATTTAAGATCAAGTAATGCTTAGATGTTTTTGTATTTTGAACTTTTGTGTAATTGAATCATGTATTAAAACTTATGTAATGAATGTTTATGTATATATTTGATTATTTAATTGTCTTGATTATTTACTGATGAATGATGTGTTACATGTTTTAAATCAAGCAGATCCACAATATTAGCGAGATGAATACGATGTTGCTCCCCTTCAGCAGATCAAGTATCAACTCACAATGATACTTGATCTGCAAGGGATTGTCAGGATGTCAGTAAGCTATACTCCTAAAGAAGGAGAAATTATTCACAACCTCACTCATGAGCAATTCGCAAAAATGTTCTGGTTAAACCCGGATGAATTGGTTATGGATGCCCCTACTGTTGATGTTGCTAGTGATGACGAGCTCAACGATGTTAATGTGATAGAGATTGAAGACATCACAACACAACACTATCCGGAATATACTGATCGAGAGGGAAATGTGGTTCCTAATTTTGGAGATACTCTCGACAATGATATGTATTCTAAACTGGATACAACGGAGAAGGAGGCAGAGAAATCAGAAAGCCAAGCCCAAGCCTCGGACGACGATGTTGAGATCAAAAAGGTTGAATGGGCAGCTTGTTTTGCAGAGATCTATGCCTAATGCACAGCGCTAATGCCGAGTGCCTACGCCAAGCTCTACAAAGTAAAGAAGCATCTAAAGGTGTCTGGCAGGATTATAGCGTGGGCTTATTTTAAGGATCTTAATGTATATGCAGTGAAGAGGGAGAAGGGAATCGAGTACTTCAGATTTCCAGATGATGTGAAGACTCTCCCTGGTTATGAGCTCAAATCTACTATATAATGACCCCAGGATGATGTCAGGCTAGTTTGAAGCTGCGTTGAAGAAAGAATACCACTCTCAATGGGTAAATTTCAAGCCTCAACAACCTTCGAGGTACATTCGAAGGTCGGAGGTGGACCCAAGGACTGGGGAACCCAAAGTGGTGCTGAAGTGGAGTCCTCCGCACACTATGTCAAAGATCCCCATGAGGGAAATGCCACAGGACTTCACTCCCCACTTCAAGTGGTGGTATTCTGAATGGAGAACAGGAGAAGCGGTCATAGTATTACAGAAAGAGTGTCAAATGGACACCATCCAGGTATTTGACCCAATATGGCTAACCAACCTGTCAGCTAGTGATGTTTATACTTTATACAGGTGGCCATTATTCTATGATCCACAAGATATTATATAGGCCCTCCAGTTTCAGAATGTGATAAGGCTCTGTTTTGCATTTGAGATACATGCTGGAGTCATAGTCGAAGAGAGGCATAAGAAGTTTGATGAGCTAATGAAGCATGCAAGAAAATGAAGGAAACTAGGTCCAAGGGGGAGTTTGCTGATCCATATGTACCTAGTTTACGATCTTAATGTAATATGTCTGTCATGTCTAAATGTAATGAAACGAATGAGTTGAATGAAACATAATATGTGGTTGTTGATCTTAATGTTTAATGTTTCAGTGTATGTTTTAATGTTTATCATTTATTAACGCCTATTGAACCACCTATATAGGTTTGAGGAGATTTGAATAGATCTTAGTTAAGTAATGATCATGAAACATATTCAAACTTAGTCGCATGAAGTTTTCGTGCGAATGGACCATGCAAATGGTTCATACGCATGAATACTTCATGCTAATGGACCAGTCACACGACTGAACCAAGAGACTAGATCAGTTGCACGACTGAGACATACGGATGACCCAGTCGCACGACTAAACCTTCAGTCGTGTGACTGACTCAGTTGCATGCTTTAGTCGCACGACTGAACCATGCTAATGGTCTAGTCATACGATTGACTAACCCTAACCTATAAATACCACTTAATTCGTGGAAAAACGAAACATTTTCAATATTTCGACTCCTACTCGTACCCTAGCCGTCTAGAGACTTCATAGAACCTATTCCAAGTTCATAGATCGCACTAAATCGATTTGCAATCCTTCTTAACGTTTAGATTCAATGTAAGATCGATTCCACGTATGTTCTCACTGATTGGATCCCCAATCAAATAGGATTCCGCACTATTTGAGTTGGTATACACGTAAATCAGTTAGTACTCCGTCCAGTACGCGGTCCCTAACACACAACAACACCAATCATATCAAAATCCACCTCAACTAACAAACCAAGCTCATGGAAGCAGTCAGTCATCTACCAATGCTCTCGTGATAAAGCAAGAAGGGGTATGTGACTGGAGCATATGTGTAGAGGAAGTCAAGCCTCAATTCCAAAATCATGCACTTATGGCTCACATCAACATGGTCCATCTCCAATGCCTACTGAGGTAAAATCTAACCTTTGTAGTGAAAAATGTATTACTGAGTTGCAAGGTTATAGAGAGCATAACCATAAACTGGCTGATAAAATTAAGAAGAAAAAGTGAAGCCAGAGATGATGAAAAGAGAGATAAAAGGATTTGAAATCAAAATTAAATCTCTCATCTCTAACATTGAGAAACTATATGGTGAAAAGTACACTCTTGTAGCTGAGAATGAGCTACTTACTAAAAAGTTAGCTCAATCTAACACTAAACATACGCTTACTGAAGTGAAACTTGAAAAGTTTCAAATGTCTTTAGTGAAGCTGCAAGAGATGCTTGATTCTCAAAAGGATCCAATGGACATGTCGAGGATTGGGTATAATTCATGTCCTCCACCATACAATGACAACTACACTGTCATGCCTGAATTCGTCTCACTCAATGAGGAAATTGAAACTAAAACTATGGAACCAAAATCTATAGTAAAAGAAATGACCAATCCTCAAAACAAACATGATGTTTATATTGAAACAATTGAGGATAAAATCAACTTAGGTCATCCAATCAAAATCAAAGAGTGTTCAGACAAGACAATGAATGTCATGAAACCCACAAGCCTTGTAAAAGCAATTGTTCCTTTTATAAAATTCATACCTTCTGTTTTAAAAGGTAAAAAGAAGTATGTGAAGTCTGTGAAACCTACTGCTGAGAGCAGTTCTGATAATGAGATTATATCTCCAAACAATTCAAGCAAATCAGAAAAGGTTTCACTACAAAAGAAACAAAAAAGATCACTGAGTTCAACACATAAAACTCTATCAGACCCTCAGTCCTCAAAACTAAGATAGGGAGTTGGGTTTGATATTTGCAACAAGGAACACATGACCAGTTTGAGAAAGAGGTGATAAATAGGTTGATGAAACAAAAACAACCCAGAAAATCAAACAAATGTAGTGTTATGAAGCAAACTACAAAAAGGGCTGATTTTGATTCATCCCCTAAGCAACAGAAAGTGGCTCAGCAACAAATGAGAAAATCAGCTAAGGCACACAAATCAAAATCTGATTCAAGCAACAAATGTATTATGACATTTGTGATATGTTTAATTATAAGACAGAAAAGTCCTTTTATAATCAATACTGCTCTATCTGTGACATGAACAACCACTCAACCAAAAATTGTTATTTTAACAAATATTGTTATATCTGTGATATGAACAATCATAATACATTTGATTGTTACTTCAATCAGAAGGGATTGAGAATTCCCCAGAACAAACCCATCTCAATAACATCATCAGGCAAAAATCAAGTCAGGAGTCATTTGCATAACAATCAATCTAGAACATCTAGATCACTCAATGACATGAGTAAAACAAAAGAAATATGGAAAAGTCAAAGAAGCAACTATTTCATCAATCAAAAGTCTGATTTTTCAAAACCCAAAATGATATTTGAAAGTCAAAAACGATCTAAATTTCTTCAAACGAACAGAGATCAAAGGTTTCACTACTCATCTGACTCTTCTGTTGATATTGATGAGAAGACTCCAACAAGATATCATAAGCAATCTCCTAGGTCTCCTCTGAATAGATAACAATTCAGAAGAAAGTATCAAGAAGTCACCATAATAGATAGGAACGGGAAACCCAAGGCTACCATGGCTTGGGTTCCACATTCTAATTAGTTCTTTTATGCTTGCAGGGTCATCCATATAGGTCCAATAGCTTATGGTATGTGGACAGTGGATGCTCTCGACACATGACTGGAGATCGTTCCCTCCTTCATGACTTCAAGCACATACAAGGAACTACGATAGCATTTGGTAGAGATTCATGACAAATGGGATGTTGAGCTTTGACAGAGTGAACTACTGTTAACAACAGAACTTTAATCTGCTAAGCGTGTCTCGGATTTGTGACAAGAAATATTCAACTCACTTTACAAACACTCATTGCTACATTCTGAAACCTGGATTTCAGATCTCTAAAGAATGGGTTGTCCTAAAGACCCCGATGAAGAATATACTTATGTTTTAAACTTGTGTTCGGCATCACCTAAAGAAGAACATGTCTTTTGTCAAAAGCATCATTTGATGAGTCACAACTTTGGCACAGACGCTTGGGGCACACCAACTTTAAAAACATGAACAGATTGGTATGATCCTAACAAAAGATATACTTCTCTTCATTATCAATAATCAATGTATACAATTGTTAAAAAATTTTAAAATTTTAAAGTTTTTATCCAGATGAGGATATAAACATTAAGGGGAGTAATTTAAAATTTTTGATTAAATCTTTATAGATTGGTACTATCTTAAATTACTTTCATATAAACATTAAAAACAAAAGAAAAAGAAAATGCATGTGTTGTTGTAGAAGTTATACCATAGTATCTCAGCTATGTAGATTCTTGGAACCATGAAAAGTCCAAGATCAGTCAAACAATGGGAAACCTGTATCACTTCTGACATACAAGTCAATCTAAGCAAGCATTGACAACATCAACAGTCAACAACTTCATAAGAAAATCAATCAATGACATATCTTCATAACATGAAAAATCAAAACAGTCACATTAACTTAAAATTAAGTTCAAAAGTTAATGCAGGTAAGTGCATTGGTTAATGCGAGTGAAGGTAGCCCATGCTTATAACCAATGCGGGTAGCTTATTATATCCAAGTGAAACTAATGCGGACAATAATTGTACTCTACCGCATTAGTGTGTTACAAGTATACCTGGAATTTTGAAGTGTTAAAACCTATGCGGAACAATAATTGTTTGATCACATTTGTCAATGCAATTAAATAGTTTTCAAGTGTTCAACCACATTTGTCAATACGGATAAACTTTGAAGTGTCCAACAACATTTGTCAATATGGATGAAATTTACACTTCCGCATTTGTTTTACTCATCCGCATTTGTGGATATGTATCTTTAATGTTCATGTATTTTTAAGCAGAAATAATTAAGTGATTAATCTCTTATCAATGAATGATGATCAAGTAAATGTGGATTTTATTCTATCGCGTTTGCTACAGTGAGCAAATGCTGACAAAGTCAGATCTTCCGCATTTGCTACAGTGAGCAATGCTGACAAATTTTGTTCAACCACATTTTCTATAGTGACAATGCTGCACAAGTTTTGTCAACCGCATTTGGTACAGTGAACAAATGCTGATGAATTTAGTTCTTCCACATTTGCAACATTGCACAAATAAGGATAGAAGAAAACAAAAGTAACAAAACTTCCGCATTTGCTACAGTATCTAATTGCGGATGCCCAAAATCACAAGTTAACTCTTTCGCATTTGCATCAGCAAACAAATGCAGATTGCAAAGTTATTGAATTTTCACTTCTGTATTTACAACAGTAAACAAACGTGGATGACCCAACGACTTAAAATTTACCCTTCCGCATTTGCTACAGTGATTTAAAATTTGATCGCATTTGCCCTCAAACTTGTAAAATTTTGTAAAAGCCATTATTTGACTATTTAAAGGAATTTGAAAGGGCCATTTAATACTTTTAAAATATGAGAGACTACATAGTGAGACGAGCGCAAAAACACAGTAAACCTTCTTTGATCACCATCATCATCAACAACCAAAGATTTCAGTGTGTTCAAATCAACCTGTTATTGTACTCGATTCCAAACAACAGTAGCACTGATAGAAAGGTGAAATTTTCATAAATTTTTCATGACCTAACTTTTGGACTATTGAACCAAAAGTGAACAAAGAACCAAATGATAATGAAGAACACACAAAATCCAATTTATTCAAAGATATGTTATACATTTTTGACATCAATGAACATGCAAACTAAGAGGAATTTTAACTAGCATGAAAAACCTTCATAGTTGTGTTCATCATAAGAACGGAGTCTGATGAAAAACAAAAATATGTAACAAATTAAAGAAGTAATATCTAATAAATAGTTTATTTAAACTTAAAAAACAGAGAAAATATGATTATTTACAACAAATTCACTAATTGATGTGTCAATAATGAAACAATGACTTCAAACGTTCATCTTTGACCACTAATAGTCAAACTGATCAATTATGCACATGCTTACTCATCAAAAATAACACATATGTCTTTTATGCAGATTAAATGGCTAATGTTTCATGGAGCAAGCTCCATAATGTCAGCGGTTTTTTAGACCCTGATATACCAGAAGTGGAGGTACTCAGAGACATTATCAGATTCATCTCTACAACAAGGGTGCTCATGCTATCGCTGTCTTTTATAAAGTGATTGAAGCAAATGGTGTTAGAACTTTATCTGGAAGAATTGATGATAAGCATACTCTAATTATTACTGAAGATTCTATGGGAAGATGTCTGGAATTTGGTGATGATGCTGATATACCAATAGAGTTGGATGAGGATGACATCACTACCATCTTTGAAGAAATTGAGTATGAAGGGGGATTTGAAGCTAAGCAGATTGTGAAGGGATTAGTTGACTTGAATTGGAGATTTCTAATCCATATATTCCAGCACTGCTTATCCAAAAGAAAAACAGGGTGGAATGATATTCCAATCATTACTTCATCAGCAATTTGTGCTTTTTGCACAAACAGGCTATTCAACATGTCTGCTTATGTATTTAATGGTCTAGTTTCAAACATACAAGAGGGAAGGAGATACAAGTTCTTGATGTATCCAAGATTCATTCAGTGCCTGACAAATGAAGCATTCCCAAATCTAGCTACTGAGGGACCAGTTCTAGATATTCCTCATTATGATACAAAATCATACAAGTACATTAAGAAGAGGGATCCCGGAAACTTTACAGTGGAGCTCACTCACCAGAAACTTTACAGTGGAGCTCACTCACCTCTTCTTCCTTAGGTGCTTCAATAGATCAATCCAGAAGAACAAGGAAAAGAACAAGATGCTCATGATCACACTGAAGAACAAGCTGCTGATGAGCAAGCTGATGGTGTTAATAGGTAAAGGTCAGTTTCTCCCCAGGATGGTGTAGGGGGTGATTCTCATACTGAACCTAAAATTCATGACTATGGATCTCCATTTGTACCACTACCACAACCATTACCACAACCATCACCACAACCATCACCACAACTATCACCACAAACATCATCACAAACATCACCACAACAATCACCACAACCATCACCATAAACATCACCATAACAATCACCACAACCATCTCCACCTCATCACTCACCAATATCTCCACCTCATCACTCACCAATATCACCATCTCATCACTCACCAAAATCACCACCTCAACCACTGCCTACCCATGATATCCAATTGATTTTGGAGACTTAACCAGCTCATCTAAAGCATCCAAATCATCTTCGGATGAGGAGGATCAACATGTTCAAATGCCTATAAAAAGAGTCACTTTTGAGACTGCTCCCTCAGATAGTTTTGCTGAATCCAATGTAAATAGACTGGATGAAAAAGATGAGTTAATCTTCGAGATCTTGCAAAAAGTTGAAAGGATGGAAAGAATACTAAATAGAAGAGCTAGAATCATTGATGATAGGATTCTAGAAATTGATGAAAAGGAGTATGAGTTAAAAGAGCTAAAAGAAAAATATGAAATTGAAAAGAAAGAGAAAGAGAAAGAGATTGAATACTTAAAAGCTACTCTTAACCATTCTAGAGAAGAAGTAAGTGGCCATGTTGATACTCTTACCATTCAAACTATAGCTATGGAAGAGCAAGAGGATATAATTGAATAACACGAAGAGATCATCTCCTTTCTCCAAAGTCAAACTGAAAGCCAAAATAAAAGAACTTTGAGTTTGAAATGTTAATTGAAATTCAAAGAAGTGCTGAGGCCGAAGAAAGAAAAAAGGATGAAGAAAGAGTAATGACTGATGAGAAACAATCCTCTACTAAAAATGTTGAAAAAGAAGAAGATGCATGCAAAACAAAGAATGAAGAATCAAGTCTAAAGATTGTGGTTTATTCTGGACAATCAGATGCTACTCAAACTGAGAAAGTTGAATTTGAAGAACTAATCAGTGCCCTAGATAGCTTTACTTCTAAAGAATTCATAATAGATGAGGAATTTTGGGATTTTATTGCTAAAGAGAGGACCAACACTGAACCCATTTTGGTCATTCATCAATCTCCAGTTCCCTTGGACAAAGAGTTGAGCATGCAAATGGTACCTGCTGTGTCATTATCAGAGGAACAAAAAGGAATGATTAGAGAGTTTTGTGAACAAGAAAAGGAAAAGGAAGAAAAAGGAGCTGATAATCAGGAACAAGTAGAACCTGAGGCTGAAAAAGTGCTTGAGGAGATGAAAAAGGCTGAATCCTCTTCTGGTCCTCCACTTCAAACTTATACCAGAAAGAGGAAATACTTATCTGAAAAGGAAAAAGGAAAGAGACCAGTAATTGAAGAAGAACATGTGAAGAAGAGTAAAAAAATGATCCATAAAGTTTGGCAGCCATAGTTGAATTCCTAGATGAGCATGAGAAGGCTGAGGCTCAATTAAAGAAACAAGTTGCATTTATTGATATAGAAGAAAGGGAAATAGAAGGAGGATATGATGCTGAGAAAGCTGTAGATGTGGACAGTCCTGTGCTTAAAGAAAAATCTATTGACGAAATGGTGTTAAAGGCTCAAACTGATGACCTTAGATAAAGGCAATGTTTTTGATCAATCACGAGTATGATGTAGAAGAAGTATTCAGTATGACCTATGAAGGCATGAAGCAGAAGAAGAAAAGGTCAATAAACTGTTGGATCCCATGGTTGAAACAAAGTATGAGAAGTCAATAGCACCCAAAGCTCAAAAGCCAAAGCTGTCAGTCATGAAGAAGTAATCTCAAACTCCTGAACCTCTACATCCTAATCCCTATGCAATGACTGATAGGAAAATAGAGGATTACCTCACCAGTCAAGGATTCACTAAAAGAAGATTGTGAAACATGAAAACCAATTCATTGAAAAAAATGCCACACTCAGACTAATCAATGAAAAGAAAGAAAAGTTGAAGAGGTTAGAAGAAGAAGTACTCAATCAAAAGCCAAGATCAAGAGTCTTTGCACAAGACATGCAACTTACACATAAAGATCACGACTATCTGGCACATGTTCTGCACAAATATCCAGAGTGGTTTGCTGAACCGGCCCAACTAAAACTTCAAGAAGGGTTGACCACTGCTGAGATGATCAGAGGTGTATCTACTTCAATGACCAGAAAATTATTGCTTGGAAGTATGATAGTTCATGGAACATGTTCATGGTTAAAAGAATATCAGGTCTAGTGCAATTTTTATAGAGTACTATACTCTGGTAAATGCACTTGAGATTCATGACCTGAAAGAACTGGTTAATCTGGAGCTGATCAACCATAATGCCATGTTTAGAGGATATGAATTTGAAGGTACACTTAAAATGTTCAAGAGAACCAACAAATTCAATTCATTAAAAGCAATATGTACGAGAAAAGACAAAACTTTCAAGAACCCTCTGGAGATGAAACAGACAAAACCAGCTGATGAAGTAGTGTTTCCTGAACTCAGAGTGAAACCTACTGAATCATTAAGAAAAATGGTGGCTGATACACATTCCTCAACACCAATCTCAAATGTTTATTATGATGAGAAGACCTATGAATTGGAGATTGAGAGGAAGTGGGGAGTAAAGGTGCTGAAATCAGACTATTCAGTGGCTACTAGATCAATCATATGTTCACTACATATACACAAGGCACTTCAGAGAGATATCAAACAAATTGGGTCAAGAAGATCTATATTTCTTTCTAAAGTGTATCAAAATATTAAAGATGGCTTATGAACAGATCCGTGCAAAGAGGGAGAAAAGGAGGAAGAAGAAGACACCTCTACAGTTGGGCAAGATTGTCAAACTAGAAGTTGATGTAGATGGCTCTCTTTTGATTCATAGGGATGGGTTATCTACGATGTCTATTTGGGAACCAATCTCACTTAAGAAACTATCACTTGAAGCCATTCACAATATAAGCAGAATGAAGATTCATGTACTAAGCAGGGATAAAATGTCAGATGCTCAAGATTTTGTTAACATGATCAAGGCAATTTTGAATCCAGCTTATGCAGCACCTTTTACACCACCTCAAGAACTAGCAGAATCATCAAAACCTCAATCACCGCCCAAACATTAAAGAACATAGGCTGCATAATCCTTAGGGGGAGTATTGTTGGACCCTGAAAGGATTATGCATGCCAATTCAATAGGTGAGTTGATGGTTGCTTTGCTGGAATCCCACAAGTCCAAGAAGAAATGCGGATGAAGATCCTGCACAAGAAAACCCAGTATGGTCTTCCTCATTTATCAATGCGAAAGACATAAAACAAACACGGACAAGTATTTGTTCTTCCGCATTAACAAACGTGGAAGACCAACCGGTAGTGCGGACAAGACTTTGTTCATCCGTATTTGCTATTGCGGATGGCCAGACAAATGTGCAGCAGTATTTGTTCATCGCATTAACCAATGCAGATGACCGACATACTAATGTGGGTGATCAAGTGAAGAATGTTGATCAGTCAACTCATCCGCATTTGCGAATACAGATGAACAAGAAGAGATACGGCTCAAGACTTAGACTAGTTCTAATGTAATAGGTCAGGTGTAGTTTAGTTATTTTGTAAAGGCATCTTGTCTGCCTATAAAGAGAATAGATAACCTCATACATAAGGTGACAGAATTTAGACAATCAGAATATTTGTATTCTCTAGGTGTATTATGACTTTCCTTGCTAATCCCTAGCAGTCTATCCAACCAATCACCTTTATTAATATATACAAAAGCATTTATGTGTATTTCTTCTGCATTGAATACTTCTAAGCATTTGTCTGGTCATCCGCATTGGCAAATGCAGATGAACAAAATCTTGTCCGCATTACTTTTTGGTCTTCCGTATTTGTTAATGCGAAAGAACAAATACTTTTCAGCATTTGTTATTTGCCTTCTGCATTGACAAATGCGGATAGCCATACCTGGTTTTTCTTCTGTGTAGGATCTTCATCCGCATTTTTTTTGGACTTGTGGGAATCCAGCAGAGCAACCATCAACTCACCCATTGAATTAGCATGTATAATCCTTTCAGGGTCAACAGAAGATTAGGGGAGTCTACAACTAAAGGTGCAAAAAATGTCCAAAACATGCACCTGTTTAGTTTTAAAGTTAAGTCACCTGGAATCTTAGGTGGCTACCTTGCAAAGGTAGGTCATTGATCAGCAACTTGAGATCAACGATCTCAAGGTCAAGTAAGCTAGGAGACTTACCATGTAAACTTAACCAAGTCCATAAGAACCTATGGATGTGATGGACATAACCCTTAGCTTCCCTGTGAAAGAGGGTGATGCTACAAAAAAGGGGGAGAAAGTCCTTCCTTGTTGGTCCATTTGATCAATTTGCAGTACAAATGAATTCTTGAATCGTTCAATATCAAATACAAACAATAGACAAGTTGGATAAAAAAGATTAAGAACAATGACAATTCAATCAAAGTAAGACAATGATGATCAATACATTCAATAACAACGAAGGACAATGATATTTCTGTGAAATTACTGCCTACAAAGGTGACTTGCAACAAGGATAAACAATTTGGGTTTTGCAAGATTAGCTCACAATGATAAGGATGAAAACTATATAAAGCAGTCTTAGTTTCGCATACATTTTCGCTGTTAGCGAAACTGTACTGCCAAAACTATAGTTTCGCCCGATAGAAACAACAGTTTCGTTGAGAGAACTAAGCAGCTGACTGTGAGCAAAACTATAGTTTTGCTAGACTGCAAAACAAAATAAAATTAATTACAAATGCATGATCTTCAATACTCCCCCTAGGTTGGAACTCACCGCCTTCACTTGTCTTGATTTATCTCGTCAGCTCCAGTTTCCCTCGCTACCTTTGATTTGTCTTCTACAGCTCTTGCAGCTACCTCCTTAGGGTCTTCAGCAAATGATTCACCTTGGTCTCTTCCTGCTTCATTAGCCCCTTCGGAATAAGCACTAGCTTTCCCAAACTGTCTGGCTAGATCCTGTATGTCCATGTTTAGATCACCTTGGGCCCTCACTCTCTCTGCTAGTCTCTTCATCTCCACCCTCACACCTCTAATCTTATTTGCCATAGTGATAAACAGACTGGCTTCCTTCCTTGCCTCATCACCTGTACCCGCTTTGATATGATTCTAGCACAGAACCAACAAGTCTTTATCACAAAAGCTAAAATGTTCCATCGGATTAAAGACTTTGAATCAGCACCATTGTTCACCCTGATTACCACCTCCCCTGTATTGTTATCATAAAACCACCTCTCAAAATTTTGTAGTTGTTGGGGGAGGGGATCTGCCAATCTGACCCTATTCACGGTCTTTGGGGGTTTCACCCTTAGTACAATCTTTCCCTTTCCAGTCTCCTAATCCTTGTCCTTCTTTGATCGTCTCCTCTTTGCTTTCATATAACTAAAGGACTCAAAATTATCATTTAATCTATTTTTAATCTCCTTCTCCAATAGTAAGACTCGTTCACTAAGATGGGCATTCAGTAACGGCAATGCTGCCAGCCTCCTCATGTCCTATTTTGGCAAGGTCTTGAATGCCTTCCTTTTGTGCATGTAAGAAATTCCACCCCCTCTCCTCTTGATCATGAACATCTTGCGGCTGGGGTTATAACACCAACTAATAATTCTCTTGTCAGCCTCCTTTTTGCTCAACCATTCTAAATTTTGAAATAGGGGAGTCAGTTCTTCAAGCTCCTTTTCTCTAACAAACCAATCTTATTTAGCTAATTCAAAAACATCTTCATCTAATTCTCCCTTTTTGACTACATATACCAGTGGCCTCTCATCAACCTCATAAAACACTGGTTCAGAATCATAGTCGACCAGCTGTTCATCGTCTTCCTCTTTATCTATTAGCCCTTTTTCTGTTGCAGCTTCCCTTTCAACTGATTTCTCCCTCACAACCTCCTCGCCAATCAACATAGAATGACTCTTAAACAATACGTGCTCTCTTGTTATATACCTGATAAGCCTTTCGAGAAGAGGAATAACTGACGAAGTAACACTCATCGGACACGAAACCAAATTTTATCTTTGGGATTAAGTATTCAATAAAGTGCAAGAGCAACCAAGTGGACGAAAAAGTCAATTAAAGGCTTCTGTTTATGAAAAAGTTCATAAGGAGTCTTTATTTTGTACTTGACAATCAACACCCTGTTTAGAATGTATGAAGCACAGTTTACCGCCTCCGCCCAAAAGATAAAGGGTAAGGAGGATTCTCTCAGCATTGTACGAGCGGCTTCAATAAGGGTGCGATTTTTTCATTCAGCTACTCCGTTCTGTTGAGGCGTCCTTGCAGCACTAAATTGTCTTACAATTCCCTTGGTAGCACAGAATGAATCAAGAATCTGATTTTTAAATTCAGTACCATTGTCACTTCTCAAGGCCAGAACCTTTCTCTTGCTTATTGTCTCGATTGAAAGTATTAACTTCTGCAATTCCTCAGCAACCTCTCCCTCGTGAGCGAAAAATCTCACCCAAGAATATCTTGAGAAATCATCTGTTACAACAAGACATAAAGATTTTTTAGCAATTGATTTAACACTGATTGGGCCAAACAAATCAGTGTGTAACAACTCGGGAGGACTAGTTATGCTATTTTCAAGTTTGGGCTTATGTGATTTCTTATGTTGTTTGCACTTGGCACATGCCATACATTTTTCGTTCATAGAGAAATCTTTTAAAGGAAGTCCTCTAACAAGATTGTTTTTGACTAATTTGTTTATTATTTTAAAATTACGTGGCCCACTCGGTGATGCCATAATAGAGACTCAAAAGTGGAAGCTTTGGAAGTAAGACAGGTGGCAATAGACTTTGACTCCCTTGAACCCATATCAAGAAGATATGTATCATGTTTTCGTAGAGCACGCATAAGTACCATGTCTTCTGGAATATCAATCTCAGATTTTAAAAAGAGATTTTCATCGGATTTAAAAAGACCGGAATGCCTTTATCACAGATTTGAGAGACACTCAAGAGATTAAACACAAGTTTAGGTACATAGTTAACTTTCTCCAAAGTTAAAGAGCCATTGGATACTTCTCCTTGACCGATCATCTTTCCACCTTTTTTATCAGCAGCAAAAGCTACATATCCTCCATTTATAATCTTATAATTGGTCAACAAATCTTTGAGCCCCGTTATGTGCCTGGAGCATCCACTATCCACATACCATACACTGTTTACAACCTTAGTGGATGACTCCTGCAGCAATATAAAGCACAGATTAACCAGGTGAGGTAGGAATCCAAGTTTGAACAATTTTGGCTTAGGAGAGACAGATTCCTTACAAAAGAAATTATTAACTAATTTTGTTAATTTATTTCCAAAAGAATTACTGTTAAAATGACAATGATATAGTGTAAGACGATTCTTAACTAAATGATCATCTTGACCACACCTGAAATAGTGTGGTTTGAGTCTAGGTCTGATATGTAATGAGATAGGAATGTGATCAATGTGAATTTCCTCATCACATTCAGACACATTAGAATCTACGTCACTATATGTCTCATACATGCCATGAGGTCTGTATTTATGTGAACAAGAATTATTATTTATAGAAGTAGGTGAATGGTCATTTGAAGTACAATAGTACTAGTACCACTTGTGCTAGCTTCAGATGAAGTTGATGCTCTTTCTGTTAATAAAGAAATATTTTTTGGAGTAAAAGATGGAATAGGATGAGAAAATAATTTTTGAAAACAATTAGTTTTATGTTTCTCGTTATTCTTTGTAGTGACATTAGTTGCACCATTAACATAATCACAACACGAAACATCGTCATAGTGTATAGAACTTGAAGATGAAATAGAACGTCATGAGAACATGATGACACAGTGTCTTTATAGGTTCACTAGAACAAAAACAGAATTTAAACTAGATTTATGATCTAAAACAGAATGCTGAAAATTAGGTGTACTAAGACTAGTGCATCCAAGCCCACTAGTTCGTCCATAGTCGTAGTCCTCACGAACATGCTTAGGATTTACACCGTTTAAACCTGCATACATAGTGTTAGTATCTGTTTCGATCAATTCATTAGAAGGATGAGAACATTCATAGGAGAATAACAGTATGTACTAGGTGGAGGATAAACCTTAAAACTTTCATATCCCAATCCCGTTTTAGTCCTAGCTCCCCGTTGAGATTTACATAAATCATCATGTTTCATTCCTGATATAGTCCATTTATCTAACTTTGACTGAAGTTTGCTTGTTTCAAATTTAGCAAGAGCAAGTCTTTCTGTCAAAGTATTAATCTCAATAGTTTTTCCAAAATAATTCGTTTTAAATGATCATTCCCTTTCAAAGCCTCGTTTAGTTTAACAAATTATTAGATTCATTGATCTTAAGTTCTTCATTCATTCTTTTTAAAATTTTCTCATTATCAATTAATAAACATTAGCTTTATAGACCCCAAACAATCTAATTTTGCATGCAGAAGAATACATGTCATGAATTACCTCATACGGAAGTCTCATCACCACCTTTTCTGCTGCTAAGGCCTTTTCACATTGGCACACCGGAGTACTTGACTTGCTTTCCTCAACAGTGATATTTGCATCATCATTTTCTTTTCCATGCTCAGAGGATGGACTTCCTTCCTTCTTCAGTCGTTTAGATTTACCTTCTCTTATCCTCTCATACTTCTTCTCTTTCTCTTTAATAGACAACTCAGCCTCATCTTTGAATTCCTTGAATGGATCAAATTTATCTTCACAGTCTACCTTCTCCTTCCCTTTAACAATCTCACCACCAATGCATGATTAATCTCACCTCCTGTCTCTTCAACCTCAACACTCAAATCAAAGTTAGAAATCAAGGCAGTCTCGTTTTTGTGATTTATATCTTCCTTTTCTCTCTCAGTGGTTAATTGTGGAACTCCCGAATTACTGGAATCAGTGACAATTGGTGATGGACATTCACGTTTAAAATGTCCCAGTTGCTTACAATTGAAGAATCTCAGCTTGGACTTATCAAATCCCAGTTTTGAATTAGAGCTTTGGCCTCCGAAGTTCTTTCGCCTAGTGCGCTCCATAATCTCTGAGCTTTTAGAGTCAACATTGCCATTTGCTACTAAATGTCAGTCTCTTCTAGATCATCAGGGTCCACCTGATACATATTCTCAATTTTCATTCCTTTCCCTTTCAACTCTCTAGCCACTAGGGGTTTATAGCTCTGAACAAACATACCAAAAAGAGCCATTGTTTCTGATGAAACTGAACATTCAACATTTGCCTTTGGATTAGCCTGATATCTCCAAACACTAACACTACCTTCTGAAAACTTACCAGTATTAACTCCTCCATGAGTTGATGTTTGCATATAAGAGCTTGCAGCGGATGACAGTAATGCAACATTTTAAGTAAAACTAGATGTAGGCATCATGGTCTGGTTAAATTCCCTTCTCTTCATGTCCAACTCAAAGGACTTAAGCTTATGGATGATGTCCATCAGGTCGTAGTCAGTGAAACCTCTTTCCTGCTTTATCATTCTCACTTGAAGACTCCACTAGGTGGGAGAGAGTCTAGCAATTGTTAACGTGTTCACGGTTGTAAAGTATTTCATCGTATTTCTTTAATGTGCCCCCACAAAAGAATTGAATTCCTTCTCTTCTTGAATGCTCGTATCCTTTACTAGTTCATCATTACCATCATAGAACTCACATAGAGCATCAAAAAGGGATTTAGCATTTTTATGCTCTACAAATCGGTTGTAGATGTCTGGTGCAAGACAGAGAGTTGATGCTCCAAAAGCTTTCTGGTAACGATCGATCAACTTCAGATCCTTCTCAGTGAAAGTAGACGAGTTCTTATTTTGAGATACAACATCACCAATAGTGACAATTGGTATGTGAGGACCAGAAATAATCGATTCCCATTGATTATGGTTAGTGTAAAAGAAAAGGATTTGAGACATCTCTTCCAATCCTCGAAATTATCCCCGTTAATGAGTCTCGGAGGTCTATTGGGAGCTACACTTTCAAGATCAACTAGGGTGAGTGAGGTTAACTTTGACATGGTATTTTCGCTGGAATGAATTAATTTCGGCAAAAGGCAACAGTGTCACTGAAAATGAAGTAGTTTTGCTGAGGAAAGGTAAGTTCGCAGACAACTTCGCTATGAAAGCTAATTTCGGTGAGTTTTCGTAGTTTTGTAGACAATTTCGGCAGTAATTTAGCTAGCCAAATATCTAAAATAGCTTAGTTTCACCGACAAATTCGCACGAACAAGCTTAAACTTTCATTCAATAATACTTTTGGCAGCAATTTCGCTTGTTAAACACTCACAAGCACTGTTGAACTTTCGTTCAAAGAAATTAGTTTTGCATGACAGCAAGAAACAACTTCAATGAGAATAACACACCAATAGTTTCGCTAAAAGAACTAGAAGTTTCACAGGATGAACATGAAAATTCGCTGGATGAAGCTGAAAGGGTTTTTCAACACAAAATCAATTTGAAATCATCCAACTCAATTGAGATCTGATGATTAACAGAACTTCCCCAACCAATAACCAGCAAAACTCAATCAAATTCGATGTCAAATACACACTAATTTGATCTGAAATTGATGAAAACTTAATATTGAACAAAAAAACAAATAACTCAACAAATCATGAGCACTAAGGCTCTGATACCAAATCGTAAATACAGGATTAACACTTGAATCAAATTATTATGAAGATTTGTAAGATCAAACAATGATAAACACAATAAAACCCCTTTGATCTAAATTGATTGCATATGATTTGTATTGTTATGGACCGTGTATGTACGGAGTACTAACTTATAATGCGTGAAACAAGATCAAATAGTGCGAAATCCAATTTTATTGCAATCCAATCAGTGAGAACGCAGTTCAGATCAATCTAATGATTAAAGAAACAATAAGAATGATCAGAATGGGATCAACTGCGAACTATGAAGTTGGAACAGGTTCTCTGGAGTCTTTAGACGGCTAGGGTACGAATGTGAGTCGAAATTCTTGAAGTGTCTCATTTTTTGACGAATTAGGTCGTATTTATAGGTTAGGATTTGTCAATCATACAATTAAACCATTAGCATGTATCAGTCATGCGACTGAATCATGCAATTAATCCATATGCACGACTGAAGATTCAGTCGTGTGACTGAGCCAATCTTATGTCTCAATCGTGCGACTGATACAATCTCCTGGTTCAGTTGTGCGACTGGTCCATTAGCATGAAGTATTCATTCGTATGGTCCATCATCATGGTCCATGGTCATGAAGACTTCATACAATTAAGTTTGAACATGTTTCTCGATCATTATTGACTTAGAACTATGTACAATAACCTCAAACCTATATACTTAGTTCAATATGCTTTATTACATAATAAAAAATGAAACATTAAACATTATAAGCATCAATCACATATTGCATTTCCTTCAATTCATTCATTTCATATATGTAAGACATGACATACATTTTACATTAAGCTCCTAAACTAGGTACATATGTATCAACAGACTCCCCCTTGGACCTAGTTACATTAGTGTCTGACATTCTTCATTAGCTCCTCAAATTTCTTGTTCTTCTCCTCTCTAGTAACTCCTACATGTATCTTAAATGCAAAATAGGGTCGTATAACGTTCTGGAACTAGAGGGCTTGTACTATATCTTACGCATCATAGAATAGTGGCCACTTGTATAATGTATAGACATCGTGTGCAGACAAGTTGATTAGCATATAGGGTCGAACACCCGGATAGTTTCGATTTAGCTCTCTCTCTGTAGAACCATGACCGCTTCACCTGTTCTCCAATCATAACACCACCATTTGAAGTGTGGAGTGAAGTCCTGTGGCATTTCCCTTAAGGGAATCTTGGACATTATGTGCGGAGGACTCCACTTCAACACCAACTTAGGCTTTCCAGAAATGGGATCCACTTCAGCCTTCGGATATACATCTTCGGTTATTGTGGTCTGAAGTTTACCCATCTGATGTGGTATTCCTTCTTTAGTGCAGCCTCAAACCAACTTGACATTTTCCTGGGATCAGCATATAACAAGTTTAAGCGTGCCAACTGGTTGAGCTCAAAACCAGGGGAGTCTTTAGATCATGTGGGAATCTGAAGTACTCTATTCTCTTCTCCCTCTTAACTGCATAAACGTTAAGATCCTTAAAATATGCCCACACAATAATCTTGCCCGACACCTTAAATGTTTTTTGACCTTGTAGAGCTTGGTGTAGGCATTTGGCTTTTGAGCAGTGCGTTGGGCTCGTATCTCAGCAAAACAAGCTGCCCATTCAGCCTTCTTTATATCAACATTAGCATCTGAGGCTTGGGCTTGGCTTTCATTCTTCTCAGTTTCTTTTTCCATCTCATCCAGTTTGTCGAATGTAGCACTATCGAGAGTGTCACCCAGTTGGGGATCACATAGCCCTCTCGGTCAGTGTATTCTGGATAGTGCTCAGCTGTGACATCCTCAATCTCTATTTCATCTATGTTGTTTAGCTCATCATCACTTGTCATATCAAAAGTAGGTGCATCTTTGACAATCTCGTCTAGATTTAGCCTGAACATCTCTACAAGTTGCTCATCAGTCAGCTCCTGTATGATTTCTCCTTCTTCGGGAGTGTAGCTCACCGACCTTCTGACAATCCCTTGCAAATCAAGAATCATTGTGAATTGAGACTTGATTTGCTGTAGGGGAGCAACATCATATCCATCTTGCTAAGATGTTTGAGCTGCTTGATTTAAACATGTAACACATCAACCATTAGTAATTAATCAAGACATTTGAACAATAGATAAATATATACAAACATTAATTACACAACTGTAGTACAAGATTCAAGTACAAAAGGTTTCAAATACATCATCTAGTCATTACTTTTGTCTTTATTAGTCAACTCTTCAACCGCAGGGGCTGATGATGATGCTCCTTGGTCTTGTGCTTTCTTTGTCCTTCTTTCTTGACCTTGAGCTGAGGCTGATGCAGCTGCATCACCTTCTTCATCATTATCATAATCTTTCTTTCCTCATGACCCTTCATTATCACTATCATCTTCTTCATCAGACTCATCACCATCACCATCATCATCATCATCATCATCATCATCATCAACATCATCATCTCCATCACCTTCTCTGATCTTCAGAGGCTCATCTTTTGATCCTTTCAGTTTGAGCATGATCTTCTTATTCTTGGCCTCCAACTCCTCAATCCTCTTAACTGATTGATCGTTTGCTTTTCGAGTTGGGAAATCGGCTAGGCTGGAGCAACATTGAGCTCCACAAGCTAACTTAGCTGTGTTGCTCTTTGCTCATCAACAGTTAACAACTTAAGCACCATCCAGTTTAGTGCGGCTAGCTATTTCTCTACCCCAATGGAGGGTAGAGTGGGTCTTGTGGTGAAAGTAGTGTGGGTTGATGGACCTACTTGGTGGCTGGTGGTGGTAGTGGTGGATGTGGTGAATATGGGTGGTGGGATTGTAGTGGATGGTGAACGGTGCTGTAGTAGTGGTGGTTGGGAGTGTGGTAGTGTTGGTGGTAGCTATGGTGGGTGTGGTGGTTGTTGTGGCAGTGGTGGTGGCTGTGGCAGTGGTAGTGGATGGGGTGAATGAAAATTTCAACCTCTTACCCTTCTTGCCATAAGGGTGAGCCATCCTTTTCTTCCGGGAGCCTTTGGAGATAAAGGCTCCCCCTTGGCTACTAGGCTGGTCCGGGTGTAGGATGGATCAGTATCAGCAATAACAGCATCCCCGGACTCACCCTGGCATCCACCAACCACCCTAAGCCCTCTCTCAATGGCTACGACCCGACTCCCCACCGTACGTACTAGAGGTTCCTCGTCCGACTCCTCCTCCTCATCCATCTGAAAATCAAGGTGGATTGGAGCCGACTCGGGTCCACCCGGACCATCACCTCCTTGACCATCACCGTGGTCATCATCGTCAACGTCATTGGGGTAGTGCAATAGGCTCAGAATCTGAGTCACTGTCGTCGTGACGCCACTTCCTCCAAGCTGGCGCCACATAATCCTCCTGGGCCAGATGCCCAAATAGTCTCCTTAACGGGGGCTTCACCTACTTGCCCCGGTATACCTTCATCCTCTCGAGGGTGGTGTCATCCATCACCTCTAGTGTAACTGCATCCTCACTCTCCTTGGCAGTGAAGGAAGCTTCCGGTCTATGATCATCTGAAGGAATCGAGGGTACATGCAGAAGCCTTCCTTGCCTTTGGCCTCTATATTCTTGACCCAGTAGGTGAAGATCATCCATGAGAAGCTGAATGGATTTTCAGTACCAGAGCCACATAAGCATTCTGGATCTGATCAGACATCTCATCAAAGCCTCCCTTCCTCGAGGCTATGCACTTGAGCGACACATGGGATAAATACTTGAACTAGGGGCACAGGTTGCTCTTGTTGAGAACACCTGCGTTTATGTCCCCAGCGTACATAGCCCGAAGGAAATAATCTCGAACTGTCAATGGATGTAGTCTTGTTGGGCAGTCATCATCATCTCCCAACTCTAACACCCTCCTCAGATCTTCCTCGCTGATCTCTTATCTCTTCACCAAATATGGTACTCTGAATACAATGCGGTTCAACAGACCTGCCAACTATAGCGCTTTCCTAGAAAGCCTGCTGAATCGATCGATATGGTGTGCACGGAGTAGATATCGCCTTGAAGATCCCCGATCTCCGTAGGAAGGCAATAATCCCAGCAAAATCAGATGCTTTCCAGGAGGTGACGTCCAGATGTGCATAGAGGTTATGCTTTGTGCTCATAGTTCATCTACTCGCCATGTTTCTGTTACACAAGATAAATAAATGTTAGACTTTGTATAAGTGAATGACACTTGAATTTAATGCACTCGAATCATTCTGTAATATCGTGCGAATGGCAGTGCGATTGAGTCTTAGTTGTGCGTATGAGCTCAGTTGTGCGAATGAACCTACGACTTAACTGAGTCATATGCTGTTCTATGCGGTTGAACCAGTCATGCGACTGACTTCATACGCATGGTTCATTCGTGTGATTAAGTCATTCACCCATTTCAATCGTGCGATTGAAGTTCATCAATGTGTCCATTCGGATATATCTCTGTACGGTACTGTAGAATTAGTTCTTGGTCTAGTTGATGTTAAAGGTTTAGGTTAGACTCATTTGACTCGCAATCAATCAAAATAACACTTAGTACTAAATAATTCGACGATTAAGTCCAGGTTAGTGTTTTATTTTGAGGATTTTGTCTCGGTTTGGTTTACACCCGATTTGGACGTTGAGGATTGATTAAACTGAGCATTTTGGTCGATTTTAGTCTTGCATTACCTGTAGAAACAAAGCGTAATCGTTAGTATCACAAACAGGACACTAAATCATGGATACGAAATTTAGGCAGAGTAATCTTGCTTTCGTGCGAATAAGTGCGATTTGGGGGTGATGAGTGTGTGTGACCGACTGCCCTCTATTTATACTAGTTTTCCTTCAGTCGTGCGATTGAACCTATTCACACTCTTGATTCATGCGACTGGGGCTCAGTCGTGCGACTTGCTCAGTCGGTCACATTCAGTCGTGCGACTTGCTCAGTCGGTCACATTCAGTCGTGCGACTGACTCATTCGGTCACCTCCATTCGCGCGATTGGATCATTCTCGTGATCCAATCGTTCAGATTGACCCATGCTTATGGTCCAATCGTACGTCTGGTCCATATGTGTGGTTCAGTCATGTGATTGGGCTCATACGTATGATCCTATCGTACGACTGGTCCATACTTATGGTCCAATCGTGCGAATGGTCATACTTATGAGTTTGACCTTATGACCATTTAAACACTTAGCCCTTTAACTATAGGTAAAATGTTACAATTAATGATCATCTCAGACATGATCCTTTTAACTTTGAAAACTGTTGGTCATCTCATACGTGATCCTTTTAACAAAGAACCGATTGGTCACCTCAGACGTGACCTCTTTTAAGTGAGTGTTTCATAGATTGAATTCGATGCCTAGTCCGACTTTTACCAACTAAATGACTAAAAGTTAATAAGTAAAACAAGTAGAGAATATAAAAAAACAAAATTTAGACATATTTTTAATTTTTGATTAGAGATGGATTTTAAACCTATTATACTAATTCTAATAGATTTTACTTCCTGGACAGCACAACTTCAATTACAGTTTATCATTTCTCGTACGATTCATTTTGGAATCATACAGGTACATCAGAATCACTTGGGACATTTTAATAAACAATCTTGATGCTAGATCCTCGTTTTCAGTAATAGTTAATAGTAATTTCAGGAAATCATACTAGAGCCATAAGATGCACACATTGATTTTGACTTTCAAGAACTGCAGCTCATGATGATTGTCAATATACTTGTCCTCTTAATCCATACACAGATTTTTAACACATTGGTGATGATTTAAGGTTTATTATTCAACAAACATTTGTGGATCCCATGCTTATATGGTAATCAACGTTCCTCAGGAGATTTTTGAGCGGTCTACGGGTATGTTTCAAGAAAATACTATTCTAAGAGCTTTCAAAGAGATGCCAAGCCTCAGGTCAGTGCCACCACATAGTAGAGAGGCGCAACCAACAATGAATTCTAGAATATTTAGGTTATGCTTATGCTCAGGTCAATGCCACCGTACAGCAGAGAGGCACACAACGTATCTTCTTGTTTGAGCAAATTTTCTTTTAGCAAATTTTCTTTTAGCAAATTTTCTTTTAGCACATATTGATGGTTAACACAATCAACACATCGTTTTGAATTTTTCATGTGCTTTGCTCATATTTTATGGTTGTCCACACACGTATATGGCGTTTATTTTGCTCTTCACTCCTTATTGGAACAGTGTTGATTGTGTTAACCAGGGATAAGATGGGAACTCACAACAAGTTGAAGAACTTAGTTTGTAAGTGAAACCATCAATAAGGTCTATTTGCCTATTGTGTTGAATCTACTGACACATTATATAATGAACTAGCAGCCTATAGGTCTACTTTCTCTATATACCTTGGTAGCCTAGTAGTTTTACTATCATTTTTCCTTTTATTTTGCTTAGACTTTTCAGACTTAAACTTTGACTTTTGCATCTTAATCAGTTAAAACTTTTGATGTCCCAAATAATATATTCCCTGTGTACTATCATTTTCCATATACGTTAAATCAGTATCGCAGATTTGATTTGTTTCCTTTTAGCTAAGCTATCCTCCTCCATCGTTTTTTAGGTAATTAAATAAAACGACTAATTAATACTAATCTAACCTATTCTCCCCCTAAAATTCTAAAACCGAAAATATTTTTTGAGTTTTTGGATTTTATAGAAACAGGAAAATAAGAAAAGAAAAAATAAAAGAAAATAAAACAAATATTGTCGGACTAAGCATTTTCATCATCTGTGATCACATCACTTTTCTTTTTCACGGCATTAACCTCTAATAGATATAAAAATTTCGGTTTATGGAATGCTTTTGTGTAGAGATCGGCGCGTTGAATGTCCGTATTTATTTTAACGACACCGATTAAATGTTTTTCAAAACAATCACGTATAATGTGATATTTAATCCCGATATGTTAATTTTTAGGATGTTGGACTATATTTTTAGTTACGCCTAGAGCAGCATAATTATCAACATAAATAGGAGTGTTATAAAATTGCAAACCGTAGTCCCGCATTTGTTGTTGAATCCAAATGATCTGCGAACAGAAACTTGCAGCCGTAACATATTCAGCTTCAAAAGTTGATAGAGCAACCAATGTCTGCTTCTACACTGCCAGGTGACTAATCTTCTCCCAAAAAATTGAAATCCTATAGATGTTGACTTGTAGTTCATTTTGCAGCCGTCGTAATCCAAGTCACTATATGTTGTAAGCTCAAAATCATCATCATGAGGATACCATAACCAGAGTGTTGGAGTACCCTTCAGATATCAGAAAATCCATTTAACTCCTATGAGATGGTTGACTTTCGGTTTCGACTGATATCTGGAATAGAGACACGTCGCGTACATGATGTCAGGTCGTGAGGCTGTGAGGTACATGAGGGATCCATCATTCCTTGGTACATGGTGGCATCAACCAGATCACCATTTTCGTTGGGTGTCACGTCGTGGTTTGTAGCAAGTGGAGTCCCAGCTGCCGAAGCATTCTCTATATCTAACCGACTAAGGGTATCACCTACTTACTTGGTCCGATGTTGGAATATTCCCTTAGGTGTCTGATCCACTTGTAATGTGAGAAAGAACTTCATCTCTCCTATGGAACTCATCTGAAATTCAGCTTTCATTATTGCTTCAAATTCTTTACATAATTCTTCATTTTTGGAACCGAAGATTATGTCATCAACATAAATCTGAACTAGCCAATAAGTCACTATCTTTTTCTTTGATGAACAGTGTACAATCAATCAGTCCTCTGTGAAATCCGTGTTTCACAAGATGAGTCGAGAGCTTCTCATACCATGCTCTTGGGCTTGGTGGAGCCCGTAGAGAGCCTTATCCAGCTTGTAAACTATGTCCCCATGATACGGATCGTCAAATCCTTCGGGTTGACTGACATACACTGTCTCTCGGATTTCACCATGAAGGAATGCACTCTTCATATCTAATTGATAAACTTTAATCTTCATATAAGATGCATAGGCTAGGAAGATACAGATTGTTTCCATTCTCGCCACAAGTGCAAACAACTAATTGTAATCAATGCCTTCGACTTTTCGAAATCCTTGAACTACAAGTCGAGCCTTGTTTCTGATTATGACCCCTTGGTCATCTTTCTTGTATTTCAAGACCCATTTAGTGCCAATGAACTTAGCACCTTTTGGTCTACCCACTTATGACCATACTCCAAATTTCTTGAATTGAAGAAGTTCTTGTTGCATGGCACTCACCCATGCCTCATCGTTTAAGGCTTTACTTACATATTTTGGTACAAATTAAGACCTAAAACATCGATAAGCACTATCGTGAAGATAGCCTTTTTCCATGACTGAGGCATAATCAACTGAGTATAGCTGTTTTCTTGTCTATACTCCCGATTGTACATCCCCTATGACATTGTCTAGAGGATGCTATACATTAAGTCGAGATCCAGGAGTGGTGCGAACAACTACTTCATAATCCAGATTTTGAATTCCTAGTTCAGTATCTATAGCCATTGGAGTGCAAGGTTTCGAAGTGTCTGAGGCATCAACATCTAATGCTTGTGTACTTTTAGTGGCAGGAACCTGTTCCTCCTGTTCCACCTGATCATTCTCCACTTCTTCATCATCAGAGGAAGAGTCACCTACCTCTAGTGCTCCCCCTGAATGACTAGAAGACTCACCTTGTGAACCTGATGTTGTCGAGTCTAGTGATAGTGTGTTTAAGACATCGTACATCATTTTGGTCAATAACTCATCATCAGGAGGGGAGAGAAGGATGTTGAAGGACTTAAACAATCCATCATGATCAAAAAAGAATGCGGGTCCTTTTCCAGTAGGGGGTGGTGTATCTCTGAACGTCGACGTTGCATCACACTTCTACTTGACCCGTTGAGTTGTTGTAAACTCTTTTATTCGGTATGTTGTATCCTACAAAAATCCTTCTTTAGCCTTTTCACTGAACTTCCCTGACTGATTTTTTTTAGTAGTGTACATGGTGTGCCAAATGGGTCGAGGTACTCTAGATTAGGTTTACATCGTTGGAGCAACTTGTAACACATTTAACCATGACCTTTGACCACTAGGACTTGATTTAGGGTGTAACATGCATTGGCAACCGCCTCATTCCAAGATTGGATGGGCAGTTTCGAGTCTGCTAGCATCGTTCATGCTGTCTCTATCAAGCTCATGTTCATCCGTTCCGCAACTCCATTCATTTGTGGGGTGCAGGCAGATGTGAACTGATGTACAATTCCTTTCTCTTGCAGAATACCTCCATCCACTGGTTCTTGAATTCCTTGCCGTTGTCTGAGCGAATCTGACGTAGTTTCAGCTTGTAGAGAGATTCCAATATGGTCACCAGCTGTTTGAACGATTCAAAGGTTTCTGATTTGGATTTCAGAAACAATACCCAAGAGAATCTGGAGTAGTCATTAGTGACTACATAACAGTACAGATCACCAGCGATGCTCTTGGTGCTCACAGGACCAAACAGATCCATGTGTAGAAGTTCGAGATGCAATGCAATAAAATTTACTTTCTTTGCCTTATGAGACTTCTTTGTTTGTTTGCCTTTCTTACACGCTACACAAAAATCCAGAAGTTGAAAATTCTTAACGTTAACTCCATTTACTAAATCATTCTGAATAAGATGATTCATCTTCTATGGATTTATGTGTCCTATTCTCATATGCCAGGAGAACGAGTCCCTCTTAGTTGCCTTTGACAAGAAGCATTGAACTTGATGATCAGTTGTGGAGACCTTTGATAGATCGAAGGCATATAAGTCCTTATATATTGAAGCTGACATTAGGATTTGGTCCTCCGGGATAATGTAATCCTTCTTCAACACATAGCACTTCTTGTTGTCAAAAACAACCTTGAATCCTTTGTCACAGATCTGGGATAGGGAAAGCATGTTAATCTGTAATTGTTGAACGTAGTTGACCTTGTCAAACTAGAATTTTTGGTTTCCCACTTCGCCTTGAGTGGTGATGTACCCTCCTTTATTTCCAGCAAATGAGACGTGTACCCCTTTAATCCATTTGACAGTTGAAAGAAGAGACAGGTTCCCGGTCATGTGCCTAAACATCCCACTATCGAAAATCAAGGTGTTTGTGATAGCACTGTAACGAACACCCTGCACATTCAGAGGGAATTATAGTTTAGGTTTGGGACCCAAGCCTTACTGGCTTGGGTTACCCAGAGGAATCACATTAGCTATGCTCATTTTGTTTCAAAATCCGATTAGCTTCTATGCGCAGTTGTAAGTCATTAATAAGCTATCATTGTGGTCTAATAACCTAGCAAATTTTAAATCTACTTTTTGTCTAAATTTGTTACATTCATTACAAGCATGATTTTCAAAGGGTTGGTCTTTGGTATTTACCTATGAAGATTCTGTTGAATCAGCCATCAGCTTAGAGTTGACTCTTCAGATGCTGGAGATTCTGAATATGTCATTTTGAGATCTTCTTCAATCAAGTGATTGACCACATTCCCAGTATTTTCATTATCTGATATCACTATTCAATTGCGATTTCACCTTCACTTGCAGTGTCATCATCCAAACCCTCGACATTGGCAATGTTCGATTCACCCAGATACACAAAACTAAAGGTCCAATCATGTCCTTCGTCACCTTGAGCTGTCAAGTCCTTTGTCTCATTGCATGACGAGGTAGCTCCACTCGTCGGTTTGTCTTGACGGTTAAACGGCGAGCATGGATTCACGTTACCTGTCTTCTTGAACTTTACACATTCACGTTTTAAGTGCCCTTTTTCTCCACAGTTAAAGCAGGTAACTTTGGGTTTGTCGAAACCAAAGGTTGTATCTTTTGTGGCTATCAAGTTTAGTCCAGTCTTCTTCACAAACTTTTTCGCTCTTCTAACAGCATTTGCCAAAGCCGACATAATATCCATTCTTTCTAGTTCTTTCTTGTCCACCTGTTTGTAATCTTCATCCGCTAGATGGCAATTTCCGATCTTTCCTGCAACTAGACCATCATAAGAATGAACCGCCGATGCTAGAAGGTCCATATGCTCCTTTGCAACCTCCACAGTAATATTTCCAAGATTCTCAGTCTTCAACTTTGTAGCATTTGCTTCAGGTGCAATTATTGGGTACTAGATGACCCTGAAGTTTCAGATAATGAAGCTGTGGTTTGAGAAGGAGCGGTAGAATTAACACAAATGTTGTTTGAAATGGTGCTCCTGAACGGGTTGGCGTGGAAGAGGAGTTATAGAGTGAAGGATTGTTGGATTCTTTATGCCCAAGACACATAGAACATTGATGTGGTTAGTACATTATGATCCAAGTCAGGTCATACCCATAACAAGCTTAGAAAACACCAATATAAATATTTAATTGATGATATGATCATGCAATTAAATAATTACACCAATTTCAAAAATGGTTTTCTAAATAATTTGCATATGAGATGGAACAACTTATTAGGATATTTTATCCATGAATATTATTTGTAATATTATTTGATTTGGTCAAATAACATCAAATAATAAGAGAGTGAAAGACTTATATAATTAATAGGTTAATTACATAACTCGGAATTAACTTGTAAACCTTTTGTTTTATAAAAGTTTTGGGGGGAACCATATTTTAGAGGGCCATTTCGGCCGCCCCCTTTATGGGGTTTTGGGTTTCTTTTGTCTTGATACAAGACACTCTTGAATTGTCCTACACTCCACCTCTCACACTCTCTCTCACATGCAAGAACCACAAGGCCAAAATTCTCTCTATTCTTGAAGACAATCTCAGCTGAAGAGAGGGTTTTCAGCAGCCTTCTTGGTTCATTTTGGGAGTTCATATCCTAGCAAAAGGGTCTTTTCTTGATTCTTGTGGGTATGGATGCTTGAGGACACCTCTCCTTGGTGTTTTGGTCGTTCAAGAACCTCATTTTCTTCCTCCTATCACACATTTTTCAGCAGCTCTTCAAAGGTAGCATTATGGGTAATGTTTGGTTGTTATTTCTTCTTGATAGCTAGTCCATTCACATATATTTGATCCTTATGTTCTTGGGTTTGTTGTTGACAAATAATATGCTTAAATTTCAGATTATATAACATATTATTTAGCTTTTTTTCCCCTGCGTTTTCATGTTTAAATGGTTAAACAACTATGTTAATGGTCCAACAACCCAACATTGGCATCTGGAGCCAGAGATGTGGATGTCTAGCTTCTATTGTCCTTGTAAAATTGGTTTTATAGGGTTTTAACAACCTAATAGGGGCTGTTTTGTGATGATATAATGAATCCCCAATCTTTCAAGGTTATATCTTACATGCTTGTGATTAAACCTTGAAAGAAAGGTGTCAAATGGTTGATTATTGTGTTTGGACAAATACCCTTGATTTTGGGTTTATGTTGGCCAATATTTAGGGTTAAATGGGGATTTATTTTGTTTCTTGTATGTTGTATATGATGATCATATTGGTGCATAACCTAGCATTGACCTTGTGTTGATTTGGTTTTGGATGAATGATTTGTTTTGGTTGATTTCATTCATTATGGGTTGTAATATTTATTCTTTTGTGCTTGTATATTGTTGTAATTTATTTATTCATTCAATGGTGATGTAATAATAGATTAGGTGTAGTTTCTTTTATTAGAAAATTTTGTATATGCATAAGTTGGAAGCACAAAAAGAAGGAACAAAGAGAATGACTTGAAGCATTTGGATGCAATTTCAAGTGGGGGTCTTTGGAGATCCTATCTTTGTGTTGTAATTAACCATAGAAAAGACCTTATGACCACACTTGTGATGGCAAACAAGTTTGGTCACCTAAGTGGCTATGGTTATGCACATGTGGTTGTTTTGTTTATGCTTGTTTGATTATCCCTTTTATGTTGATTGTTTGATATGTGTCTTAACAATCTTAATAAATAATCATAACAAGCTGAATTTTCATGGTTCTTATCATTAATGTGTTAATAAAAGTTATTAAAAGAATTAATGATTTCAAAATAAAAGAGGTTTTATTAAAAGAACCGTATGGTACCATGTATTTGAAGCATGTGAATACAAGGTACATAGAGTTTTCCTGACTAGAATTGATGAAAACAAAATCCCTTTGGAAAGAAGTAAAACACCATCCTTTTACGCGACACTCGAATCACTTGAAACTATTTGTGGGATAAGGTTACCTAACCACTTCTAGGGAACTTGTGTGTTTGAGGTGGGCTTAACATATTTGTGGATAAAGGTCACCTAACCACTTGTATGTGTAAACTCATACGTGTGTGTAAGTAGGACGACTTGATTGGCAACCATGGGCATAGGATAACCAAAGCATGGCATACAATGGTGTTGATGGGATTTTACATGCCGACTAAACATTAGATGTTTAACCAATCCCATAAACCTAGAAGTTGCAATAGGTTACAATTCACAATGTTGACTACCTTGTTAATTTTAGAAATGGGATAAATGTCACCTAACCATCATTTAATGGTAATGTTGGATTCTTAGATTTTAATTATTAATTGCCTATGAGACATGTAAAGGGTATTAATGATTAAAATGAAAATTTTTCAGAAATACTAATATGAACTTTGTAAATTTTATAGAAATGGCCGCAAACAATAATGCTACCACCTCGACCGTCCATACACTATCACTGAGAACCATCTTAGAGAGGGATCGTCTTAACCATAATAACTTTATGGGCTGGTTTTGAAACTTGAGAATTCTGTTAGGACCTTGTATTTGAACAAAATACCTAGTGATTACATGTAAACCAGATCAAATAGTGCGGAATCCTATTTGATTGGCGATCCAATCAGTGAGAACACACGAAGAATCAATAAAGAATTGAAACTAACATTAGAAATCGATTGAGAATCGATCTAAAGTGTTCTATGAACTTGGAGAACGAATTGGGAGGCTTCTGGACTGCTAGGGTACGTCTGGAATCGTAATGAAAGAATGCTCTTTTTTTCCACGAATTGGATTGTATTTATACGTTAGTATTGTTCATTCGGGCGACTGGACCATAAGCATGGTGCAGTCGTGCAATTGAACCATGTGGTTGATCCATCCGCACGACTGAGTGTTCAGTCGTGCGACTGAGCCAATCTTATGTGTCAATCATACGACTGATCCAGTCTCCTGGTTCAGTCGTGCGACTGAGTCAATTGTATGAAGTTATTCATGCGTGTGGTCCATTCGCATGGGCCATTCGCATGAGAACTTCATTATGTTAAGTTTGAATGTATTAATTAATAAACATTATCTGTAACCATTCAAACAATCACTAACCTAATTAACCAATTCAATATCAACTCATTAATGAAATATTAGTCATTACAAATCACAAACAATCAATATCATTTCATTAATCATATCAAATTACATCAAAATCAGATAAACAAGATCTATTACATTTCATATCATGATCTAGGGACATACATGTTCAACAAACTCCCCCTTGGACCTAGATCTCTCTAATGTCTTGTTTTCTGCATCACCTCCTCATATTTCTTGTACTTGTCCTCTTTTGTGACTCCCGCGTGAATCTCAAACGCGAAGCAGAGTCTTATGACATTTTGGAACTGGAGGGCTTGTACAATATCTTGCGTATCATAGAACATGACCACTTGTATAGCGTGTAGACATCATTTGCTGACAAGTTGGTAAGCCACATTGGGTCGAATACCCTAAGCGTATCTATTTGGCCCTCTTTGTTTAGGACTATGACCGCTTCTGCTGCTCTCCAATCGTAGTACCACCACTTAAATGTGGAGTGAAGTCCTGTGGCATTTCCCTGAGTGGGATTCTTGACATTGTGCGCGGAGGACTCCACTTCAACACTATCTTCGGCTTTCCAGTAATGGCATCAACCTCAGACCTTCTGATATACCTTGTAGGCTGTTGGGGTCTGAAGTTAACACACCTGGTGTGGTACTCCTTCTTTAGGGCAACCTCGAACCAGCCTGACATATTCCTCGGGTTAGCATACAAAAGCTTTAGTTTGGCCAGCTGGTTGAGCTCAAAACCTGGTAGAGTCTTCAAATCATGTGGGAATCTAAAGTACTCTATGCCCTTTTCCCTCTTAACTGCATATATGTTAAGATCCTCAAAATACGCCCACGCTATGATCCTGCCAGTCACCTTATGATGTTTCTTGACTCTGTAGAGTTTGGTGTAGGCACCTATTTCGGTGTAGCGCGTTGGGCTCTAACTTCTTCAAACACGCAGCCCACTCAGCCTTTCGAATATCGACATCATCATTTGAGGCTTGGGCCGTTTCCTTTACTTTCTCCGACTCTTGCTCCATCTTGTCTAACACCTCAAAAGTATCGCTGACGAGGGATTCACCCAGATTGGGGACCACATTTCCCTCATTGTCAGCGTCCTGAGGGTAGTGCTCGGCAGTGACATCTTCAATCTCGATTTCATCAACATCGTTGAGCTCTTCGTCACTAGTCGAGTCGCATTTTGGAGCATCCTTCACTATCTCATCTGGATTGAGCTTGAAAATCTCTGCGAGTTGCTCGTTTGATAGGTCGTGAATTATTTCCCCTTCTTCAGGGGTATAACTCACCGACCTCCTTACGATCCCTTGCAGATCAAGAATCATTGTTAGCTGAGTCTTGACCTGCTGAAGGGGAGCAACATCAACCTCATCCCTTTGGTAATTTGGATCTGTTTGATTTACACATTCAACATATCAACCATTAGTAATTAATCAAAACAGAAATGCATTAAACTGAATTTAAACATTAAATACATAGATTTCAATACATGATTCATATACAAAAGTAATTCAGTACATAAACATCTAATCTTTACTTTCGTCCTGTATCATCGTATCGTCACTTGGTGGAGCCGAGGAAGAAGCTGTTGGTCTTGTACGTTCTTGGACCTCCTTCTTGACCTGAAGCAGAGGCCGATGCAGCTGCATCTCCTCCTGATGTATCATCTCATCATCCTTCTCCTCTGTCCTTTCTTCTTCTGTCCCCTCATCCTCCTCTGTCCATCATCCTCATCATCAACTTCATCATCATCTCCGTCTCCCTCTTTGATCTTCAAGGGCTCTTCCTTAGATCCCTTTAACTTTAACATGATCGTCTTCTTCGTCTTCTCCAACTCCTCTATCTTCTTGTTTGATGTGACACTATGTGCTTGGAGTTGGGCTATCTCATGGCTCTGAGCAGCCATCTGTTGGGCCTGCTCCTTTATCACTCTAGCTTGCTCTTCTATCTGGTGAGTCTGAGCAGCAGTAAGATCAGAAAGCTGACGGATCTGAGCCGCCTTCCTCCTCATCTGCTGCTAATAGGCGCATCACCATCCTGTTGAGCGCAGACAGCTGTTATCTACCCCAATTGGAGGTAGAGGTGATACATATGGATGAGATGGATGGGCTGGTATCCAGCTTGGTGGGTAGCGGTGGTGGTGGTTGTTGTAGTGAAGATGGGTCTGTGAAGTGGTGGAGGTGATGTGGGAGTGAAAGATATGGTGGTAGATGGAATCTGTACAGTGGGAGGTGTGGTGGTGGTAGTAGTAGCTGTGGTGGCTGTGTGGTGGATGTAGTGGCTGTGGAAGTGGTAGTGGTGGTGGCAGATGTGGTGGCTGTGATGGTAACAAGGTGAGTCGTTTTTCTTCTTTTTCTGACCATGGGTTTGAGCCATCCTTTTCCTCCTCGTTCCCGTTGAGGTGGATGCTCCCCCTAAAACCCTGCTAGCTATAACTCGGATCCGTGGCTGTCTCTCCTAAGTCTCGTGGGCGTTCACCACCACCCTTAGCCATGTTCTGTGGGAACAACCTTGCTTCCCACAGTCCATGTTAAGGGCTCCTCTTCCGACTCCTCATCCTCCTCACCAGGAACAAAATCCTGATGGAAACCAGCAGACTCAGTTCCATCGTGGGTGGATGTGGAGATGGTATATCAGTGGTAGTGGCCCTAGATGGTATGGGGCCTGTATCTCCACCATCACCACTGTCATCATCATTGTCGTCGGCGGGTAGAGCACTCTGCTCAACATCAGAATCACTGTCGTCGTGGCGCCAGTTCCTCCTGTCTGGCACCACATAGTTCTCACGGGCCAGATTCCCAAACAATCTCCTGACTGGGGGTTTTACCTGCTTTCCCCTGTATACCTTCATCCGGCCCACAGTGGTATCATCCATCACCTCAAGCACTACCGCATCATCCATCTCCTTTGGCGGGGAGGGGAGCTTCTAGTCTATTATCATTTGCATAAATCAGGGGTACATGCAGAAGCCCTCCTTCCCTTTTCCCTTAATATTCTCCACCAAGTAGGTGAAGATCATCCTAGAGAAGCTGAATGGATGGTTCATCACCAATGCAACAAAAGCGTTCTGGATCTGGTCAGACAACTCATCAAAACCACCCTTTCTGGATGCTTGCATTTCAGCAATACGTGAGCAAGGTACTTCAGCTGGGGACAAAGGTTGCTCTTGTTGAGCACCCCCGCATTGATATTCCCAGCGTACTTGGCTCGAAGGAAACATCCTCTGATAGTAAGTGGATGTATTTAGTAGGACAGTCAGCATCGTCCCCCAACTATAACACGGTCCTCAAATCATCCTCTATGATAGCTATAGCCTCTCCAAAGATAGTACCTGTGATACAGTGAGGCTCAGATGATCGATCAACAATTGCACCTTCCCAGAAGGCCTGCTGAATAGACCGATAAGGTGTACATGGAGCAGATATAGTGTGTGCAATCCTCGATCTCCTGAGGAAGGTTATAATGCCCGAGAAGTCCAAAGCATTTCTGGATGTGAGATCCAGATGAGCATAAATATTGTGCTTCGTACTCATAGTCCAACGGCTGGCCATCTGTTACACAAGGAAAGTAAACATTAGTACCTATTGTTAAGAATGTCATGAAACACTTGGACCTCAACACAATTCTTTTCTGTCATCCGAACCAATTGTGAAGTCGGTTTATCGGGATCGATAACATCCGAGCATGTTCTTGACGGAAGGATGAACAACCAAAACCAAAAGTCAAATCAATACACGAACTATCAAATATTGGTTTCATTGATAAAAACCTAACGATTACAAGCTCGTTACAACATAAGAATTAAGACTCTTGGCAAGGGGAAGATCGAGCATGATCTCCCCTCTCATCCGGCAGCCCTAGGCTCCGGGCACTTCCTCTCAATCCTTACTCTCTCTACACATTGAAACTGGTATATATAGGCCTCGGCCCATATTAGATGCACTGGGATTCAGTCGTGCGAATGACTACATACGTACGACTGAGTGTGCGACTGGACTCATGCGTATATAGCTTCCTGCGTTTACACCAATCGTGCGACTGAAGTCATACGCATAGTTCAGTCGTGCGATTACGCTAGTCGCACTCTTCAGTCGTGCGACTGAATCTCATCAACCTGTCCATTCGCATGTCTTTCTGTCCGCTTAATTCAAATTCAATTTTTCACCAATTTTGAGTTTTAAACTTCGTGTTTTGGTACATTAGACTCGTATCCACTAGTTTAACAACTAACACCTTTAATTTCATTTGTTTACGTCGTTTAGTTAGGGTATTTTGCCACACAAGACACGTTTTTTCTAACTAATCCGATTGTTCAGAACTAGTGGCAAATTGAATGATTTGATAGAGTTTCGGCACCGCAGATTACCTGTAGAGTCAATGCAAATGGTCAGTATGTGAGAATCGAGGGTTTATAGTGATCAAACGAAATTTTGGCAGCGTAACTTAGTCGTGCGATTTAGGGTAAGTTTGAGAGTGGTGAGTCTCTACGACCGACTCACTCTCTATTTATACTAACCCTAAATTCAATCGTACGACTGGGCTCATACGCATGTTTCATATGGGCAATTGTGCCTCAGTCGGGCGATTGATTCAGTCGCCCCATTCAGTCGTCCGACTGGAGCTCAATCATGCGACTTACCCATTCGTTCACTCTTAAACATCCGATTGGGTCAATCGTATGGGCCATTCAATTGAATGGTCCATTCTTATGGTCCATTCGTATGAATGGCTCTCATTCGTATGATAAGTACATACTAAAGGTCCATTTGTGCGAATGGGTCATACTTATGACATTTCCTGCATTTCTTACCATTTAAACCCTTTTAACTTTTGAGATTAACATTATGAGCTATTGATCATCTCAGACATGAACATTTTAACCATATAGTCACTCACATGTGACTCTTTTAAGCACTTTGTCACCTCAGACGCGACTGCATTAAACTTAAAAAACTCATGTGGTCATCTCAGACAAGACCCTTTTAGTAAGTTGATCACTTACTGATTTCATGATGTAGTCCGGCAAACAAACAAAACTAAAAGACTAAGTGAATAATAATAAAAAAACTAAACTAACGTACCAAAAATAAAAACTTGTTTTTGCTTTTTGAGAGATAAATCCTAAGATGGAAATCTACGGGATTTGGTTCGGAATAGGCAGCTTCAACTTAGATTTACCACACCTGGACCATTCAATTTTGAATCATACAGGCAAGTCAAATCATTTGGGACTTGTTGTCAAAATCTTTTGATGCTCTATTCTTGTTTTCATCCAGAGTCGTTAGCAACTTTTAGGAAATCATACTAGAACTATTAGATTACCACATTGATTTGAACTTTCAAGAATTGCAGCCACAATGATTGTCAATATGTTTGCCCTCTTAAATCCATACATAGACTTTTGACACAAACTGGTGATAGATTTAGGTTTAATTATTTCAACTAACATTTGTGGATCCCACACTTATATGGTAATTAACATTCCTCAGGAGTTTTTGAGCGGTCTACTGGTATTTTTAAAAGAAGAGACTATTCTTAGAGCATTCAAAGAGAAGCCAATCCTCAGGTCAGTGCCATCGCACAGCAGAGTGCGGCAAACAACAATGAATTCTAGAATATCTAGGTTATGCTTATCCTCAGGTTAGTGCCATCGCACAGTAGAGAGGCACACAACCTCTCCTTGTTAGAGCAGCTTTTTTATTTTGCACAAAATGCACCAACAACATAAGTCATTAGCTTGATAGCATTTTTCTTTCGTTTTTTTCATGCTTTGCTCTATTTATGGTCATCCTCACACATTTGTGGTGTTTACATGCGCATTACCCCTTATTGGAATATTGTTGATTGTGTTAACCATTGATAAGATGGAAGCCCACAATCAGTTGAACAACTTAGTTTGATCTTGAGATCACCAGTCAGTCTAATCATCTATTGTGTTGAATCTACCGACATATCAATTGTGGTCTAGCAACCTCTCGGTCTACTCTCGTTGTGTTACCTTAGGAGTTACCAGTTTTTCTATCATCTTCCCTTTTATATTGCTTGGACTACACAGACTTATACTTTGAATGTTTGCATCTTCTCTAAATTAAAATTTTAAAGTCCCTCTTGATTTGTTCCTGTGTACTATCATATTCCATAGAGTTTGAATCGGTATCACAGATACGATCTACCTATATCAGCTTTCCACTCCTTCTCCCTGGTTTTTTTCTTTATAATGTTACTTGCTGACTTAGTCTCCCCCTAAAATACTAAAATCAAAACTGGTTTAATTATTTTAGGATTTTAATAAACAACATAATAACATGAGGTTAATTTTAAAACGGACTAAATTAATCAATAGAGTAAAATAAAATGAAATATTTACTAAGGTACATCGGACTACACATGATCATCATCAGGAATAACATTACTACTTTTCTTTTTAACGCCGTTGACCTCTAGCAATATTGAAAACGTGGTTTATCAAAGGCTTTAGTATAGAGGTCAGCGCGTTGAAAATCAGTATTAATTTTTACCATATCAATTAAGTTCTTTTCAAAACAATCTCTTATGAAATGGTATTTAATACCGATATGTTTGGTCTGGATGTTGGACCGGATTTTTAGTTACTGCAATTGCAGCAGAGTTATCAACAAAAATAGGAGTAGAAGAAAACTTTAAACCGTAATCCCGCATTTGCTGTTGAATCCAGATGATTTGTGAACAGCAACTTGCAGCAGCAACATATTCGGCTTCACAGGTTGACAATGCAACCGATGTCTGCTTCTTACACTGCCAAGTAACTAATCTTCTCCCAAGAATTGACACCCTGCTGATGTAGACTTGTAATTCATCTTGCAGCCCCCGTAATCCGAGTCACTATATGCCGTGAGCTCAAAGTCATCATCTTGAGGATACCACAACCCAAGTGTGGGTGTACCCTTCAGATAACGAAATATCCTCTTGACCCCGATCAGATGGTTGACCTTAGCTTAGCCTGATATCTAGAACATAAACATGTAGCATACATGATATCAGGTCTTGAGGCAGTGAGATACATGAGGGATCCAATCATTCCTCGGTACATTGTGGCATCTACAAGATCTCCATTTTCATCAGGTGCTATATCGTGATTCGTAGCAAGTGGAGTCCCAGCAGCAGAAGCATTCTCCATGTTAAAATGACTGAGAATGTCTCCTACATAATTGGTCTGATGTAGAAATATCCCATTTGAAGTCTGATCCACCTGTAACCCGAGAAAGAACTTCATCTCCCCCATAGCACTCATCTCAAATTCTTTCTTCATAACTGCTTCAAATTCTTTGCATAACTCTTCGTTCTTTGAACCGAAGATTATGTCATCGACATAGATCTGTACAAGCACTAGGTCACCACATTTTTCTTTGATGAACAGTGTGCAGTCAATGACTCCCCTGCGAAAGCCGTGTTTTACAAGATGAGTCGAGAGTTTCTCATACCAAGCTCTTGGAGCTTGATGAAGCCCGTATAAAGCCTTGTCGAGTTTGTAAACTCTATCCCGATGATAAGGATCTTCAAATCCCTCGGGTTGACTAACATAGACTGTTTCTCTGATTTCCCCATGAAGGAATGCACTCTTCACATCTAATTGGTAGACTTTAATCTTCATGTACGATGCATAGGCAAGGAAGATGCGAATGGCTTCCATCCTTGCCACGGGTGCAAACACTTCATTATAGTCAATTCCCTCGACTTGGCGAAATTCTTGAACCACCAATTGAGCCTTGTTTCTGATAATGACCCCTTGGTCATCCTTCTTGCATTTCAAAACCCATTTGGTGCCAATGACCTTAGCACCTTTAGGTCTATCAACCAGAGTCCATACACCTAACTTCTTGAACCGAAGAAGTTCTTCTTGCATGGCACTCACCCACGCCTCATCATTTAGTGCATCACTGACGTATTTTGGCTCAAACTGTGAGACAAAACACCGATAAGCACCATCATGAATATATCCCTTTTCCATAACTGAGGCGTAATCAACTGAGTATAGCTGATTTTGGGTTTGTACACCTGATCTGACATCCCCAATGACATTGTTTAGGGGATGATAGACGTTTAGTCGTGATCTTGGAGTAGTAGGAATAGCTACCTCAGAGCCAAGATTATGAACATTTGGTTCTGTAGCTGAGGTAGTTGGAGTTTGAGGCTCCGAAGTCGAAGGTGCATCACTAGTAGATGGTTGTGGACTTTCCGGAAGTGGAACCTGTTCCTTTTGACTGTTCTGGTTATCTTCTTCAGCTTCATCTTCAGAGGAGGAGTCACTATCGTCGACTATTCCCCCTGAATGAGTAGATGATCCTCCTTGTGAGCTAGATGTTGGACTATTCAAGATATCTTACATCATCCGTGTAGCTAACTCGTCATCTGAGGGAGAGAAGGAACGTTGAAGGACTTGAAGAATCCATCATAGTCGAAAAATAGGCGGGTCCTTTGCCAGTAGGTGGTGTGGTATATCGCTGAACGCCAACATTACACCATACTTCTACTAGACCCGTTGAGTTGTTGTACACCCTCTTGTTCGGTATGTTGTATCCTAGAAAGATTCCTTCATCCGCCTTCTCGCTGAATCTACCTTCTTGTGTTTTCTTCAGCAGTGTGCACGGCGCGCCAATGGTTCGAGATACTCCAAATTTGGTTTGCGTCTTAGTAGTAGCTCATAACATGTCTTTCTGTGGCGCTTGACAATCAGAACTCGATTCAGTGTATAGCATGCATTTGCAACTGCCTCATTCCAAAATTGAATAGGCAGTTTCGAGTCTGTCAGCATAGTCCGTGCTGTCTCTATCATGCTTCTGTTCTTTCGCTCAACAACACCATTCATCTGAGGAGTGTAGGCAAAAGTGAATTGATGTACAATACCCTTTTCCTTGCAGTAAGCCTCCATCCACTGGTTCTTGAATTCTGTCCCGTTGTCTGAGCGTACTTGTCTAACCTTTAGCTTGTAGAGAGATTATAGTGTGCTTACTAACTCCTTAAAGGACTCAAATGTTTCTGATTTAGACTTTAGAAACATTACCCACGAGAACCTTGAGTAGTCATCAGTAACCACTAAACAGTACAAGTCGCCTGCTATGCTCTTTGTACTGACTGGACCAAACAGTACAAGTCGCCTCCTATGCTCTTCATCAATCTTGATTGAATCACATGTAATCAAGAGCCAAAGCTCTGATACCACTGTTAGGACCTTGTATTTGAACGAACTACCTAGTGATTAGCGTGTAAACCAGATCAAATAGTGCGGAATCCTATTTGATTGGCGATCCAATCAGTGAGAACACATGAAGAATCAATAAAGAATTGAAACTAACATTAGAAATCGATTGAGAATCGATCTAAAGTGTTCTATGAACTTGGAGAACGAATTGGGAGGCTTCTGCATGGCTAGGGTGTCAGGATCAGTGATCACAAGTTTGATGTAATCGAGCGTAACGCAGTGGAATAAGAACAAGATTTAGACAAATTGTAGCAAGAATTTGATACTCGTATGCATTAAGAACAAATACGGTTATAACAAGAGAATATATTTCTGTAATAAGGAATGTTTCTATAATATCGAATATTTCTGATCAATCATTCACCTATTACAATAAGTTGACACTCCTTATATAGAGTGCAATCGCTGTTGTTATCACGGAAAGTGACAACTGGCAGATCTATTACAAAGTAACTACCTCTTAACAACTACTGAAATGTTCACAACTACTGAGAACATATCAGAGTGTTAAGTATAAAATAAGAAACTACTGATAAGAACTACTGAAACTACAACGCCGAAGAACAAGCTCTTCAGTCGTTTTACAAAACTACTGATAATATAAAACTACTGATGATCACAACAACTGAAGAAGTATTCTTCAACTGTTGTGTCAACTACTGAAAACATAAAACTACTGAAAGGTAAACCGTCACAACTACTGAAGAAGACCTCTTCAGCTGTTGTGACAACGTCTGACACTTTGGTCTTCAGCACTTGTGTCATCAGACTTTGTCTTCAGCACTTGTGTCTTCAGACTTTGTCTTCAGCACTTGTGTCTTCAGACTTTGTTATTAGCACTTGTCTTCAGACTTTGTCTTCAGCACTTGTGTCTTCAGACTTTGTCTTCAGCACTTGTCTTCAGACTTTGTCTTCAGCACTTGTCTTCAGACTTTGTCTTCAGCACTTGTCTTCAGACTTTGTCTTCAGCACTTGTCTTCAGACTTTGTCTTTAGCACTTGTCTTCAGACTTTGTAATCAGATGTTGTCTTCAGCTGTTGTGGTCTTCAGTAGTTGTTATGACGTCTGTGGGACTTAAAGGTTTTTCTGATCCGGCTCATTGGTTCTTTTGGTCCAACAAACTCCCCCTGAACCAATGCAGCCAAAACCTTTAACTTTATTGAGGTCCCACTTATTGTTGGCAGAATGGTTGGTCTTTTTCCTTCTTGATCAGTTGAGAAGATGATATAAGCACTGGCCTGGAAATGAGTCTCTGATGATTTGGTTGGCAATGTATGGATGGGAGCTCTGTATTGGGGAATTGGACACTGAGCTGTTCCCCCATCCATGAGACTCACTTCCCATGTATAAGCCTGTAGGATTCTCTGGTGTATGCTCTGAGAAACATAATTTGTTCTTCCATGGTCAGGTTCTCGGCTTCACCATCAAACAATCCTTCACGCCCATACAGCTCTGAGATGTACTTGGCCTATTTACCATTTTTGAGCTCAACTGTTGTAATCTGTCTGTATGCAAACTCATCAGGATGAGTCCCTTCAAGTAACAGACTGAGCTCATTTTATTTGAAGTTCTCAAGCCTCTTGTAGACTAACCCCTTTTTAATAATTCTGTTCTCTAGCATCTTTTGGGGTGGCTGTTTAGTCTCATAGGCCTTCTTGAAATCTTCTACAATCTCCCAGGGTGAAACTACAAGGACCACTGTGATCTCTTCATCTACGATCCTTTTTACTTGGCCCTTATATCTCGAAGGAATGTCTTTCTTTACAATCCTGTGAGCCACCCTAGGATCAGGCCATACTCTCACCTTTTCCTTCTGATATTGAAATGTGTTGGCAAGGGTGTATCAACACCCTTCTCTTCTTCTTCTTGGGTGCATCATCGGCTGTTGGTTTAGAGGGTAAGGGAGTTGGTTTTGTGGGTTGTGCTTGTGGTTGTTTTGGAGAGGGAATGTTGACAGGCTGAGTTAGCATTTTGGAGGTTAGTGTTGCTTTCGAGTGTTTGGCTAGCTCAGTCCTGCTCCCTGCTCCTGCTTCATTCAAAGCTTCGACTACTAACCCCTTAGTGTATGCCTCAGACGAACAGATCTTGGAGGTTATGGCCAAGATACTGTCCCTGGTACATGATTTAATCTCGATCAATGATCTCCCAAGATATTTTGCAATGAATCTGATCATGATCTCTAGTCTCTCTCTTTCTAATGCATCAAAACTTGCCCATCTTGAGTTAATTTCTTCAACTTCAAGTCTCCTGATCTCTGAGTCAAGTTGTGCAGTATCGAACCCTTGTCTATAGAGTTGATCAATAATGGCATCCATTGATTTACTATGAGTAGCATCTGCCATTTTGATCATCTCATCGAGTTGGAGCTCTTTCTCTTTTCCTTCACCCTTCCTCTTCTTATATGTGACATGAAAGTCTTTGTGACTTTCACTCACTTGATCATTTTTGGTTCCCTTCACAGACTCCTCTTCCTCCTCAGTTTCCTTTTCTTTCAGTTTGCTCTTCCTCTTTGCTTTCACTAACTGACTCTCCCCCTTTTTGGTTGCATTGGTTGTAAGGGTTTGAGTAGCAGAAAGCCTTGTGCTCACAATCTCCTCCACCAAGGGTTGTATGATTGAGGGAAGCCTCTCATCCATGGTTTTGATCACAATGTCTGTGATCATTGGGGTGATGAGAGGTAGGGTTTGCTGAAAGATAGCAACTGTTTGCTCAGAGGGGTTCTGTCCCTGAGAAGCAGTGCCAGAAACAGAGGCTGGTGGCTTTGGAGTTTTGAGTGGCTGAGTGTGTGGGAGACCTTCAGGTGAAGGTGCCATCTGTGGGTTTATGTTGGTGGCAGATGGACTTGCGTCTTGAGAGAATTGGTCAAGTAGTCTTTGTAGTCTACTGACTTCTTCCTCAAAAATTGTGTTCTGGGCCAGAACATCATAAAAGAAGCCCAGGTCATCATCAGCAGACGCTGAATCACCTGACATCCTGGTCGTAGCAGGATGTACATGCACTGGGTGTAGACCAGTTTTAGCATGTGCCCCTTTTTCTTGGAACTGGGGACTTCCAGCCTTAGGACTATGTCCTTCATTAGCTGTTGCCTCTAGTGAGGTCTTAACTATGTTACCAGCCTATTCTGATCATGTGGTGATTCAGAAGAGGTGGCAGCCTCACTAGATGTTCTAATCTCCATATCCACACTAGGAGATCGAACATGTAAACCCCGGTGCTATGGGTTGTCAGAAGCATGGTGATCCTCGTCCTCAATAGTTGTGGTTCTCCCCTTTGTTGGTGGTTTTTGGGGAGGAGGAGAGGCATGCAGCTGAGTCAGCACGTTTGCAATGATAATGGTTGGACTTTGGGGGGCGGTTGCATGGGGAGATGGGGTAAAAGCAGTGTGCACCTGGGGAGAATGGTGCTCTTCAATGGCAATCTCCTCAAATGAGGAAGATCCCAGATTTATGGGTACCCCTTCTGTGGTTGCTGCAGGCTCCTTTTGAGAGGAATCCTGAGCGGCTGTGGCTGGTGAAGTCCTTGTATCCACTAGGGGGTTATAACCAGTGGATATAGCCTGCGTTTGTGTTGCAGGGGCATCCTCAGGGGACTCATTTCCCGGAGTAGCCTTTTTGGTATTCTTTTAGTGGGTTTGGTGGGGACTTTGGATTTTGAGGTGGTGGCTGTGGGTTCCAGCTGCGTGGGTTTGCGCAGCTTGGCAGCCATTTTGAGTGATTGGTCAGAGTTGTGCCGGGAGTATACTTCAGGCAATACAGCTATAGCAGGGACTCCCAGGCCAACAAGTCCCTCAGCTTGAAGCTAGTTTTCAATTATGGCCATTATGAACCGAGGATATAATATCCAACGGTTAGTAGTTTGTTTTTGGACCATATCCTTGAGCTCTAAAAATAGTATTTCAGAAAAATTTAAAGGTTGTTGCTCAAGGATGGAGTACATTACCTGTTGCCACCTTGTGGACATTTGATCCCATGATGAAGTCTTGGAGGCAAGGCATACATTTACCATATGAAATATGAGACGTTCGGCATCCGGGAAATGTTTCTTCAGTAAGGTAGATGCACTCAGGTTACCCTGGTATCCATGGTGGGCAAATGATTGATCTGTTGTGCCTTTGGATAACCAGTTGGGAAAGTAGCATCATCCAGATTAAGGGTTTGGTGAAGAGTGTCTGGAGTGATAACCACTTTTTGGCCATGGACAAACGGTTGAAGAGACTCTGTGTCATTCTCCTCAGAGACCAAGGTGACGTTTGTCCAGAATTGGGTAAGGGATTCGGCATATATGGTGGGGTTTACCAGAAACGCCGTTTTGTAGGGTGACTGAACCATTAAATCAGTGGCGTTGTGAAACTTGGTCCAGTATGGCGATTTGGTGAGATGGGCGACACAGTTGTGTCGTGGTTTTAGTAGAAAGGTCGCCATTGATGAAGAGAGGGTAGAGAGTTTTTGAACGTTAGGTTTGAGAAGAGAAGATAAAAACTCTGAAGGTGGGATAAGGTATTTAAAGGTCGGGTTAGAAAACGACTGAAGGTTTTGGTGTGAGTCATCAGTTGTTGAAACTACTGATGACGTGGTATTAACCGTCAGACGTTGAAACAACTAAAGTCTCTGATTTAGTCATCAGTAGTTGTAAAACTACTGAAGACAATTTTGACTTCAGGTGATGAAACAACTAAAGACTTGGTATTAGTCATCAGTAGTTGTGAAACTACTGAAGACAGTGGTTTTGTCAGCAGTTGTTGTAAACAGCTGAAGACTTGGTGTTAGTCTTCAGTAGTTGTAACCTACTGAAGACATGGTTTTGGCTTCAGTTGTTTTGAAACAGCAGTTGTAGAAACAACTGAAGAGAAATTACGCATCAGCTATTTTCGTCAATTCTTAGCTTTTCAGCTGTTTCATACTGTCCTCAACACTTACTCATCAGACTTTGCATCTGCTTTTCAGGTGTTTCATAGGACGTCAGTACTTATCTGTTTGTACTGATTTTAGTAGTTGTAACTACATTAGTAGTTGTAACTACATTAGTAGTTTAGAACATATAAAGTACTTCAGTACTTGTGAGGCATTTAGCCTTCAGTAGTTATAAAAACTACTGAGGGTGAAAGAACTCATCAGTACTTATATGTGACATGGTTACCAATGATCACCAATACTTATTACTGAGATCATCAGTAGTTGTCACTTATTCTAGCTGCAGCATACCAAGCCTTAACACTAGGTTGTGGAAAGTTGAACTATCCAAAGGCTTAGTAAAAATGTCTGTAAGCTCATCAGCACTAGGCACAAACATAGGATTAATTAGATCCTTTTCAAAACAATCTCTTATAAAATGATGTCTAATTTCTATATGTTTGGTCCTAGAGTGCTGGACTGGATTTTTGACAATGCAAAGAGCTGACACACTATCCATTAAAACGGAGTCTTAGTCTCTGTAATGCCATAGTCCAAAAGTTGATTCTGAAGCCAGAGTACTTGGGATGTACAACTTGCAGCAGCAATGTACTCGGCTTCAGTAGTGGATGTAGCAACAGATGTTTGTTTCTTATTCTGCCAAGAAATCAAACAGTTGCCTAGGAATTGACATCCACCAGAAGTTGATTTCCTGGTCAACTTACACCCTGCATAGTCACTATCAGAGAAAGCAACTAATTTACAAGAGTGCCCAGCGGAATACCATAAACCTAGAGATTGTGTACCTTGCAAATATCTAAAGATCCTTTTGACTGCAATCAGATGAGACTCTTTAGGTGCAGCCTGAAATCTAGCACAAACACATGTAGCAAACATAATATCTGGTCTAGAAGCTGTTAAATACATCAAGGAACCAATCATACATCTGTAAAGTGTTTCATCAACCACTTTACCTTTCTAATCTGTATCCAGTTGTGTGGTGCTGCACATGGGGGTAGAACAGGGCTTACAGTTCTGTAAATCAAACTTTTCCAAGAGATATTTTGTGTATTTGGACTGATGAATGAAAATTCCATCAGCCTTTTGTTTGATTTGCAACCCCAGAAAGAACTGTAATTCTCCCATGGCACTCATTTCAAACTTCTGTTGCATCAACTTTGTAAAGGCATCACACAACTGAGGATCAGAGGATGCAAAAATAATATCATCTACATAAATTTGAACAAGTAGATTATGTTGCCCAGGTTTCTTAATGAATAAACTCTTATCAATGGAGCCTCTAGTGAAATCATTTTCCAGAAGAAAGTTTAATAATGTCTCATACCAGGCTCTAGGAGCTTGTTTCAACCCATAAAGAGACTTATCAAGCTTATACACCCAATTAGGATGTTTATTGTCCTCAAAGCCTGGTGGTTGACATACATAAACCTCTTCTTTAATTTTCCCATACAAAAATGCACTTTTGACATCCATTTGAAAAACTTTGAGTTTTTGATAAGCAGCATAAGCTAAAAACAATCGAATTGTTCCAGTCTGGCTACAGGGGCAAAGGTTTCATCATAATCAATACCTTCTTCTTGTGCAAACCCCTGAACAACCAGTCTGGCCTTGTTCTTAACAATGAGCCCATTTTCATCAGTTTTGTTCCTAAACACCCATTTAATGCCTATGGCACACTTACCTGGAGGTAGAGGAACCAGTTCCCACACTTGCTGTTTCTTGAACTGAAGAAGCTCAAGCTGCATGGCATCAAGCCATCCATTGTCCTTTAATGCAATGTGATAATTCTTTGGCTCTTGCTGACTGATGAAGAGAGCATAGAAGCAGAAATTTGACAATTGACTTCTTGTTGATACGCCAGCAGTGATATCACCAATGATTTGAGACATAGGGTGATTCTTCAGATCTTGATACACAATGAGATCTGTGCAAGTGTTTGTAGCAGGTTCAGCAGCAACAGATGGTGATGGTAAATCATTTCCTTGAAATCAATCAGTGGATGGTAATTCAAAGGAAGTTGAATTTGAAGAAATCTCATCAGCACTTGTTGTGGATGGTGCTACTGGAGCTACAGGAACATCAGGTCTAGCTGAATCAGGCAGTTGATCACTAAACCTGAAGAGGTGAGTACTACTATCATCATCATCATCAGCACCAGCAGTACCACCAGGTGGTGAATTGTTGACAGGAGCAACAACAGGAGTTTGATAAGGAACATATTGCAGTATGTCCAAATCAAATAGCTCCACAGGGCTTTGTGGAATCTTGTCCTTAGGAGATTCATTAAACTTAACATGTAGAGTCTCTTCAACCATCTTTGTTCTACAGTTGAAGACTCTGTATGCTTTGCAAGTTGATGAATAACCAACAAAGTACCCTGCATCCACCTTAGGATCAAATTTTTGGAGTTGAGCCCGTGTGTTGAGAATGAAACAAGGACACCCAAATGCTCTGAAGAATGAAATTAGAGGGGCCAAATGATGAAGAACTTCAAATGGAGTCTTCATCAACCTCTGATTTACTAGAACTCTATTCTGTACATAGCAAGCTGTATTGACAGCTTCAGCCCAAAAGGTCAATGGCAGTCCAGAATCAGCCAACATAGACCTTGCAGCTTCAATGAGGGTCCTGTTCTTTCTCTCCACAACTCCATTTTGTTCAGGAGTTCTTGGGATGCTATACTGCCTCTTGATTCCATTTGATAAGTAAAACTCATCAAGTGTGGGGTTTCTGAATTCAGTACCATTGTCACTCCTCACACACTTAACTGGTAGGGAATACTGCTTCTCAACGTGTAACACAAAGTTCATAATGGACTGGGCAGCCTCATCCTTTGAATGCAAGAAGAAAGTCCATACAAATCTGGAGTAATCATCAACAATTACCAGACAGTATTTCTTCTTAGCCATACTCATCACTTTCACAGGACCAAAGAGATCCATGTGAAGAAGCTGTAAGCAGGCAGTGGACTTAGGTTCTTCTATGGAGGGAAATGAAGCTTTGTGCTGTTTTCCATTTAAACAAGCAGTGCAGTTATCTTCACACTTGAACTCCTTCATAGGCAGTCCCCTTACTAAACCATGGTTTATCAGCTGATTCATGTTTTTGAGATTAACATGACCCAGCCTTCTATGCCATAGAATAGATTCTTGGGGGGAAGCCTTGGAAAATAGGCAAGCATGGCCTTTGAGATCTATTTTCTTGGAAAGATCTAAGGCATACACTCTTCCTGTCCTGTTGGCCTTTAGGAGAGTGTGTTCATCTAGCACCTTATCAATCAAACTTAGAACTTTGGATGACAGAATCGGACAGTTCTGACTGGTGAAAAGAGCAACATGGCCTTTGTCACACATTTGACTGACACTCAAGAGGTTGTACTTGAGATTTTCCACATGGTTAACATCATCAAACTTTATTTCCCATTGGAAACAAAGCCTTTGCCGATAATGTAACCCTTGCATCATTGCCAAATGACACAAACCCCTTCCTTCCTTGAGAGTAGTCATTAAGAAGTGATCTGTTTCCAGTCAAATGCATGGATCCTCCACTGTCTATATACCAGATGCCTCTGAGGTATGTTGAAAAACCCTGCACAATACAACAACTTAGTTAGATTTTGAGACCCAAACCTTTTTGGTCTTGGGCTGTTCTCATCAACAGATGGTAAACTAACATGTTTGTTGGAAACAACAGCCTGAGAGGAAGAAACTGGTGAAGAAAAGGAATCCTTTGGCTTGGACCTCCTTTTCTGTGGTTTCAACATAGGAACATCTAATTGGTTAACTCTTCCCAATAGATGTTGAACCATCATAACCAGCTGTGTCTGATTTTGTGATAAGGCTTTCAGCTCTTCAGACACATTGGCATTGGAGTTTGATAAGTTCCTATGTTGCATATCTTCTTTTGAGCAATCTTAGCTGTTGCCTGTTTAACCTCTTCCTTTTTGGATTTCTGTTTGGACTTAAGGGTTACAGGATTTGATGCTGCTGGTACAAATGTGGCTCCAAACTCAGTTTTCATTTTAACCATTTTCTCTTGAATTTCTTCTTTATGTTTGAGTTTGGATCCCTTTTGTACCAACAATCATCTGTAAGATGATTGAACAAACCACATACTTCCCATGGTTTCTTCTTCATCTTATGACGATCATCAACTAAAGAGGATGAAACTACTGAAGACTTGCTCTTCAGTACTTTGAAAGCATTATTTGCTTTCTTGACTTCCTCTTTAGTAGCCTTCAAACTCTTTCTACTGATAGTTTTCTTCTCTTCAGTGCTGACAGTAGTTGGAGTTTGAACTTCAGGTGTTAAATCTTGCTCTCTAGTCCTTTCAGGACTTTCAGAAATAACTCTTGAGTTGATCATCTCTTTTATCATGTGAGTGTCAGCAGTAGAACCATCAACATCAGCTGATGGGTTCTGAGAGGGCTTAGTGCTGACTCCAACTTTTGATGATGCTCTATCAAAAAGTAAATCACATGATGAGGTGGATTGGTTATTGCTTTCTCCATCAGATTTCACTTCTGCTCTTGAAGCAAAATCTGTAGGAGGAGCAGTGTGATTGTAACCAATACCAAACTTCACATTGGAAGCAGATTGCTTACTAAGAAGCATTTCAAAACCTTTGCATGATTGTACCCATTGATCACACTCTACCTGGGTGACTGCAAGGGTTTCTTTGAGACTTCTCTGGTCATCTAGAATAACCTCTAGCTTAGCCTTTTCATCATTTAATTGGCATTTAAGTTTATAAATCTCATCATTTTTACTATTAAGAGCAGACTCAAACTCAGCTTTTCTTTTGGAAATGGTTTTCTCAAACTCAAGTTTTTGATTTATTAATGCTACATTTGCCTCTCTAATGGAGACAAAGGCAACAATACATGATTCAGAACATAACTTGGCTTTAGCCTCTGAAGATACCTGAGTTACATGTGAAGATGATACATTTGAGTAGGAATCCTCAGTAGACTCCAGGGCCATGAGAGCCAGATTCCCAAAAGGACTGTCACCACCCTGTTGACCAGCACCTGTGAATAGTTGTTCATGACCAAACATGTCATCGGTAAACTGCTCCAGTCAACACTCCAGGGGTGAAGAAGCTGTGTTGTTGAGGTTGAGGAGGTTGATGAGATTGAGATGGTTGAGGTTCTGGTAGTGCATGAGGTTGTGGTACTATAGGAACTTGAACTTGATTTGACTGTGGCATGTAATAACAGGGATAAGGATATGGCATTTGACCATGAGGAACAAAATATGCTGGAGATTATGGTTGAGAATGATGACTAGAATTGATAGGATGTTGCCTCTATGGTGTTGACTATTGCCAGGGAAAGTCACACAAGGTGCAGAGGAATTAGATCCGGATGATCTGCATTCTCTAGCAAAGTGTCCAAGCCTGTGGCATTTGTGACACTTCAACTTACTCTTGTCAAAACCAACTTTGGTTTTGCCAGAGAGTCCTGGGAACTTTCTTCCAGTTCTTTTGTAGAAATCTGAGATCTGATATTTATCAAGGCCATTTGGTTCAAAATATCCAACTCTTCTAAGTCATCATCAGCGATCCCCTTGAGATCTCCATGATGAAGCATAGATTGTCATTATTACATCCAGTAAACTGACTATCACACTCACACATGCAGAATCAGAAGTGTTTGAAGAGAAATCAATATGCTCATCATACTGGCATTCAAATGAAGAATATTCTAACTCATGACCAACCAAGGCAGTGTTGCCTGGTACAAAGTCTTCAGTGAGCTTTCCAGATGAAGACAGTTTTCATTTCTGTTCTATCTCTCTCTCAAATGTGAGCAATTTCCCATGGAGTTGGGTGAGAGATAGTTTGTCCAAATTTGCACTGGAGCGTAGGACAATAGTATATGTGTCACATCTCTCAGGCAGTGATCTGAGAAATCTGTTATTCATCTGGCTATTGGTGTACTCATGTTTGACCATTTTTAATTTAGAGATCAAACAAGAGAACCGCTCGAACTATTGAGTCAGTGTCTCACCCTTCCTATGAGAGAATGTCTCATATTGTTGGGCAAGGATTTCTCTATTATTTGCCAAGACTCATCTGTTCCTCCAAATTGTTCTTTCAAGGCATTCCAGAGGTCATGGGCAGTTTCATGATGCATTAGCCCAGAATAGATTTCATTAGGCAGTGCCATGGCCAGAAATCCATGGGCTTTTGCATCAATCTCAAACAACTTCTTATCCTCATCTGAGTATTGCTCCCTCCTCTTCGGAACCATTTGATTGGTTTTCGGGTTATTCACCATAGGCTTGTGTGGACCATGTACCACTGATGACCAACAACCTGTGCTGTTAACAGACAGGTGATGGAGCATTCGTCGTTGCCATATGTTATACTCATTCCTAACCAGCATTGGAGGCTTGGTTGAGGAACCAGTATTGTGAGGATCATTGGAAGGAGTAGTCATTTTGAGTCCAAATACAATGTAATTCAAGCTTTTAAACGTTTTTATAAAGACCACAACAGACTCAATGAAAACCAAGAGAAAATCTCAGGATGAATGACCAGAAAACACAGAAAATTAAATCTCTATAACCGTTTCTTGCAAAAACAAAAATGCTAATTCAATCAAACTTGGATCTTGAATAGCAGTTTCAATGATCAATTATTAGATCGATCAATGATTAACCTGCTCTGATACAATTTGTCAGGATCAGTGATCACAAGTTTGATGTATCCAGCGTAACGCAGTGGAATAAGAACAAGAATTAGACAAATTGTAGCAAGAATTTGATACTCGTATGCATTAAGAACAAATACGGTTATAACGAGAGAATATATTTCTGTAATAAGGAATGTTTCTATAATATCGAATATTTCTGATCAAATCATTCATCTATTACAATAAGTTGTCACTCCTTATATAGAGTGCAATCGCTGCTGTTATCACGGGAAAGTGACAACTGGCAGATCTATTACAAAAATAACTAACTCTTAACAAACTACTGAAATGTTCACAACTACTGAGAAGATATCAGAGTGTTAAGTACAAAATAAGAAACTACTGAAACTACAACGATTGAAGAACAAGCTCTTCAGTCGTTTTACAAAACTACTAATAAATATAAAACTACTGATGAGCACAACAACTGAAGAAGTATTCTTCAGCTGTTGTGTCAAACTACTGAAAACATAAAATTACTGAAAGGTAAACCGTCACAACTACTAAAGAAGACCTCTTAAGCTGTTGTGACAACATCTGATACTTTGGTCTTCAGCACTTGTGTCTTCAGACTTTGTCTTCAGCACTTGTGTCTTCAGACTTTGTCTTCAGCACTTGTGTCTTCAGACTTTGTCTTCAGCACTTGTCTTCAGACTTTTTTTTCAGCACTTGTGTCTTCAGACTTTGTCTTCAGCACTTGTCTTCAGACTTTGTCTTCAGCACTTGTCTTCAGACTTTGTCTTCAGCACTTGTCTTCAGACTTTGTCTTCAGCACTTGTCTTTAGACTTTGTCTTCAGCACTTGTCTTCAGACTTTGTAATCAGTTGTTGTCTTAAGCTGTTGTGGTCTTCAGTAGTTGTTGTGACGTCTGTGGGACTTAAAGGTTTTCTGATCCGGCTCATTGGTTCTTTTGGTCCAACATAGGGTACGTCTGGAATTGTAATGAACGAATGCACTTTTTTTCCACGAATCGGATTGTATTTATAGGTTAGTATTGTTCATTCGGGCGACTGGACCATAAGCATGGTTCAGTCGTGTGATTGAACCATGCGGTCGATCCATCCGCACGACTGAGTGTTCAGTCGTGCGACTGAGCCAATCTTATGTGTCAATCATACGACTGATTTAGTCTCCTTGTTTAGTTGTGCGACTGAGTCAATCGTATGAAGTATTCATGCGTGTGGTCCATTCGCATGAGAACTTCATTATTTTAAGTTTGAATGTATTAATTAATAAACATTATGTGTAACCATTCAAACAATCACTAACCTAATTAAACAATTCAATATCGACTATTAATGAAATATTAGTCATTACAAATCACAAACAATCAATATCATTTCATTAGTCATATCAAATTACATCAAAATCAGATAAACAAGATCTATTACATTTCATATCGTGATCTAGGGACATACATGTATCAACAAGCTCCCCCTTGGACCTAGATCTCTCTAATGTCTTGTTTTCTGCATCACCTCCAAAGCCGACATAATACATCTAGTTTAGTCTTCTTCACAAACTTTTTCGCTCTTTTGACAGCACTTGCTAAAGCCGACATAATATCCATTCTTTCTAGTTCATTCTCATCCACCTGTTTGTAATCTTCATCCGCTAGATGGCAATTTCCGATCTTTCCTGCAACCAGACCATCATAAAAATGAACCGCCGATGCTAGAAGGTCCATATGCTCCTTTGCAACCTCCACAGTAATATTACCGAGATTCTCGGTCTTTGACTTTGTAGCATTTGCTTCAGGTGCAATTATTGGGTACTAGATGACCCTGACGTTTCAGATAATGAAGTTGTGGTTTGAGAAGGAGCGGTTGAATTAAACACAAATGTTGTTTGAAATGTTGCTCCTAAACTGGTTGGCGTGGAAGAGGAGTTATAGAGTGAAGGATTTGTTGGATTCTTTATGCCCAAGACACATAGAACATTGACATGGTTAGTAGGTTATGATCCAAGTCCGGTCATACCCAATAACAAGCTTAGAAAACACCAATATAAATATTTAATTGATGATATGATCATGCAATTAAATAATTACACCAATTTCGAAAATGGGTTTTCTAAATAATTTCCATATGAGATGGAACAACTTATTAGGATATTTTATCCATGAATATTATTTGTAATGTTATTTGATTTGGTCAAATAACATCAAATAATAAGAGAGTGAAAGACTTATATAATTAATAGGTTAATTACCTAACTCGGAATTAACTTGTAAACCTTTTGTTTTATAAAAGTTTTGGGGGGAACCATATTTTAAAGGCCATTTCGGCCGCCCCCTTTATGGGGTTTTGGGTTTCTTTTGTCTTGATACAAGACACTCTTGAATTGTCCTACACTCCACCTCTCACACTCTCTCTCACATGCAAGAACCACAAGGCAAAAATTCTTTGTATTCTTGAAGACAATCTCAGCTGAAGAGAGGGTTTTCAGCAGCCTTCTTGGTTCATTTTGGGAGTTCAAATCCTAGCAAAAGGGTCTTTTCTTGATTCTTGTGGGTATGGATGCTTGAGGACACCTCTCCTTGGTCTTTTGGTCGTTCAAGAACCTCATTTTCTTCCTCCTATCACATGTTTTTCAGCAGCTCTTCAAAGGTAGCATTAGGGGTAATGTTTGGTTGTTATTTCTTCTTGATAGCTAGTCCATTCACATATATTTGATCCTTATGTTCTTGGGTTTGTTATTGACAAATAATATACTTAAATTTCAGATTATATAACATATTATTTAGCTTTTTTTCCACTGCGTTTTCATGTTTAAATGGTTAAACAACTATGTTAATGGTCCAACAAACCCAACATTGGCATCTAGAGCCAGATATGTGGATGTCTACCTTCTATTGTCCTTGTAAAATTGGCATCTAGGTTAGTATTGTTCATTCGGGCGACTGGACCATAAGCATGGTTCAGTTGTGCGATTGAACAATGCGGTTGATCCATCCGCAGGACTGAGTGTTCAGTCGTGTGACTGAGCCAATCTTATGTGTC